>CM022944.1:91416603-91880338 GCA_012931725.1 Litsea cubeba | reverse complement strand
CTACGTCAATGACACCAGCAAAGGAAAAAATTGGAGAGTCGTAGAACGGGTCAAGCCTCGGGGAGTATGGGATGTACCCGCTAAGCGGGATGACGACGACAATGATGATGTGCCTAATGAGGCATTTCAGCGGGATGAAGCGTCATTTGTTGTCCCAGTCCTCGTCGATGGTACTAGTGTCCAATACTCTAGGGATGATATAGATCCTGAGATCGTTCTCAGTGATGAGTCAGCAGACAAGGATGGCCAAGATGAGGATGAAACATTGGCGGAGTACGAAGATGAAGAAGAAAATGATGTTCATAGTGAGGAAGATGATGACATTGATTATGACATGTAGTGTTTGTTTCAGGTTTTGCACATGTAACGATTAAGTAAATTAATAAAGATCTTGTCTTACATAATGACATTGTCTTCAATTTCATTTTCTCTTCTGATTTGTTCATATATGGATAAAAAAAATTACGTTTCACATTTTAATCATATTTATATATATCATAGCTGCAAAAGATGCCAAACAGAGGGAAAAAATGGGTCAAACCAGGAGAGTTGTCCCGTCAAGTGCAAGCATCTAATTATTTATTAAATAGAAAAAATACAATTAAGCAGAATGCAAAAAAACTTGCATCTCTAGGGCTCCAGCGGACCGCACGTGCTATATTTGGTTCGGCTAAAGGAACAAACGAGAAGGGAAAGAAGAATGTCATTGGGAATGATAAGGATGAGAACTACATTCCCACAGAAGATGATGAGACATCTTGGTCTCAATCGGATGAGGTAATCGTTATGTGAATGTCCATGACATGTACTTTAAAAATGTTATTTTTGATGTTGACACTCATGCTAAAATGATTTCCATTTCCATATTGCATGTTAGATGCTGACATTCATTTTACTAATACTATTGATTTTTGCTATTAATTATTTTTTTCCTTGTCACTTTGGTTTAATCCAGATTGTAGATATGCCTCCGGATAGTAGGGCGAAACGTGCTCGGACTGTCGCAGCTGCACTCAGTTTAACTGGTGTAGAGAGCACACATGAGGCCCTACCGACCACATCGACCAACTCAGCCTCCGACCACACAGCCCTCACCGACTCAGCCTCCGACCATACAGCCCTTACCGACACAACCTCAGCCGTCCTCCCTAGCTACCGCCGAGTCCTCATACAGTGGGTAGCAGCGTAGGTGAGAAAATTATGACCTTTTAAAATCCTGAATTCACTTTTATTTAATGATTTGTGTTCACTAACTCATTTAGCATTGTCATCTTAACAGCGTCAGCCCCACCCTCTTCGCAACCGAGCCATGTAAGGGGTGTTACGCGAGGGAAGAATGCAACGAAGCTTAGGAGACAGCTGGGTCATAACATCCCAGTTCCGATCCCCATCTCCAGTCATAGGCCAGAAGGGGAGCATGCTTCATTACTGGTTAACCATCTTGGGTTAGCCATTAGAGAGGTTGCCCCAGTAAGGCCCCATGGTTGGAAGAAGCTTGATAGTGGATCAAGCTTGCCGTTATTGCTGCAGTTCAGGTAAACTGAAACAGGAAATATGTGCCCAAATTATTATAGTTATGTTCCTCATTACAATATCTGATTATATTTTATTATTACTAATCTTTATATGGCACTCCCCTAATTGCAGCAATTATTTGATATCGGGGACTATGAGGGTGATATATAGATCAAGGCGGACATTGACCGCCAATGCGGAACTTTGTACAAGGTTGGAAGTACGAGCTGCACAGTCACTACCTCAAGTTGTTGGAGCAGGGGGTTCCCCGACCCCAAGACCACCCGGCACTTGGTTGTGATCCAGCTGAGTGACAGTTTATGATCTCGCATTGCTGGGAATCACCAGCTTGGAAGGTAAGTTCGGGATGTTATCAACAACAATTAATTATATTCCAACGTAATTTTATTAGTAATGATTTTATAAATGATTGCTATTGTATTAATGTTTTCTAGTAGACGAATTCTAAAAAGGCTCAGGAGAGTCGAGCCAAGTTGCCATACAATCACACTAGTAGCTCAAAGTCATTCGCATCGAGATGATGTCTATGATGGTACTAATTATACTCATATGATGAAACTGCATTAAGTTTATTAAGTTATCAAATGTAGCTACGTTCATATCTAATACAAACCTATTTCAAATATAGATGTCACAGAATCCGGTCAAAGCGTCGCCTATTACTACTCAGTTCTTCCGCGACATCCAAAGAGTAATGAGTGGGTAAACGAGGTGGGGCTGAGACAGAGACATGTATGTTCGCAAATAAATAAATTAAAAATCGAATAATAATGCACATAAGCATTCTAAAATCCCTTATTGTTCTAAATGGCAGGATGCCTTAGTGCAGCGGATTGAGGAGCAGTCGCAGCCTCTGTCACAACTCCGATGAGTGAGGAGGAGATTGTTGTTGATGTGCTTGGGAAGAGGTCTGGATACTTAAATGGATATGGAATATATACGAGGTCCTCTTCATCCTCCACACAGTCTCGGGCGTCGCATTCTGAGGTGATTGCCTTGCGGGAGCAAGTAGCTGAGCAGGCTAGGAGGCAGTCTGAGCAGGACAAGAGGATGGCTGAGCAGGATAAGAAATATCGTGCACTTGAGGCCCTCGTTCAGCAGTTGGCATCTGTAGCAGGGATAGATCCGACCTGCTTATTGGACATCACGAGAGGGACCACTTCTGCTAGTGATGGCACAGCTACTGGAGATCATGATGTGACCCTGGGTGGTGGGGGCGCTCACCTAGGCCCATAGGTAAAAATAAAATAAAATAAATTGCATCTGAAATATATTACAAAACGGTAATGCTTATATTGTGCTGTTTTGGTGATTTTCGTTTCTGGGTGTTGATCAATTTTGTAGATTTTAAGGCTTTTGGTTCTATATTTTCACTTTTTATGGGGTGTGATCGGTGAGCTTTTGCTTTCTTCTTCTTCCTTGTTTCTTTTAAACTCTAGTGTTTGGAGGGATTTGGGATTTGTTTTCATCGACATCGATAGTGGGCCCGGTCATCATAGAACATGACTTGAATCTATGACCTCAAGGTTGTAATGGTGAGCACCTTTCACTGTTCCATGGGCTCTTATTCTCCATAATAATCTAACCCTATTTTACCATGGACCGTAGGAAGACAAAGTCATGGCCTAACTTTTAAGTCAGTGCCCTTGGACTATTTTTTGAGCTAATGTGAATTTTATAGCTCGTAAACCCCTGTAATTAAATTTAAATAAACAACATGGTTATAAAACTGCAGATGTATATTTTAATCTGATCCCATCAACTATTCAAGTGTCGTGCGGAAAGTTTAGCACATATATTGTGGTGTTTTTAAGATAAAAAGGTCTCGTGGTTGTCTTTTCACTGTTGAGTCCAACAACACTCTGGTTGATGGTTTTATCAAGGCTGTACAGTTTTGCTCACTATTGCATCCTCAAGGTTGTGTGTCAAGTCATGTTACATCAATAAAACAAGAGGCTGTATAGTTTTGCGTCCTAGTGAGTTTGTTGCTTAGGTGGCCTAGGGTGTAATGTAGTTGCCAAAGACACTAACGGTCTCTTTCAAACTAACTGGAACATTTGGTGTGTGCTCCTTCATTGCTGCAGGTGGATGCTCTATGTCCAAATGCCAAGCAAAACTTCACAAAAATCCAATCAAGGAAGAGATCCACAAAATCTACACAAAAGCCCCCAAAATAAAACATACAAAAAAATCACATTTTGGTCAACACAAATCCCCATTTCGAAAATAGGTTTGATAGTATGAAAAACAAGCACTTTGTGAGCTAAATAAACTCCATGGAAGAGAAAAAATAGAGCTCTAACCTGTAGCTCGTCAAACAAGGAGAAGAGAGCTAGAAGAAGATGAATAGTTGCAGGGATTTGTCCAAAACGTGCCCAGTTGAAGCTCAAGAAGAGAGGAAGAGATTGATGGTCTCGGATTTGAGAATAGAGTCTTTTAACTAGATCATTCAAGGAAAACAAGGTTGGAGAAGATGGAGTTTCTCCTCGCAGCTCTAGGTCAAGAATAGTTGCATGATTATAGAATAATGGAGGAGAGAGAATAAGAGAGCTTTTATTTGATTTGAGAAGTGAGTCCCTAGCAGCTGAAATTTGAAGTGATTAAAACATGGTCTTGCAGACCCTGGATGAGATCGATGAAGAAGGATAAAACGATCATCGAAATATCTAGTTTTCAAAAAGTATAATTTTGACATGGTTTTGAGATTTCAAAAATTGTGCCCAGATTATGCATGAAAAGTCATATCTACCCTTTTGGACCAAAACTTGAGTTTCTGGGCCTTAAACATTTACGGGCTAAAAACGAAAGTTGTCATAAATAATAAACTCATTCAAATGACATAAAAACCACGATCAAAATCACAACATTAGAATGAACACCCATTTCACACGTGCACTCAGGGCATCCCTAAGTGTAACTGACTAAAATTAAACGATCTCAAAATTTCCAAAACTAAACCAAGACTAAATCTAATCATATTCTAACCCAACTAATATTAAAACTCACTTAAGGATAAATACTTACTTAATTAGTACTAATCGAGTTGGTCTGGGTCAGGGTCTAACACTGGCGACCCTGGAAAAACTAGGTCGCCGGATTTTCGTCGAAAGACCGTTTTTCGGTGACTAACTAACGGTCACGTAAGGCATGACCAAATAGCCAATTGAGAAACCAACTTCAGCGGTATAATTGTTGACACCAAAAATGTCACTTTGCCCTTTTAACATCAAGAAGCTACATGAAGCCGCATCCTACCAAAAAACAGGCAATGCTATTTCAAAAATCAAATCTTGTTAGAATCAAACAAAAACTGCAAGATCCTTCAAAATAGCCAAAAGAAGAGTACACATGAAGTTTCGGGCTATTTCAACATTATTTGGCCTAACTTTAACTCTTCCAGCAGCTGAACAGGAGCTCCTGAAGGCGATAGCATTGAAAACGTCAGATCTTCGATCAAAGCCTATGGATGGTCTCAAAATACCTCCAAAAGGCTTCATGTCGAGTTTCAAGTCAAACCAACAACGTTTGACCCTACATTAACCCTCGAGCAGCAAAATCAAGCCTCTCGACGGCGAGAATCACCGAGGTCATCCCTCATCAAACAGAGCACATGAATGACTTTAAAATGCTTCTAAAGGGCTACATGTCAAGTTTCAAGTCATTTCGACAACATTTGACCAGCATTTGACTCTCGGAAGCCAAATCAGGCTTTTGACGGTAAATTGTTTGACCTAGTTTTTGCTTTTGACAGCAAATTGGCAACTATGTGTGATAAAGTCTTAGTTTTTCCCAGGAAATCAGAAACTCTACGCTTTGATATGTCTTTGGCATCTCATCAAGTCTTCTGGAGGGAACTCAGGCCAAAATATGTACAAAAATGTCAGGAAAAATACCGAAGAAAAAATGAATCGGAAAAAACCGAAAATCGGCCAAAAATCGGCGACCAAAATGGGTAAAAGCCCCCATGGTCGTGGCAACCATGGCCCATCGTCACCGGCGACCCTATGTGCATGGTCGCCGGCAACCCTTGAGATCCGAGTCGCTCGATTTTCGCTGAAAGACCATTTTTTGGGTCGCTTTTCGCGTTTCAAGTTGTCCGGCCTCTGTGGTTTTCCAAAAATCTAATTTTCGATGCACGGAATCTATCGATCTTCGTCAACAACACGGATCCACCGCCGAAACCATGAAATCGTCATCGATCGCTTCGACACACCAACTGACCAACCAAGAAAGCACACTTTCTGCCCGATCAATCGAGAAATCAACAGATGGCATCGACCCACTAGCAGCAATCAATGTCTGAAATTGCATAGTCATTGGACATAAATCAGCATGAAGAACCATCAACAATCATCACAAGAAGAATTTAAAAAGACGCGGTACGACCCGCGACTCTTCAAATGCCTCGGCCCATTTTATGTCAAGTGGTCATTTACTCATTATTTTAGACGGCCCAATCAAAGCAAGGAAAAAGGAGTTACAGGTCAACTATAATCATGGCATTAAAGAATGTAACTCCTCTCATCATAGAGCTTAAAGGAGATTAAAAGCCCTTAATTCTCCATCGGCCAATCAGAAGCCAAGAAAAAGGAGTTATAAAATAATGAATTAAAAACTTGTAACTCCTCTCATCATGTGACTTTAATTCATTTAAGGCCCTTAAATCCCCCTCATGGCTACCAAAAGCCTATAAAAGGAGGCCATCTCCACCATTTTCAAGAACGGAGAGATCGGATCCAGACAGAAAAAAATCGGCGATCAGACCAAAAATCAAACACAAGAGAAAACTCTGCCAAAGTTGCTACAAAGACCTCTCCTTCGTTGAAGAAGTCTTGCATCGACCATCACTACAAGATGACCAAAGTCCTTTGGGGGGTCAACCCCCTATGGCCTTCTCCTTCTGCCATGGGTTAGACGTGGCTTTTCAGCCCATCTACTTAGCTTTTTATTGGATATAGGACCCCTTCTTGGTTTTTATCCTCTAAAAATCTGAGGTTTAAACCGAGCCAAGCGAATCGAGAGCATCCTCTATTCTCATCTGAAGGATGATGGCGAAGTTCACATACGGCTTGCGACCGTCAATCTGAACGAGTCCCCACAATCTCCTGGGAAGTTAGATCTCATTTTCTTGCTTTTCATTGTATTTTGTATTGCTTAAGAGACATAAAAAAAAATCATAACTCTTATATTTTATTATTGATAAGAATTGTAAATCGCTTTTCACAACAAAAATTACCTTTTACGGCAAAAGACCGCCTTTCACGACAAACATCGCGTTTCACGGCAAAGCGAATGAAATCGTCTTTCACAGCATTCAAAACAAACCATGTCTTTTTTCTTAAATATATATGCAATGAAAAACTAGAAAAAAGTTGATTTCATTTTCTACATGCGAAGGTGAATCTACGAACCTTCACTTGTCAATTCCAAGTAGAGTAGAAAATCTAGCATACCCGTACAAAAAAAATTGTTGATACTCGCTTCTGCTTCGGTCGCGAAAGGGTTGGACCCGATGAACTCTCACGTCCGCCGACCCCGATAGTGTCGCGATCCCAAAAAGCGAGTCCATCAATAATAACAAATATAACCCAAACCCATACATGGTTGGCCTAACCAAGCAAGGGTTTAAGCCTAGTGGTGATGACTCAAGAATCCCAGGCAAACAAGCTAATTGGGCACTACCTCGGAGTCGGTAGCTAGGGTAGATGAGATCACTCTCACAATAGATCAAATCCAACAAATCCAACAAAGAAGTTGGGTAGTCCATCGGGAACCAAAAAGTGGCTAAATGGAGGTTAAACAGGCCAAATCTAGCAATTAAGGTATTTTCGAGCAAAAATAAATAAAAACAGTTTGAATAAGTTGAAAACATTTGTAAAATCGAACCTAGGGCTGAAAACTGTCGAATAGTATTCCGGCAGGGAATGGGGTGTCCCAAAGGGATAAAAATAGTAGATTTCGGATCCGGTGCACGAGGATAGATGCGGCTCATGATTGTACCCCTGCCGAGCTCTTGACACTCGAAACCTAGGATCCTATCACCCTGGGGGTTCAAAAATGGCAGTGAATGTTCATTCACCCCAAAGCATGACTTTCCAACCTAACCATCCATTCTAAGTCTGGGTACGGAGTCGGGTACAGTGTGTAAGGTAAGGAATTCTAGCTTATAGAATCAAGATTCATTTCTTTCAATGGGTCCATTAGAGGGGGCAACAATGGCCATAATTTGAGGTGGACAAACCCCAAGATTCAATCAAGGAAGGTGGGGAAGGAAGGCGAAGAATCTGGGTCCAAACAGGCCCAAAAGGGCCGTGTCTGACCATGGTCGGACATGGACCCCTGTTGGTCGGACATGGGGCCCTGTTTGGGTAGGCCATGTCTGATGGCTTGCTGATGAACTATTTTGGGCAGTTTACTTCCCTGATCCTTGGCCAATTTTTTTTTTTTTTTTTGGGTTGGGGGGGGGGGGGGGGGGGGGGGGGGGGGTATTTGCACCACTTTTGGAGCATCAAATGGCCATCAATTAATCAACTAAATAACCTACAAATGGTTATACTTAATTGACATAAACATGAGCTAAACATGCGTACAAAACTAGGAAATCATGAAGTAGAACATATAATCCATGGGAGACAAGAAAATACATAGTAATCTTGAAATTAATCACTTGCCTTGGCCTCTAACAAATCTAAACAAGCCTCTAATCACGCCAAATCCACAAGAAAACACCTAACACAAAACCCCCGAATCCCAAACCTTAGAACCATTTGGACCTCGGATGGATGCGATGCAGAAAACAAAAGCTCATGAAATAAAATCTAGTTTTTAAAAAGTATAAATTTGACATGGTTTGGGGATACTGAATCTTGGGATCAGATTTCAAGCGAAAAGACTTTTTTACCCCTAAGGTTGGAAAACGGGTTTTTGGGGGCTTCGAATGGATACGGACAAAACAGGAAAGTTATAGGGGATAATTTTTTCCCGATCAAACAGAGCCAAAAAAATAATTTTTAGAAATTATAGATAACCGTTTGAAACTTTTTCGAATTCTACACTAAGCACCTCAAGTCGCTGGACTTGCCTAAAACGCCTTCAAAACTCCCCAAAGCTATACAAAACATGTTCTAACCCTCAAACTAAGTTGGTCCACATCTAAAACACTTAGAAAAACTAATAAACACAAATAATTATTACAAATAATTATTGGTTAGTACTAATACATGCAATTTGAGGGTCGGGGCCTTATAGTATTACTAGAAGTCTTTTAAAATAAATGAGTGAATCATTATCGGCAATTAGAAATGGTAATTGATTAATTACAATAAATCTTACAAGTTGGTATCTAGTATTATAAGATTTATAATTTAAAACTCTTAACCTACTAGATGAAGAACTTTGAGATAGTAGAGTATGCGTTCTACTACCCCTTGTTGCCGGATTCACATTTCCTCCAACATATTTGGCCATATACACTCGCATGTGTCTATCAAGGTGGTCGGTGCCACATTATGTCTTACAACTGTAACATTCTTTTATAGAATATGCATTGTACATTTTCCATTGTATTTTAGCAATATCTTTAATCTTAATTAAGTTGAAATACTTCCAAACTTCATAAGTCAATTTTATTTTCCTTTTAGTTGAGGTTTGACGTTGGATATAACAAATTCATGATTGCTTTCTACCTCTAAATTTTGATGTAGACACAAATTCCCAGCATTTGAATCATTCAAACTAAAGTGATAGTTGAACTCTTGTGATGGTTCAACCATTTAAAAAAATAAAGTTTATAAAAAATTAAATATATAATTATATATAAATATTTAATGCATTTATATGATAAATTATAAAAGAAAGGGGAGAAGATGAGACTATTATCTAATATTACTATGTATATATTAAATAAAATATGAAATTAAAAAAAATAAATACCTTGAAAAGAGAGAGCTATAAAGAATTTTCTAGAGAAAGAAAGCGGGAGCGCTTAGTTCCCCACAGACTGATTAAACTTCTTAGTATATGAGAGTATAAAGAAAGCTTTTGGTGCTTTAAAGAAAGAGCTTAGAGCCTAAGACCACGGTTTGTACTTGGAGGTTGAGGGTTCGAAACTTTACTATTATACTGGGGCAATAGGGGATTTACTTGGCTCCCCCTGGGCTCGTAGGGAATTATTCTGGCCCAAACGACTAAGACACCCTCGGATATTAGAAAAAGAAGAAGAAAGAGCTTAGAGAGTTTATATAGGGAGAAAGAGAGCTTAGACCCAGCTGGGGCATGATGTGCCGCCGTGGGCCAGACGGTGGACCCATTTTACACCTTTGGGGTGAAAAAAAAAAAAGAGCTCGAAATCCTGGAAAAATATCTATGGCCCCCTTTTTTACCCCTTTTTCTGATTCTATCATCCCTCACGCCGTCGCGCACACTCTTTTCTCTATAACAGTATCGCCATTGATTGTCGTCTCTAGGGGTGGAAGTACGGGTTTTCGGTTTGGTTTTAGACCGAAACCGAAAAAATCGAAAACTGAAATTTCAAAATATTATAAACCTAACCGAACCGAATAACATGTAAAACCGAACCGAATCGAAAATAATTAAACGTTTTGGTTTTCCGGTTTTTCGGTTTAAACTGAATTTTTCAATATCTGCACCTGCACCCTTTCCCATTTGGTCTTTTACTCTTTTAGTCTTTAGACTATGGTCTATTAGTTTGTGTAAATTACAATAATACTATACTAATATTATTCTAATAGAGTAATAGTCTGTCTAATACCGACATATATATATTTAATTTAAAACATGAAATATAGTTCGGTTTTTCGGTTTAAACCGAAATTATTTTCTAAAATCCGAAACCGAACTTGCTAAAAACTCAAAATCGAAACCGAACCATAAACCGATAAACCGAACCGAACTTAATTTTATGGTTCGGTTTACGATCCAGAGTTCGGTTCGGTTCGGTTCGGTTTCTTCCACCTTAGTTGTCTCCCACCTCCTGAGTTACATTCTCCAGAGGCAGACCCACGTTGTTGGTATCCGGGCCGGTCGGCCCAGATCAAATTCGGAATACGCCTTAAAATTGTATTGGGCCGGCCACTGGCCCACCCCCCACATGAATAAAGGCCCACGCCCCCACATGTATAATCCATCGCCCCATCTCAAAAACGATGGATGAACCAAAAAAAAACACAAAAACCCTACTGCTTCTGTTCTTCACTCCTCCTTTCGACGTCAGCCAGCCCCTTGTTGGCTTCTTCCTTCGAGTGCACGAATCGCTTCTCGTCGGATGCTTGTGAGGTTGTGACAGCTTCAGGTAAATCTATCTCATTCTATCTCTGTCGCTTCTCTCTCTCTCTCCCTCACTCTCCCTCTGCGTTTCTCTGTAGACTCTGTGTCTCTCTCTTTTAGTCTTTTTAATGGTACTGCTATGTCATTGTCGCCTTTCACTCTCTCTTCCTCTCCCCCTTCTCTGCCTATCTTCTATGAATAACGATTCCATTCATTATTTTACGCATTGCATTGAGAAGTTAGGGTTCTGTTTTTATTTATTTATGTTTGATGGTTAGGGTTATGTTGCTTTAAGGCTTTTTATTTATGGTTCTCTTTATTACATTACCTGATTTTGGTTTTTTTATTTTTTATTTTTTATCTTGTGTTCTTGTTTAATCTATATGAATGAGTGTGATTTGTGACAGAAGTTAGGGTTCTGTTTTATTTATTTATTTATTTTTGATGGTTAGAATTAGGGTTATGTTGCTTTAAGGCTTAGCATGTTAGATTGTTAGTCCATATTCTTCCAATTTGTTATTGTTTTTGACTTATCTTTAAGTATTTCTGACAGTTACTAGATTTGGTATTTCTTCTGCTTACTCCACTAGATGTATTTACTGTCTTTTGCCTTGCTGCACTGCAGACTTGGGCACATGCATCTGCACTTTCACTTTTATTAGAAGAATTGCATAAAATCTGACTTATTTATAATTTCTGGGCAAGAGACATAGAAATGTTCAAGTGCACACAAGACCAGATAAGTCTCCTCGCATGAAATGGCTTTTGTAATTGGTTAATCTATTCTCAAAGCAAACTGCTTGGATATTAACTGACCATGAGTATTTAATATTTTTCATAAAATATAATAAGCAGATGGTTAATCCAAGATAACAACATTAAATGCAAAGTAGAAATTTACAAATTCACCATTCCTAATCCTTCTTGATCATGGCCTATTAATTTCTTTACATAGAAATAACAATAAAAATGGCCTAAAGTCTTTAGGTTTTAAATATAGAGGACTAAAAAATAAGAAATAAAACTCAACAACCATTCTCTTTATTACATTGCTTGATTTTGGGTTTTTTTTGGATCTTGTGTTCTTGTTTAATCTATGAATGAGTGAGATTTGTCAATCATGGATAGGGTTGGGCAATAAATTATGATCATCTACTGATTATAAAACTTAATAAAACTGATTATTAAGGGTTGCCACTGCTACTGTTGAGAGGGTATTTTCTGCTATGAAAATCGTTAAGAATCGACTTGTAATCGAATGGAAGATGAGTGGATGAATGATTGTTTGCTTGCATATATCGAAAAGGACATATTCAATAGCATTGACGATGAGGTGATAATGCAACGCTTTCAGAACATGAAGAACCATAGAGGGCAATTGTAAAAACTTTGTTTTGGAGTTGGAATGACTTTTGATGAGAGAAGTATATGTTAGTTGATGTTCAATCGTTAATATGTACTTCTTTCTTCGGGTTGATACCCGAATTTTTTGGAGGTTGTCAACCCTTTCTTTTTGGGGATGATTGGATTGCTCATATTTTTGGGGTTTTTTTTTTTTTTTTTTTTCAGTATACTTCTCTTATACGGTAAATTTTGGAGAAATGAATACATTTTGAACAAAAAAAAAATGTTTGTTGATGTAGTTAAATATTTTGCATCTATTTAAATGGAATACATTTTCTCTTTGCTATTGTTAGTGTGAAAAAAATCCTAACAAAAGTTTAGCCACACCTAAACGAAAATCCTGGGTCCGCCACTGACATTCTCTCTCCCTTTCTTCATCCTTTCTTCTGCTTCTCTTTCTCTCGAAAAGGAAATCCATATAACAGAAGCGCGAGCGTCTCTCTTTCTCACTCCATCTAGGGTTTTGCTGCTGCTGCTGGGGATCCAAAAATCGCAATGGATGACAGGGGATTTCAAATCTTCAACACAATGACAAAGAAAAAAGAAGCTTTCAAGCCTAAGATCCCAGGCAAAGTGGGCATGTACGTCTGTGGCGTCACTGCCTACGACTTCAGCCACATCGGCCATGCTCGCGCCTATGTTGCTTTCGACGTCCTCTACAGGTAATGGATTTAATTCCTTCAATCTCTCTTGTTTCTATTAAAGCCTCTACAGGTGTTTGTTTGCATGGATTTAATTCCTAGGAATTCTAAGAAATGTATTGCTTCTAAGTGGCTAAAATTGAATAAACACAGGTAAAGATCCACAAATGGGCATCAACCAATCCCTTCATTGTGGAAATTGATTGCTTAGCTTCTAGTAAATCAAAGCCTAGGAAGGTCAGGGCCCTGTTCCACGAATTCCTAGGAAGACTCCCTGTTCTGAGTGTTTCCAAATGATCTCATCCTCAAAGGAAGAATCGGTATGAGGCATGGTAGAGATATAGTTTGAAAAAGATTTCTAAGGCTATTGATAGTACAAATTGGAAAAGCCAATTTTTTATCTGCTAAGAAGTGACTGACTTTCTGATTTCTCCCAAGCCTGAGATCATGAACAGCCCTCTTCCCAAAGTAATCCACAGGCCTTCCACATGGGAGCCATGGGTCCAGCCAGAAGTGGGTGCTATACCTGTTGCCATTGAGGTGCAGAATTTTTGGCAAGATTTTTTGCCTCCTTGCCAATCTGCCTTTCCAACCCCTAGACCATGCTGATGAAGATTGAATTTCCCAGAAAGGTTTTTTGCTTGAGGTACCTGTTAATTTTTCCTACTAGCTAGTGACCACACCTGTCTAGAGATGTTTGCTTCAGCAATGTCGTAAATTGATCTGAGGTTTAAACCTCCTTTGTCCACTGGCCAGCATATACGCTTCTAAGAGATTGTGTTCGTCACCTTTTTGTCTTCGAAAAACCCCCAAAAAAAATTCTGAACATGTCTTTTTAGCAAGTTGAGGCACGCTTTTGGAAGAAGGACGACTGAAGTCCAATAAATGTGCAGGCTTGATAAAGTTGATCTGATGAGCTCCACTCTTCCAGCAAAAGAGAGGATTTTCACTTTCCACCCTGCAAGTTGCTTGATTTTCTGCATAATGGGTTGGCAGTGTTCAAGCTTTAATCTTGTAGGGAGCAAAGCGTACTTAACAGGAAAAGGACCTTTCCGAAGCTTTAGAACTTCCAGAATCTCTGATTTTGAGGCCTCATCACACTTTTAGAGCTGCTAATGCTTAGACCAGTCTGATTTTTGAAATCCTCCAAGAGCTCTTTTATGTTTCTGGCTTTGGCTTTGTCTGCGAAGGTGAAGATCATAAGATTGTCAGCAAATAATAGATGTGATACAGATGGATAGCCTTTTTTTGTGTGGAGTTGTGATCTTTCCATTTGCTGCATGGTTAGTAAGTACAGCTGAAAAAATTCCATAATGAGGCAAAAGAGATAAAGGGGAAATGGGGCAGCCCTATCTCAAGCCACGGGTGCTGTTGAAGTAACCTGAGGATTTGCCATTGACTAGAATAGAGAGAGAAGGCAATCATACACACTCCATGATCCAACTAGCTGCTATGTTTGGGAAATGAAGGAAATTTAGATAAGCTTCCAAGAAATCCCATCTTGCGCTGTGAAAAGCTTTGGAGATATCAAACTTCATTCACATTCTGAGATGCCCTTTGTTCAAGTGGTACTGTGGTAATTATTAAGGAGTTCATGAGAGAGAAGAATGTTGTCACTTATGGATTGACCAGGAATAAATGAAGAGTGGCCGGGATTAATAATTTTGTCAATGGAGCTCTGAAGGCAACAAGCAATTATCCTTGAAATGATTTTGTAAATCTCATTTGTGAGAGTAATAGGTCTGAAATCAGCGGGGGTTTCTGGACTCTGGAGAGTCAGACTTGGGACTTAAGGCAATTAAAGCGTTTTTGATTTGTTTGAGTGTTTTGCCATTCTTGATGAAATCCTGAACTGCAACAGTGACATCACTTACCACAATCGGCCAATAAACTTTGAAGAAATGGGCAGTGAATCCGTCTGGCCCAGGTGATTTGCAAGGATTGGAATTCTGATGGCTTCTTCAATTTCAGAAATTTCTGCTGTCCTACCAAGGTCTTGAGCATCCATTTTACTGACTTTGCCACTCACAGTTACATTAGATAAGGCAACTTGTCTTGCTTGATTTTGATCATTAGGAGCAAGGATTCTCTGAAAATGGCTGATAGAGGCCTCCTCAATATTGCCTGGCTTTGTTTGGACATTTCCTTCAGAGTCAGTAATTGAGGAAATGAAAGCTCTATTTTTCCTTGAGTTTATCATGTAGTAAAAATATTTGGAGTGGCTGTCACCCAAATCAAGATTCTTCTCTCTTGATTTCTGTTTTACCAATTCTTTTTTTGAATGATAACTTTCATTAAGAAAAAAGCGAGCAGTACAAGAGGGGTATACTGGCATGCTTAAGCATCAAAAGTAGGACAAAGGCCGGAAAAAAACAAAAAAGAGCAGAGAACCCTAACCACAGAGATAAAGACCCAAGGAAAGAAAGATCTACGTGGGCCCTGCAAAGAAAGGCCAACTTCTTCCAGTGTAGCATTATCTGGTCAACATAATAGCCTTTAAAAGAGGGTCTATCCAACACCCAAAATGCAACTGTAAGCTTAACTTTTTCTGCCAAACAATTTGATAAGACTAGCTCTGGCTTCTCTCTCAGCTGAGTAAAGGGCTTCATTTGAGGATAGTATAATAAACAGTGGAATGGTATTCATCATAGATGAAAGGTGGAACGAACTTGGAGACACTGAATAAAAGATTAGAAGATCTACCTGAAATGCTTATGCACATGTAGTTATTATTTTAACATTGAAAAGATATGCTTAGAAGAAGACTAAAGTCCTTCAAATACATTAAACTCCAACATATTTAACTGATTAAGATAAAAAGCAACAGGACTGGTGAATCTTTGGTCCACTAAATACCCTTATATTGGGCCCTGATGGGGATAAAAGATTCTATCTTTTTCCATTATTCTGGGTTTAATTTTCATTATTTTTAGATTTTTTTGGGGACAATCTAAAATTTGTGCCGCAATGGATTGTGACAGCCATGGATCACTGTGTCTCCATAACAGTCACTTTTCCAGGCCTATCACGATGCCCCTTGCAACTGCAATTTTAAACCATATCACAGTTCCATTTTGATATTTATATAGTTTACTTTAATCGGCTTTTAATGCACTTTCAAAACGGATGTATCAACATACACTTTTTTATGAATAAAATGAATAAATAGATACTCAACATAAATTTACATATAAAATACATCTTTCATAAATTAAGGGAGTTCAAACTAATATTTATCAATATCAAATGAAGCAAGCTCTATGAGATCCTAATAAAGATACATAGTAAGTATCATTACATTTAGATCCTAATTGAAAGAAATCTTAGAAAGTCATTAGAACATAATTTATGGTATAATGAAACCTTGATCATAATTTTTTTTTTTTTGAAATGGTACCTTGATCATAAACTTCTTCCTTGTATCATGGGAAAATGATAGCAACCTTGCTTGCTTAACTTCAGTGTGTAGTGGAAAAGTGGATTTAATAGCTAAGGTATTAGACATGCGGTTGGTTCAAATTTTAACATTATATTCCTTCAGATTTTGAAGTTTAGACTCATCATTATCCACTGTTTCCCACCTAATTCTAACTGTTGCATTCTTGCAACATCAATGAAAGGCAACCACATGGGTCATGATCAATATCTATTGAATAGCCGATCACCGTATCATGTTTTGTGCGTGATAAATGGTGAAGATTGAAGTGAAGGAGCAGGCATTTATGAGCATGATTTGAATTAATTATGTTCTTTTTATATTGTTGATGATGTACTTAGTAGCAATGTAGCATGAGGTTTTGGGACATAGTGGCATCATCTAATTCTGCAACAATGTCATGGATGGCTAAGATTGGCATGTTAATTTCATCAAGGGTCAATATGTTTTAAAGGTCCTTTATTTATTTATTCTTTATGTCATTGCTATTGAAGCCATTGTCGGGTCACACCTAAATAAGTATTTTAGTTTTCTGGATGAATGATTTTTGTGTTGACTGAAATGTTCCGAGTGAAAGTATCCCCTTTTTTTTCAAGCTATCTGTGAAAGCTTTTGTCACGAGACCCAATTCCTTGGAGTGATAAGTTGGCCCCGGCATTAGACCCGTACATCCCCAAAATTCAGAGATTTGTGTGTCATTGTACTGTTTCTTTTGCATTGAAGTTTCTGCGCCTGCTGGTTAGGGAAAAGGAAATATTGATGCTATTTAAGCCATTTTAGGGTCACACCATATAAGTAAAAAGGTCAGTGCAGAATGTTGTCTCATTTCATTCGTCACTGAAGATCCTGTTATTATTCAGTTCACAACCTTTGGATAGCCTAAAAAAAAAGCTAAACTCTATTGGATATTTAACTCTTGCATGACTACTGTCCTGTTGAGGTTCATTGGATGGTCTGAAACTAGCAATTACCTCTCACCAGCTGTTTGATTACAGCTCAATTCAAACTGGATGCGATTTGCTTCTGTCCATCTTGCTGACCTCGACCAGCCCATAAGTCAGCCACCAATCCAGCCTTTGTACTGCATTTGAGTCCTCACACTTCACACTATTTTCACCTGTTTGGGCCTGCTACTTGTGCAAACCGACAACCAAATAGGTTACTTGTCACGACTCACTAACATCCCTTCTTTGCCAAGTTTTCAGTCTGTTTGGGGCCTATAAAATAGCACCACCATCATCAACACCATCATTCTAGCATCATCAACACCAAGTTTTCAGTCTGATTTTTTGGATCAGTTACTTGAAAATTATGTTAATGATAAGAGAGAGTGCATTAAAAGACGAAACACAAGAACAAGAGGAAAACAAGAAAACAAACATATAAAAGCATTAAATCAATACGAAAAGACCAAATTACATTACGTGAACTACCAAAGGAACTTCTGTATCAACCCCTTGCTTTTATTCGCAATAGTAGGTAGTAACTAATTTACATAACATTTCTTTCTGAATCATATTACTGGGTTTCGGACTTATTATATGTTTATATGTGTGTTATTTTGATTATATCCTGCCTCTCCATGATTCTGTAAAGTGTTATTCATTTGATTCTATGAGGAAATCACTAATTTTTTTCAAATTTAAGATGGATAATGTTGCTTCTTGATTAGGTCACTTTGTGGATACTAATTAAGCCTTTGTTTTACTTTTAAAACTAGTTAGATACTTGCAACATTTGGGATATGAAGTGAACTATATTCGGAACTTCACTGATGTTGATGACAAGGTATTGTAACTGCATTGTGGAGTTGCCATCACATTAATTATGTTATATGTTGCCGTATTGTAGTTTTTTTTTGCAGATGATGCAGTGATATTATGTATCGCTTTGCTGTTTGATGACTAGTGGAGTGATTAATATGTTTTGGCTAGCTTTTATTCCACACGCTCACATTATGGGGTTCCAATTTTACTCAGTTACATTTTTAATCTTTTCATTCTCTATTATGGAAAATAGTATAAGTTTCCATCTTTAATAACATAATCTTTATTATTAGTTTAAGGACAATATTATTTGTATGAAAATATCATTTTGTTAACATTTAGTTTAGTTAAAAGATGGAGGTCTTGAAACCCATAAATGACTGATGAGGGTAGGCTTTTTTCCCATGAACTTGATAAATAAAGGATGAATAATGACAGAGGTGTTGGAGACTTGGAGTTGCAAAGCAAGGGCACCGATTAAAGGGTCGGGGAAAAACAGTGA
The DNA here is from genome assembly GCA_012931725.1 of Litsea cubeba. Lineage (NCBI taxonomy): Eukaryota > Viridiplantae > Streptophyta > Magnoliopsida > Laurales > Lauraceae > Litsea > Litsea cubeba. Next base: position 91,861,768 of record CM022944.1, on the reverse strand, counting down.
CTTAGGAGGCACAACATAGCAAAGTTATCTACCTAGAGTGATCTGTAGCTAGTTTTGAAGGTCTTACTGAGATCTATTAATGGCAATTCCCACGTGTTCTGCATATTATTGTTTAGGCTTGAAGTCTTTGCCTAAAATTTTTTGGGATTCGAAATGACTATGATGCAGGGGATTGAGGAAGAAGATAAAAACTTATATTTCTGATTTTCTTCTCATTAAGTAACATGACCTGAATCCCAACCTAATTATAACAACAAGCACCTTCCAACTGTGCTATGGGCTCTTGGCAACTTAAATTTATGATTTTATGAGTTGAGGATTATTTTTTAGTGTTGAAAATATTGCATCATTGCTTAGTACGTGTACAGTGTTTTTGCACGCCCTTTTAGGATGTCTTGGTACGTCAAAATCCAAGGTGGATGGTGATTACTGTTTTCATCACACTTTTCTGTTGACCAATATTACCAATGCTTCATTTTGTTATTGGGAGGAACATTTATTAGACGGAAAACTGGATATGATTGTTATTTTTATCTATCAACACGGATGAGGAAAGTCTTGGTGTCCAAGTTATCCTACTCTATATAAGGATGATATGGATTAGTTGTAATGGAATGTTTATTATCAATTAAATCTTAGTTTTTCCGAGTTTTGAGATTTTCTCTCAGTTATGGTATTTCTCCCCATAATGAGTGTGCCCCAGTGGTTGAATCCATCATTGGATTCGATCAATCCCTTGGGAGATCGGTCTATTTTCCGATCGCGAATCCGGGGCTGCGCCATGCATGATTCCCAAAACACAGTCATTTTAGATTTTCTGCACACTTGAGTGTTTGTGATGCGGTTTGGATCACTATTAGTTGTGCCAATCCCATGGTTTAAAATATAACGTATCAACCAATATGTAACGGGTATCAGCCATGGCAAATTGATATTTTGATCATATTCTCATTTTCATGGCAAAATATTGGTCACATTGGCAGTGAGAGGGAGCGTGGTGGCTTGTTGCAGCTTCCCTTCTTTCTCTTTCTCTAGATAAGTCCATGTCAAGTAGATGAGACTATCAACCAACTTTTGATATAAATTACTATCAGGAATCAGATTTTAATTTTTTTAAATATTAACATTTACTTTCTGCAACTTAACTGAGGATATGTCTCATCAAGATAGATCGGAATGGAGAAATAGAATTCGTGCAGTCGACCCCACCATAGTTGGGACAAGGCTTTGATGATGATGATCATTAACATTTACTTTCATGGGTGCGTCTTGGAATCTGTCGGTCGATCTAGATCAATTAGTTTTTCATGGGTTGTGGAAGTGTGCACAGTCGGAACTCGGAACGATTGACTTCAGCTCATAGAATATAGGCCGTTGAAACAATATCTTTCATATAAAAGAGGAGTGAAGAGTCTGTTGCAGCTTTGTTAACAGTATTATCACTAGAAATAAGGAGATCGTTCCAATAAATTAAAAGAATTGTTATGCCTATAGGTGTTTGTCAGCTAAAAAATGAGTCATCTGAGTGACTCTGTTTGAATTCAATAGTCGATAGTTTTGTGGAATTTTTCAAACCAGGCTTGGGGTGCCTATTTAAGGCCATACAGAAAGCAGCGAAGAGAACAAATAGAAAATCTAGGTACATTTAAGCTGTATGGAACATGCATATAGATGGTCTTTTTAAGATCACCATGTAAGAAAGCATTCTTCATGTCCATTTGAAGAATGGGTCAGTGTTTAATAGCTGCAAGCCTGCAACAACAATTAGAGTCTGAACGGAAGTCATCTTAATCATTCCGAAACTAAGCCATATTCCATTTTATTCCCCAAAGCCACAAGTCGGGCTTTTGCATCGATAAAGAGAGCCATCTACCTTGAGCTTAATACTTGAGGTTTATATTGATAAAGAGCCATCTACCTTGAGCTTAACCATGTGTACCCATTTGCAGCAGATTGGAGTAACAACAGGGGAACATGGAACAGGATCCCAAGTGTGATTCCCATCCAATGCTTTTAGCTCTTCTTACATTGCTTTTTGCCAACAATCATGAAGTGTTCCCTGTTTGTATGACTTGGGGTTTTATTGAAGAGCAAAGACTAGAGGAAAGGGAGGTGAATGGAAAGGCATACAATCAGATGGGTGAGAAATACACGTTGAATGACGATGAGTGAACATAGCAAAGTCACTTGGAGAAACAGGATTGTGAGCTGTCTCATTGAGAGGGGTAGGAACAATCATCTTATGGTGCCATTTGTATACAAGGCCACGCAATGTAGGTTTGAAGAGAGAAGAAAAAATAGCCAAAAAAGAAAGTGAAGACGTGGATGAGGGAATAAAGATATGAAAATACGGGATGTGCTCAACAAAGACAGCATTATGAGAGACAAGATTTTTTATTAACAGGATCATAGCAGATGAAAACCTTTTGGGTATCCCATAACCCTAAAAAACACATTTCCTTGTTTTTTAAAGTCAAGTTGGCATGAACGTGAACCATATTAAAGAAGAGATAAAACGTGGTGTACACATGAGGAGGTAAAAGAATATAACAAGTGCACCCAAATGTAATTAACAATTAGGATGAGAATTTAAAAGACAAAGCATAAGAAGAGCGACAATTCAAGACAGAAGTAAATTCTTGATTGATCAATCATACTGCAATATGAACAACCTCTGCCCAAAATAGAGATGAAACAAATGAAAAGCACGGACAGTGGCAAGAATTTGTTGATTTTTCCATTTAGCAATACCGTTTTTGTGATAGAATGTAGGAACATTGTGATTCAATTCTTTTGTTTTTAAGAAAGGAGTGAAATTGGGTTGCTAAATACTCCTCCCCCAACCCACCCCCCAAACACCCCCCCCCCCCCCCCCCCCCCCCCCATCTGAATTGGGTTGTAGAAATTATTCTCAACAAGGGTGACAAATTCTTGAAAGATGCGGAAAATATCATCGTGTTATTGAAAAAATAGACCCAATTATAATGATTGTAGTCAATTAGTTCATTTCAAACTCTTTGTACTAAAAAAGGATTCAATGCTTCTTTAGTTTGTCTCTCGACAAGGCCCGTCAGAACTGATAAACTATAGGGAGAGGCACATGTTACCCAATTCAAATGAATCTAAGTCTAAAACTTAAATCTCTATGGACTGCATTTATGAGTGGGGATTCTACACCAAACTTGGAGCCATGTGTACAAGTAGTCTTAAGTGAGAGCTCTGGTGATGAGGACATTAGTTCCAATCACTCCAAAGCTTTTGCAGCACAAGAAGAAGGTAGCAGATAGAGCTTCTTTATGGATGGATCAGCCTTTCATGGGCTTAATCCATCAAGATCCCGAAAATCCACTTTTGGAATTGTCTTCAGATGAAGTTCCACTGTTGGATCTAATGCTAGGCATGATGAAGACCCTCTGTGGCAGACATGAGGAAGACGCCACAGTAGGATGGGCAACAGAGGAGCAATTTATGTAGATCCAAGCATGAAGACATGAAGAAAATTGAAGAAAAAAAGGGACATAAAAAAGGGCCCATAGGATGGCCGTACATGGCCTTGGAATGCATGCGCACAGCTCTTGGCTCATGACCTTTTTTTTTTGTCTCTTAGTTGTTTTCTTTCCTTTATTTATTTTATTTTCTTTATTTTAGTTTATGTTATGTCTTAAGTGGATGATGTCATCCTGACTAGTTTAGAATTTGATCCGGGCCATTGATTGTTAGGGCTTCTTATTATCTTGTCTATAAGCCTTGTTCCTCTCTTTGAGAGACAGACAATGATCGAATGAATGGAATCTCTTTTTGAGGCTTCGCGAAGACTTTTCTCTTGCAAGTTCTCTTCTCCCCGCGTGTGATAGGGAGTTTGGTGTGAAACCAAGGACCATTTTCGTCCCAACCAGTGTTTTTAAAAGTGCGAGGCGCATCAAGGCGCTAAGGTCTCCTGGGGCCTAGGCGTTAAGGCGCGAGGCGAGGCGCGAGGCGAGGTTGAAGCGAGGCGCACATTGTATATAAAAAAAAATATATTTTGGTATAGATAGATAATTCACAAAATAGAACAAAAGTGGAACAAATTAGACAGACTGACAGATAAATATTAGAAAAATTCTAAATGTCATAAAGCATCCATCACTATAAATGTTAAACATTCAACAAAAGTACCAAAATCCATCAAAACCAATACAGCTTCAAAGTCAAAGGAACAACGCAGATGCTCCTAAAGAGGACCTAACGAGATTGGTGATAACCTGATGATGTTTTTAAAAAAAAAAGCCCACAGATCAGCCATACTAGGTCATCTCAAAATTTCAGCATGGGCCCCACTGATGGATGGTTAAGTAGGTGATGGCATAAGCAAAATATGATTCTTGCCCCACCGATTTGATGATGCGTTTGAAAAAAAAAAAAAAAAAAAAAGCCCCAGACCAGCCAGTGCAGGTCATCCCAAAATTTCAGCATTGGCCCCACTGGCTGCTAATCAGGCGGATCGCTGGCTGCTGGCTGGAGTGGATCGCTGGCTGGTGTTTCTCCTTTCTCCGTTCTCTTCTCTTTTTTTTTTTTGTTGGATGATACAGGAAACAACTAGGGCAGGGCACGGCATCTTTATTTATATTAGAAAATTTTCATTTAGCCACTTACATCTCTTTCTTTTTTAATTTAAAGCTTAGGTGAAAATAAGGCACAAGAGGCTTGAGCCTGGACCTGAGGCGCGCGCCTCAGGGGCTTTTTTGGAGCCTGTTTCAACTCGCCTCGACTCCCATCACTTGAGGCACAATTGCTGGGCCTTGACGAGCCTTGAGCCTAGGCGCGCTTTTTAAAACCCTGGTCCCAACCCTTTTTCTTTCAATTTCCAAAGCCCCAAACCAATTAATCCATCATGTATTACCACAAAGAACCCCAAATCCAGCCCTATATCCATGAGCATACACACCTAGCCACGTGTGCACAGATCCCGAGGTGGGATTTCACCTCTCCACTCGACCTCCCTCCTTCCCCTTTCTTGCCGTACCACTCCCCATCATTCCCACCATGTTGCATCCCATAACACCATAGATCTAGCCCTATTTCTTCACCAAACCCTAGATCTAGCCCTAAACCTCCACCAAAACTACCATTCAATTAAAAAAAAAAAAAAAATCCTCTGCCAAAACCCTAAAACCAGCCCTAATCCGCCTTCTGCTCCTAAACTCTAATCCCATTAAACCTGGCAGACCACACCCTAACCCATATCCAGCCTGGCCGAACCCCCACAGCCCCCAATATTCCCCATTTTCATCCCAAATCAACCTAGAAGCCCTAATTTCCATTTAAATCTTAAACCTGAATTTTATTTGGGCCTTACAAGTTGTGGAAATCATTTGATTAAATCTGTATTTGTGCTTGTAGCCCATAACTTTTACCAATTGCCATTTGATAACCACTTTCAACCAAGACTTTGTCAAATCCTTGAGGGCACAACAAATCTGCTTCTTGTTGGTGAATCCCTAGACAAGTGGGTGTCCTAACCTCCCATTTGATCCATCTCTCAATTCTTGAGGGACTCAACTGTAGGATTGTAACAAGGCCTTGGGCCACCAATTACTTGCCTTAGCTGAATTCTTCATTGATTGGTGTGCAACGCATTAGTTTTAGGGATTTATTATAAATGTTAATTATTTTTCTTGATCTCAGATTGCATCATTTAGCCTAGTTTCCTTGACTTGCATCAAGTTGGTATCAGAGCTTACGAGCGTTCAGAGATTGCATCGCATCGCATCACAACACATCATTGCATATCGGTTGTCATTGCATGCCCACTAGGAGTGGCAAAGATTATCAACCCCCAAGTTTAAGGATGGCAGGCTTTTCACAACCCAAAACTGGTGCTTCCCAACCCAGTATCACCTTAGAGCAGTTAGCTAAATCCATGCAAGACATGATGGTGCAAACCACTGCCTAACGGCAAGAGCAGAATGCCCAAACTGAAGAACTCAAGCCTCATCTAGAAGAAATTGAGCAGTCTTATCAAAATGATAATGGAAGGCGCCATGAGCGAGTTGAGAGGAATGAGCTTGAAATTGAAACCGATGTGGAGTTTGACATTGGTGATGATTGTAGGATTTGCGGTCAAGGCCAAAACCCTGATGGATGGGTCATGAAGAGTGTCAAGATAGATGCCCCCGCATTTGATGGTTGAATAGACCTACAAGTCTTCTCCGATTGGCTTTCTAATATGGGCCGTTATTTCAAATGGCATAAAATGTCAGAGGTAAGGAAAGTCTAATTTGCCACCATGAAGTTAGTGTCCCAAGTTAGGTTATTCTGGACCAACCTAGAGAACCATGAGCAGTTGCTAGGCATACCTGTCATTAAAACCTGGTAGAGAATGAAAGAAAGGCTGAAGGACAAGTACCTTCCCCATTCCTACGAAGAGAGACTCTTATATCAGAGGAGCACCCTTCGGTAGGGTAGCATGACTGTCCCCGAATACATTATGAATTTGAGGAACTTAATTTGAGATGTGATGTGAAGGAGTAGCCATCCTCACTTCTCTTTAGGTTTTGGATGGGGTTGCGACCCGAGATTAGGAAAGAGTTGATTCCCCATAGGATCACAACTCTTGCAGAGATGTACAAAAAGGTACTTGATTTGGAGCATTACGTGAAGGTACAGTCTCCAAAGAGAATGGATTTGCGTAACTTTGACTCTAGGGCTATTGCTAGCGCGAAATCTAGTTCGAGAAATCCTTTGTAGAAGGAAACCGCCAGTAATCCTCCCCATTTCGTGGGACCCCAAAGGAAAAGGAGTTGCATTTGAGAATTCCAAAAAAACCTCTTGATCCAAATGTTACAAGTGTTAGGGGTTTGGACATTTTGCATATAATTGTTCCACCAAGAATTTGTTGATAGAATAGGGCTAGGAGGATAGTGACCCCGATGTCGATAACTATGTGCCCGACTTCGATCCATCTGATGATGATCGGGAGAACCCAGATGACCGTGTCTCCTTCCTACTGTTTCTCCCTGCACATCAGACCGAGGAAGAGAAAGTGCAAATGAGTGAGATGAGGGTTCCCGATTGTTAGTGGTTAGGTGTGCCCTGAACCTTCAGGAGGATGAAGATTGGCGATGGACTGCCATCTTCCATACATACCTAAATTGTAATGAAAGGAGCTACAAGCTTATCATTGACAGTGTTAGTTGCACCAACGCCGTCTCTTCTAGTACCGTCACTCATTTAGGGTTAAAGATTGAACCTCACCCTAAACCATATCGTGTTTTTTGGGTAGATTCTACATCTATCCCTGTTTCACAAAGGTGCTTGGTCCCATTACAACTTTCTTCCTATTAGGACCAATTGTGGTGTGATGTTGTTCCCATGAAAGTGGGCCACATTATTTTGGGCAGACCGTGGCCGTATGATTTGGACATCACCAATTTAGGAAGGTCCAACGTTTGTGTCTTCAATTTTAAATGAAGGAAAGTGAAAATTCATCCACTTCCTCCCAAAGATAATAATGATAAGAAGAAGACAAGCAAAAAGGAGTCCTGTGAGAAAGAGAATGACCTGAAAGGAGAAAAAGGGGTCTAGTGACAAAGGGAAGAATCCCAAATCAAAGAGCATTCGGATTTTGAACCTCACCCTAAACCATATCATGTTTTTTGGGTAGATTCTACATCTATCCCTGTTTCACAAAGGTGCTTGGTCCCATTACAACTTTCTTCCTATTAGGACCAATTGTGGTGTGATGTTGTTCCCATGAAAGTGGGCCACATTATTTTGGGCAGACCGTGGCCGTATGATTTGGACATCACCAATTTTGGAAGGTCCAACGTTTGTGTCTTCAATTTTAAATGAAGGAAAGTGAAAATTCATCCACTTCCTCCCAAAGATAATAATGATAAGAAGAAGACAAGCAAAAAGGAGTCCTGTGAGAAAGAGAATGACCTGAAAGGAGAAAAAGGGGTCTAGTGACAAAGGGAAGAATCCCAAATCAAAGAGCATTCGGATTTTGGATGCGAAGGAATTTGAGAGAGAAATCCAAGAGAATCTTGAGGGTGGCAAGGCAGGTGAACCCTTCCATGTTTGTTTTGGTGACCAAGGAGGTCACAAATAAGAAGGCTATAGAGATCCCACGTGAGAATTTCAGGATGTCTTTTTTGATGAATTACCCAATGAGCTCCCACCTTTATGTGACATATAACATGCCATTGACTTAGTTCCCGACGTGACCTTGCCAAACTTGCCACATTACAGGATGAACCCCACCAGACATACTGAATTGAGAAGGCAGGTTGATGAGCTCCTTGATAAGGGCTTCATCAAGGAAAGTTTGAGTCCATGCGATGTTCCTGCACTACGTACACCTAAGAACGATGGATTTAAAGGATGTGCGTTGATAGCCGAGTGATTAACAAGATCACAATCAAGTATCGGCTCCCTATACCAAGACTTGATGGCATGTTAGATATGGTGACTAGTGCCTAAATTTGCTCCAAGATAGATCTGAAAAGTGGTTACCACCAAATTCGTATCGGACTCGATGAAGGGCGGTTTATATGAATGATTGGTCATGCCCTTTGGGTTGTTGAATGTGCCTAGTACATTCACGAGGGTTATGACATAAGTGCTATGGCCATTCATGGGCAACTTTCCGGTCGTCTACTTTGATGACATCCTCATCTATAGTAGCACTCAAGAGCAACACTTAAATCATTTGAGAGAGGTCTATCTCACCCTTAGGTGAGAGAAGTTTTACGCTAATCTCAAGAAATGCACTTTTTTGCCCTTAAAAGTTGTCTTCTGAGGGTTTGTTGTCTCGGCGGATGGAATGTCTGTAGATCCAGAGAGAGTCAAGGCCATTGTTGAATGGCAAGAGCCGCGGAACATTCATGAGGTGCGTAGTTTTCATGGACTAGCCACCTTCTATAGGTGGTTTATTTGAAATTTCACTGCTATAATGGCTCCAGTTATTGATTGTATGAGAAAAGGCTAATTCAAATCAGAGAGGCAAAGTCTCGACCTTTCTACATCAATGCTAGGCAACAACAAGTGCACAGCCGTTTGCACCAAATAACAATCAACGTGCTTGCTATCTAGCCTCACTTGCATTATTAGCTATCAAAAAAGAAGAAAAAGCATTAAATATTTCATCATAAGCATACCAATCATTATATACATATATTGATTGATATATAGGTTGTGTGGTAAAACTACGAAAGATAAGAGCGCTTTCGGGAGCATTTAGGGATAACATCAATGGGTGATAAATTAAGAAACTCATTTTAGATGGTTTGGACATGTCCAATGCAAGCAAGCAATGACACCGTTGAAGAGGTGTTTTTCTGTATAGGTTGATGGCCCATCAAGGAAACATGGTAGGCCGAAGAGGACATGGATGGAAGGCGTAAGGATAGATTTGAACAAGTGCAATTTATCTCATGATTTGGCTCATGATAGATTGGAATGGAGAAACAAAATTCATGTAGCCGACCCCGCCATAGTTGGGTCAAGGCTTTGATGATGATGATGATGATACACACACTTAATTAGCACAACAATGTTTATACTGGCAAGAACCAGCAGCACAGTTGGAACGTGCTTGTTGAATATCACAATGTTGTGGCTTTAAGTCATGTTGCCAATAGAACGAGAATAATGCAAAAAAGAATCCTACAGTGACATGTCTGACACTGGATTGTTTGCATCATTTTAAAGAACCATGTGAAATAGGTGTACCTTCTTCCAACAATGAATAGATTGATTTTTCTGCTCCTTTAGTCGTCCATGAGCTAGTATTTAGCACCATCCAAAGCTAAAATAAATGGCTTTTAATCCAATTAAGCTGCCTTTTTGACTTTGATATATTTTTTTCACAAAGAACAAATCAACATACATCCAATAAACATCATATTTACTGCCAGCCCGGATACCTATTCTGTGTGTATTTTTTGTTTCTTTCTTTCCTTTTTTCCAATAAATTCTTTGCACACTTTTTATTCTTTTTAGCTGCAATGCCACAAGATTTTTTAATGTTCATTATTAGTTTTTTACATACTTCCATTCAAACAGCATTTTATATCCAATTTGGTCTTGGTTGTTAATTTCTTGGGTACTGCAGATAATTCGAAGAGCAAATGAATTGGGCGAGGATCCAATACATTTGAGTGGCCGGTTTTGTGATGAATTTCATGATGATATGGCTTCTCTTCAGTGCCTACCTCCTACCAGTGAGCCACGTGTTACTGATCACATGAGCCAAATTATTGATATGATAACTCAGGTACCATTTTGCATCTTATTTAGGTTAATTGAATATGAACTATATGTGGTTTTTATCCGCTTAGACTTAGCAGCAGCAGATGGCGCTTGGGTTTCTTGAATTTACGTTCATACTAATCCCGTATGGTGGTATTTTCTTAGTATTAATACTGTTGCTGTTCCTGTCCCATGGGGCACTTTTAGCTATGTTCTCAGTAGTAATATTGTCGAATATCATTAAATGTGTGTGCTGCATCATCTTCTTACTTGCTATGATCGCTTTATAACATATTTTGCTACAGTCTTTATATTTTCTAGGTTTACTTTGACATTTGGGCTCCACTTTGCATTTTCATGTGACTAGAGTACCAAGTCCAGAGCCAATAGTGAGCTTGCCAAAACCATTATCTGAGTAAACTACAAAATTAAGCTTATGCGGACAGGGTGATTGGTATCTTGATCCATGATCTAATTATATTTGTTTTATTCACAAATTTTTATAGGAATCAATTGTATATTTTCGATTGCAATTATGTTGTACTAACTGATTAGATATGGCGTGCAATGGTGGGATATGCCTGGTCTATGATTTAAAAAAAAAAGAGGAATAGTTGACTTACATTACTGAATGGAGGGCTGCACCCATCTTTGGATCTACTTGATGAGTTTCCTATGCCCAGGAAAGGAGGGTCAACAAGCAGTTTTCCTAAGAAAACTTGAAAAACCAAATCTTGAGGCTACTCGAACAAGAAGTAGATTAGGTCTACCTCGATGTGACATGAAAGAGTTCCAGCAAATGGGGATGTACTTTATTTGTATCAATGTACTTTAGCAGGCATGTTTCTATGAAAATGCAGGTAGCCAAACGCTGCCATGGGTGTGATTACAATCTTTTCCTTATATCATGAGCATAATAAGTGTGCTTGCTGGAAGAATACAAGCCTGTATTTCCAATGGGTATTAAATGTGAAAAGTTCAAAGGAGCTCCCTTGCTAGCTAGCTCCTTCATAAATTGGTGGAACAACAGAAAATGATGAAGGGAATTTAGTCTTGACTTTTTTTGGGTTCTTGTGGAAGTGAATTCTTTCATGCTATGAAATGGGCACAAGGTGAATCTCAATCATAGAGATTGGAGCCAAATTTAAAACCAAGATTAAGAGGCTTACATCTTCAATTCCTATTGAATTTGCACAAAATTTCAAGAGCTTAAATGAAAGACATAAGACTCTTTTGGCAAAGATGGGAATATCAAAGTCACAACTTCTATCAGACACTACTTTTGTAATTTTCTTTTATTTATTTGTTTGTGTTCCTTCATAGATGTTTTATCTTTGTACAGTTTCCCTTTATTCAATACAAGTTATTCTTAATTCTAATATATATATATATATGGAGAATATTCATGTGCATGCATCCCTCACCATAGGGTGAGAGACACTTACATAATTGGAAATATTCATGTGCAAAAGAAGAAAAGCCATGTGTCCCTCACCCTATGGTGAGGGATGGATGCACATGAATGTCCCCCCATATATATATATATATATATATATATATGGCCAAGGCTCCCCTAAGCTCGAGCTTAGGGAGAAAATTTCGTAAGCTCGTGCTTGTGGGGCCCACCTTTGACAAACACATGACCCCCTTAAATTGACATGTCCACCAACTTTCGGTAAGATCCGAATTTACTGGACCATTGAGTCGACTATATATCAATCCGAATGGATTGTTGACCATTAAACTCTTGGGCCCATATGGAGATGATAGAAATTACGGTTGGAGCTGATTTTTTGTAGGGAGGAAGATCCTAGGGAGTCCTTGAAATCCCCGCATCGCCCCCCCCCCCCCCCCCCCCCCCCCCCCCCAACCCCCATGTGGGTCCCCAAGTGGGCCCCACCACACACTTGAGCTTACCTTATCCTAAACTTGAGCTTAGGGGAGCTGGCCTCTCTCTCTCTATATATATATGGAATTTTATTTTATTTTTTACATATGCCCCAAGATTTTTTATTTTTTTCATATGGTCCCCCCTCCCTCTCCCTCTTCTTTAAAATAAAAAAACCACAAAACACCAAAAGGAAGATTTCTGGTTCTGCCACTGTTGACAGACCTAGCCTATGGACAGAAAAAAAGTAGCAGAAATGTGGATCTTGGCTCTTATACTTGTTACATTTAATATGCCAACAAATGCATATGGTGCTCGACTGTATTAAAGGATAAAACAATAAAAGTAAGAATAAGATACTCTATAAATAAAAGAAAGCAAATAAGATTCTCTGTATTATACTTCCTTGGAACTTGCTTAATAGAGATACTAGCAAATGATAGCATATTGCTAATCTCCATTTGTTATCTCCCATTTGTTTTGGGTGTTTTGGTTAGCCAAGACAGCCTTTGTACTTGTACTAATGTATAAGTATCTATGCTCTCAAAACATACATATTTAGTATTCTTGTCTTCCTTCAGTGTTTAAGCTTCTCTTGAAGGATAAACATCATCGTGGTTATGTGGAGTATTTAAAAAATTGCCAATTTTTCTTTCATTTTTGGCATCTCTTGCTCATTTTTTGAACAAAATTTTAATGCTATGTTCTTTGCAGATTATAAATAATGGCTTTGCCTATGTCGTTGATGAAGATGTTTTTTTCTCCATCGATAAATCCCCCAGCTACGGTTGTTTATCTGGTCGGAAGCTAGAAGATAACAGGGCTGGCGAGCGAGTTAATGTGGATTCAAGGAAGAGAAACCCAGCTGACTTTGCATTATGGAAAGTAAGAAAAAAGCTGCTTTGCTTTTATTCATATATTTATTACACTTACACTGTAATCTGTATTTTGTTGGGTCCTTTCTTACTCAATTTAGCAAGTTTTCTAATGTTGCAGTCTGCAAAACCTGGTGAGCCAAGCTGGGAGAGCCCTTGGGGACTAGGAAGGCCAGGGTGGCATATTGAATGCAGTGCAATGAGTGCTCATTATTTGACTTTCTCATTCGATATTCATGGTGGAGGAATGGATTTGATCTTTCCGCATCATGAGAATGAGATTGCTCAAAGCTCTGCTGCATGCTCAGAGAGCCATGTTCGCTATTGGATGCATAATGGTTTTGTCACTGAAAACAATGAAAAAATGTCGAAGTCACTGGGAAATTTTTTCACAATTCGTGATGTAAGTAATAATCTATTTGGCGCAGGAAACATTTTCAGAAAAAGAATTGCATATAGTAATCACATAACTATAACATTGGGCAATGACCCACTACGGACCTTTTGCACCTAACTTAGATGTTAGCTTTTTTGTGGGGTAGATGTTATTAGCTTTTTTGTGGGGCTGACTTAGATGCATGACAGTCATGGGGGATTTGGTCTGTGGTCGGAGGATAGAGAGATCTCATTGACACCTAGTGCTATGCAAAAAATCAGCCCCAACACACTTCTAACCCTTGATCTTCGAACTTTTAAGTTTAATAATTTTAAAGGCATTGATATTTTGGGTTTACACTCCAATGGTGAATAACAGTAAGTGCCAACTCATTTTTGAAGTGGGTGGGTAGGTTAGTGAGTGCGAGGAGGAGGGTTGATGGATAATACTTAGTCCACTGAAAGGAAATGGAGGTTCGAACCCAAGTTAAGTGCCAACTATTCACATCAGATCAGAGATACAATAATGCATATAAAGTTCTCTTATAACAAGTGTAAGTAGCTCAGGTTGGTTATTCTACATCGCCCAACTCAACTTGATCTACTTCCTGCTTGGGCCCCAATTGACCCACATATTGTTACGAAACCACTGTAACCATGGTATACTCATTGGCTCACTTGCACTCTAATTTTGAATTTTGCATTTCTCTTGCACAATTAAAGTTTACCTTGACATATTAGCTGTGTTGTAGATTTGCAAACAATACCACCCATTGGCTTTGAGGATTTTCTTGATGAGCACACACTATCGATCTCCGGTCAACTACTCAAGTGCACTGCTCGAAATTGCATCAGAACGTATTTTCTATATTTATCAGGTATTTACATTTTTAAATTGTTATACTCTCCCAACTTTTTAAGCGGGCAATCTACTTTGCTCGATGTGGGTAGATGAAGAACTATTGGGTATAGTGAATATGCAAATTTCTGATGTCTTAAATTCTGTACATGCAAGGGCAATATTGTAGTGATTCAAGGGGTTGATATGATGGTCCAACTTGCAGTCCTGTAAATACCCCAGATTGGAAGATATTAATCATTTATTCTTTTTTCTTTTCTTTATCATCAATTTTGTAATGTCACTCCTTGCATGACAAGCCTACTTGTATTTGCATGCATTGAGAGTTAGAATACTCCAATTTAAGTATCCCACATCCCTGATATGGTTAACAAAATAACGAGCCATACACATGCCCACTCACACAGTAGTGATCCTATGCGCGCTGTGCTGTGGGGCCCACCTGCTGGCCAGCCTCGGGACTGGACCATGGGGAGTGTGAACTGAAAGGGGTGGGGGTGGATTTTTTGGTTCACTTGGATGGACCTTCAGGTGGGCTGCACTAGGGGTGCACACTATGCAAGAATCGTGCATAGGACTAGCTGTGCATGGTTTTTTTTTTATTCTTCTTTTGGCTTGGGGGTGGGGGCACCTAGTCGGGCCCTACCTACGTACAAAATATGGGCCCCATCTGATCCATCCTAACCCCTTAATCAATGGCCAACAAGTGTCACTCCTTTAAAAATTGACCCATCGATCCAACGGTACAATGCATTTGGATGATGTAAAAAAGAGACCGGCGTAATTTAGGGTGGTCCAATCGGATGGGTCATCAGGTGGGCCCCACTATTGGATGTGCACAAACAAAGGTGTGCACAGGATTATTTTTGTATATTATATCTGGGGAAGCCTTCCCTGTGTACCCAGCCACATGAGAACGTGTGATCATTAAGTCCAAGGACCCTCATTTACTTCTCACCTTAACAAAATCCAAAAGGCCACAAACAACGATACAACACAAATTGACACCAGAATATTGAAAAAAAAAAGAATCACAAACATGCCACACAAATGGATTTGACACTTGTAATGCAGAGAGAGAGAGAGAGAGAGAGAGAGAGAGAGGAGAGAGAGAGAGAGAGAGAGAGAGAGAGAGAGAGAGAGAGAGAGAGAGAGAGATGCCACATGAATGGATTTGAGACACCTGTAATGCACAAAAAGCAAGTGAGATAGTTTTTAGGGTTTTTGAGAAGGATGATTGAATCGATCCAGGGAGGGAGAGGGAGAGTGGCAAGGTTAAAGTTAAGGTTTGTTACAGTTACCTGGTCAGAGAGTGATGGTCTCTTCTTATTCCTCCCTTTTCTTTTCCTGCATTAAAATCCTTCGCAGTCTCTTTATTAATTTATGATGCACGGATACTTCAACATGGGCAACGTATCATTTGGTATCGTATTCGTTACTTCACTTTTTATGTGTAAAATCCGTGTCCCTGCCGTGTCTATGGCATGTCCTTGCCATATCCATAACGTATCCGTGCATCATAGCTATTACTGCTCTTTAAGACTAGACACAAATATTTAGATCCAGCAACCCAAACTTAAAAGTTCGCACATTCCCATCCACCTTGGTTTGTAGGGCTTTAGTCTGGTGCATTTGTCTCGCATGGAGCTTCTGTGAGAGGTATTTGGACGGGGCCACCTAGGGCTCCACACCTCCACCCATGCCCGGACCAGGGGGGATGGCAATATCCACTCATGATGGGCCCAAATATCAAATTTTGTGGTCAATATCATGCCTCTAACCCCTTGATTTGTGGCCCATGAGTTTAACGTCTTTATGTATATTTATATATATTTTTTTTGACCCTTGATCTAATGGTCCAATCCATTCAGATGGGTGCAAACCGAGGGATTTTTTTACTATGTGTGGTTAGTTTGGATGGCTGATCAGGTGGGCTCCACGTGCTACCACGCACTGATTGCTCCGTGTGAGGTGAATGTATTGGAATATTTTCTCTATATATATATTTATAGGGAGATGCTCCTATGAGAGCATCTCTCACCTTACTATGAGAGATAAAGCTCCCATATTTATATATACAAATATTAATGTATACACGGCTTTTTAGGTGCGCACATGCTCATCGAATCAATTTGCACATAGCCTTTTTTGGCCCACATTGATTCATGGTGGGGATCGAAAGATCTGAATGTGACCCACCTTGGTGCAAAATCTCAAGTCCATCAGATCATCCTAACCCCTTGATCTATGACCCTCAAATTTAACTATTTTAGAATGCATCTTTTTTTTTTTCCCAATGACATTCTGTGGGAGTGGTTGTGTATGTCCCAGTGATCATAGGAGGGGTGTGTGTATTTATATTTATATTAAGTATTAGATTTGTATCAGAACAAAGGAATCTGATTGCCACAATTGCAATGTTTGCAGACTTTGCTCGATTGTGAAGTGGTTTTAGCCCCATATAGAGAAGGAAATCTCAAGGAGAAAATCACACCAGATGCCCAAAAGTGCATTGCTAAGTTTCATTTAGACTTCAGTACTTCAATGGCAGATGACTTGCATACCCCTGTTGTTTTGGCTTCCCTTTTGGAACCATTGAAGACCATTAACACTGTTCTAAATTCATTGAAGGTTTTACTTTTTCTCTTTAATTCTGTATTATTTCAGGCGCAGAGCAATTATATATATATAATTATATATATGTTTAAGTTCTAGCCTATTTCTGAACCAGTTTTAGGTCAGCTAATTTTTCCTGCTCTGAATTCCTTTTACTTTGTCCAGGGGAAGAAACAGAAGCAGCCATTACAGATCCAGTCCCTTGTTGCATTGGAGAAAGAAGTGAAAAATGTTTTGACTGTTCTTGGATTGATGTCATCTTCAACTTGTTCTGAGGTATTCTTAAGTTTATTAGTCAAAGTACAAGCTAGACTAGGCTTTTCATGACGAGGCTTAGGGTGTGTTTGGTTCGGCTTGTCAAAAAGATAAGTGCTTTTTTGAAATAAGTTTTAGAAAGCTACTTTTTAATAACTTTTTCTAAAAAAAACATTGTTTGGTTAGCTCCACTTTTACGCTTGCTTTTTCACAGCAAAAGCATGCAGGGTCGTTTGGTTAAACATATAAAAAAACAACTTTAGCATATAGTGACTTATAAATTGTACTAATTTTCATAAAATAATTACACAATATGCAAAAACTATATAGGTAAGTAAAATTGCTCCACACATCTGAAAATTAGCATTTTAGTAGAATTATTGTTTTAAATTCATTTAAAAAAAAATATATATATTTTCTTAAAAAATAAAACTATGAATGACATAAAAGAGGAATTAAATAGAGATGGTTGAGAGCGGCAAGAAACTCCACTAAATAAATAAATTTATCCAAATATAAACAACGAACTCTATCATCCTAAGAATGTGCAATAAAGATCCCATCAACAATAGCATCCCTCACTTCCCACATTGGGCTCATCATCAAATGATATAGAATGAGACTCTTTGTGATCATTCTCATCATCTCCAGCTGCACCCTCGTCATCATATTCTTTGAATAATGTGTCCATTATAGCTTCTTGGCAAATAAAGTTGAGTATTGCCATCACTGTGACAACTATATATATTTGTGTTGAAAATGGGTAGGGAGCCATTTCCTTTAAGATCGGGAACCTCGCCTTAAGCAGTCCGAAGCAACGTTCTATTACATTCCCAAGCGAGGAATGATAGGAGTTAAACAACTTCTCTTTATTTCTAGGACTAGTACATCGACGGAAGTTACATTCCTAAGCGAGGAATGATAGGAGTTAAACAACTCATCTTTATTTCTAGGACCAGTACCTCGACGGAAGTCTTGGAGATGATAGCGGCGATTGATGTAAGGCCTAAGGAAACCCCATGTGTTAGGGTATCCCGCATCAACCACGTAATATTTACCTATTATATAAAAGAGAACTTTTAAAGGTTAATAAAAATATATGTGACATAAACAAGAAAAGGGATGAGCTTTAATATGACATTCACCTGATGGAGCATGAGGAGAATTCCACTTTGGAACGGCGTCTGCCATAATCCGTGAGTCATTGGCTGTACCTTCCCAACCAGCATATACAAACGTAAGCCGCATGTCAAAGTCACATGCAGCCATAACATTTTGGGTGCATTCTCCCTTTCTACTGGAATGATATGGAAGTTGTTTATCTTGAGGAATTATAGTACCAATATGTGTTCCATCAATTGCACCCACACAATCCTTCAAATATAAAAACATAAAAAAATCAAAAGTGATCCATCCAAGAATATTTAATAGTAATTTACAGTAAAGAAAATTTTCTAATTACCTTGAACCATGGCTAATATTTATGATTTTTGCGAATACAGTTAGGTGTCTCATTTAATGGCGGCGGCTTTATTAGCTCCATGGAGAATGTAGCCATTGCCGTAAGCACCCTATTGAAATGCCGACTCATTGTCTCCCCCGAGTGTTGAAACCGTTCTTGTATCATTCTATCATGGTCATAAGGAATATGGCAAGTTGCTCTTCAATGCTCATATTACTTGTGTCCTTCAATAGATTTCTCTCCTTGGTAGCTGCACATAACCTTAAGAAAACATATTTTTCCATACGAAATAATTCGTAGCATCGAGTAGGATTCCCCCTAAGAATATCCAGGACAAAGGATCTAAGCCCGGGCCAAAAGTAAAAATATATTAGAAATTTAAGAATTATTTGAAAATATTATTAATATAAAATAAGTCTAAAAGAAAGAAATTTATTATCTTTGAATATTAGAATCTTTTAACATGTGATGAAAATAAATATAAAATGATAAGTAAACTTAAATAACATAATGCCCTCTTAAATTTAAAGGCATTGACCATTACACAAGTATGAATGTGTGTCTATATAGGGGCAGCTCTCACTAAAGCTTAGGTTAAGGTGAGCTCAAGCTTGGTACACACAGTCTGTCCTGATAGTAAAGCACTCCTCCAATCAGCCTGAACTCGGGCCTCTGGTCAATCTGCTCGATCACTCTGACAAGCTTGGGATCGCTACGTTGACTGTCCTTGACCTCTCCAAGCAACTCTGGTTCCCATGCGGGCATGGTAGCAAGCATAACTCTATCGCTGAGCGGCTGAAACTGGACATCCAAGTCACTGAAGACATCGGTCCACACACCCTCTGCTGCTAGAAAATGTCTAGTTTACCATGAGTTCCTACATGGTTCTTTGACTAGATACAAACTCCGATATTCTGCTAAAATCTTTGCTACGATAAGAATGATAATATCTAAATTCCCTAGGTCCATCTGGTTTGTCGATATAATAAAAGAAATTAGACAATGCACTACTACATGTGTGTGTAAATACACATAAATAAACAAGCACCATCACAACATTTTAACTATCAAATGTGAGATTTAAAGAAACACATATATTGTAATGATGCAGAAGAAGCAAGCATGAAGATTCTCAACCATATGCCATATCAAGTATAAATTCGTAGAAGAATAAATAAAGGTCCTGCACATATATAGCCATAATCAATGTACATATCATGCAATATAAAAAAATAAATAAAAATAAATAAAGATCTCAATAATCGTTTCCTAACATCAACCATACTATCTTATTGAATATGCACATAAAGCATCAATTAAACATGACAGAAGACTCCACTAGCCACCATCACTCTAACGAATGTTCCATCGCGTACATTCGCTGCAGCCATTTAAGGCGCACATCAGGCTTTTCAAATCCCATGAATGTCATTCAGTAGTTCTTCTTGTAAAATAGATCAACTGCATAAAAATATAGCTCACTTCTAGAGTCCACTTGATCCATAGCATCTAGGCATTTTATGCAATCAATGATGGTTGGGGTGCTTCTTGTGCTTTCCTCATCTCCTAATTGCCTAGTGGCAATAACCTCAATCAATCGATCAATTTGGTTAGCCATCTTCGCTCCCAACTCCTTTAGCTTTCTTTTTACTCTTACGAGAGGATGAGGGTGTAGGATCTATTGATTGCTTCTTGTTGAGTCTTGATCTTCTATCATCGTCCTCACCCTCAACTTCATGGCTGGCCATATTAGGAGTTACTAACGTTTCTTCAGGACTATGGGGATATGAGTCCGGAGTTCGTACTCGGGTGGAAATTGGGTCCTAGGTATCTCGAGTAATGTCCACAGCATTATTATGAAGGACACCAGATGAAGGCGCCCATGCATAGTCTCTGGTCGCAGTAGTCCATCCGATAATGATATCTAACTCATCCTCAAATTCTAGAGGATGAGTGCGGAATTGTGCAGCTTTAGGGTTTGCATGTATTCAAGAAGAATCTACTAATTAGAAAAGTAGTATCTATAAAAGAATTAAAAAAAAATCATGTTTTACATATAATATAGCATCAATTTACCTCGATATATGATGCCCAAGCTTCATCCGGAGCATTGATTGTACGAAGAACATGATCAAACCCCATTTCGCTCTTCCCTATGAGGGCTTTCCATGACTCTTTAGTAGAATCATAATTATTCTTCATCTGTTTTTTTATCATAATGTAACCTAGTTTTTTCTATGAACCCCTTGATTATTGGATCCCCCCAGCTCGATTAAAGCAATGACTGAGTCGATTTCCCTTTTGGACTTGCTCCACACATAATTCCACAAAGACTTGATGATGTTGTGGATTCCAATAGGCCTTTAGCCTTTGACCAACACAATTAGGTGCCGACATCAGAACCTAAGATAGTAGCCATGCATATCGATCAAACTTAAATGAACTTTTAACAAACATATGTTATACTTAAGAAAATCATTTAATTTTTATGATATAAATTGTTCTCACCATTTGACATGCTTGCACACTCAAATGAAAGTTTATCCAATGCACACATTCATAGTTGAGTATAATCTGTACTCAAGAATTATGCATAATTTTCCTTGCTGCCATATGCCTAAATGTAACTATAAATGAAGGAATATGAAAATGAGAATTTTATTCCATTTTTCTTAACACGAGCCTGTATTTTCTGTGCTAGACCTGAGTTTCAAAGCTTATCAGACCATCATGATCAATGCGAGCCATATAACATTAATAAAAACAATCAGGTCACTCTTAGTACACTAACCACCACCACTCATGTTCTCAAAGATTGTAAATAAAATAAAAATAAAAAATAAACATTTGCATGAAAAAAGGAAAAGAGATTGGCATGTATGAATTTTGAAAATCCAAAACATCCAAATTTATCATTTAATATATGAACATGAATGAATTGCTTCTTTTTTTTTTTTTTTATAATCAACTGAAAAAATGGAGAGCCATATTGTTAGAACCCTGTTATATTCACATTTTCACATACTGAAACTGCTCATTCAACTTGATCATAGGTTTGATTATCAGAAGAACCGGGAAAAAATTTATTATGTTGTCGCTAATACAGCAGAAGGAATGTCGTCAGATAGTCGTAGTGGCTAGAATCCATACATCTTTCATCCTAATCCATTGTGTTAGAAGAATCTTACAGCATACAAGCATTTATCCATACTAATAAAATTAAAACATGATAATAAATTATGACCACGTCTAGGAAGCATGAACCTATCACTTGGGCTAGGCAGGTGGGTAGCATAGCATTTGACTGCACAGTGATGGTTGGCTGTGATTTAATGAGCACCTAGGAATGTGTGTTTACATATGTGCAGTTCAATTGCATTTTATATGCACACCTTTCAATGAGTTTGAAAAGATGTCTCGGTGCTTTAGGTGTCATAAGCATTGCACAGAAACAAACTGTGTGTATACACCTTTTCATGCCTATTTACACGCCCAATCTGTGTGTATTCACTTTAATCAACAATGGGCCTTTTGTTGTACATAGAATCAATTGACATGTAGAAGGAGAAAGAAGAATAAAAAAATATATATTAAAATGATATAAAAGTAAAATAGAACCCTGCTTTCCCTGACGACGACGAAGGGAACAAACAAGAAGAAAAAATGAAAAAGAAGAACGAAAGAGGAGAAGAAAAACAGCAGGGCAACAATGCAGGGGACGACCAGATCCAACACTAAGAGAGATGGCAGGTGCAGTACTCACAACAATGAAAGGGAGGGAGTGTTTTTCGATCTGGTGCAAGGTTGGGGTTTGGGTTTTTTCTAAATATTTAAGGCCCCTCTTATTTTGTTGAGAAAAAATCTCAAACCCATCTCGGAATTTGTTGATCTCACCTATTTCACAAATTTCTTTAGAATATTTTTTGAGATGGATTTATTCCTGGGGCTATCAAGTGTGTGGTCTTAAGCCATGAATGCATAAAATCCTATGATGCCCAGATACGGCACGGATATGGGAGGGACACGCCATTGATTTTACATGTAAAAAGTGAAGTATCGGATACGACACGATACCTTGCCCATTTTGAAGTATCCGTGCATCATAGATAAAATCACATGGAAACCCAAATATTACTTCAGAATTATGAAACAAACTCTTAAGATTTGAAAATCCAAAATTATGCATATAGAATCTTGAATCAACTGCCTTTCCCCACAGTACATCATTATTATGGAACTAGAAGGAGAATGAGAGGAAAAGAGAAAAAAAATCCAAACAATGAAACAGAGACAGACGATAAAAGAAGAGAGAGGCATATCGAAAACAGAACTTGAGCAACAGTATCCCACTGTAGATTTCTAGATGGAATCCAGGAAGAGCATATGTAAAGAGAAGGTTGGGGGCGTTTTACGGTAGAATGAGAGATGGATAAGGAAAGAGAAGAAATCGGAACCCACCATCATTTCGGTTCCCACCATTCTTCTGCTTCCTGCCTTAGCGTATATCCCACGTTCCGCAGAAGTTCTACTTCGGCTTTGGACGCGAAGTTTCTGGATGTCCGCTTCTTCAAAAAATGGGTTTTCTGCTTTTGCTTTAAAATAAGTGCTTTTAAGTTTTGAATAACCAAACTTCATTTTTGGGCTTTTGGATTTCTAAAAATTCAAAAGCACATTTAACCAGACAAACCAAAGACACCCGAAGACTTTTTAAACCTTATTTGTTAGTATTGACCTAATAATATTCAAGCGAGGATCAGTCTGTCAGCATTGAAGAAAAGCTATATTTTGAAAAATAATGTCACTTGGTTGGGCCTCTGAAGCATATATTGGCCCATCCCTAGCCCATGTAGTTGGGCCAGGAAATAGGCCTTGGTGCAGCCCTAGGGCCTAAAAGTGCAACCAAAATCTAGCCCAATGTGTGTTGGGCCAGCCTGCCATCTTTTTAATGTGACTTTGGCCAAGATCCCTGTACCTTTCAATTGGATAACTTATAAGAAAATAGGATGGTTTAGTAAAAAATTGACCAAAATTCCAATTACAGTCCATTCTTTTCCAATTGATCTAATCAGCGATTAATGTTGTTTTGAGAGTTCTAATCTCGTGCTTGTGTTCAATCATCAATGTATATAAAAGGTAGAATCTGTGAATTGGGGGGGGGGGGGGGGGGGGGGGGGGGGGATGAATGAGTGAATGACAAACAAATCACTTTTGTTTCTTCTCTTCTTGAGATGCAATCGACCTTTCTATCTTTTTAAATGAGCGACAAGTCAACTACAATCTACTATTATTAGTGGTTCATTACCCAGGTTGAAAAAGGAGTGCTGCTTCTATGTTTTCTTCCTTCTTTGATGCAATTTCTCTTTGTTCATATTAGTAAATTTCAACTCAGGTTCTAGAGCAATTGAAGGATGGGGCATTGAAGAGAGCTGGTTTGACAGAAGATGAAGTGTTGCAACAAATTGAGGAAAGAGCTTTGGCGAGGAAGAACAAAGAATATGCAAAATCCGATGAAATCCGGAAAAAGCTGTCTGATATTGGTATTGCTTTCATGGATGTCCCCGAGGGAACAATATGGAGACCATGTGTTCCTCCTGAGCAGCAACAGCCTGTAGGCAACTCAAATGACGAGACCGAGACACGACTAGATGACAAGACCAAGACATGAGAATGCACTTTCTTGTAATCAGGAAGGTAGCAATTTATACAGGGAATGTCCAAAAGTTTTTATTGATTTGTTTCTGAGAGGCTGGTATGGTTCTGGTGACAGGCTGATACCAAATTTGTTGCAAGTTTTCCTCTATGACATGAACCAAGGAACTTTTGTTTCCATAGGCCTATTTCTGGGCATTGTTGTCTGTGGTTGTACCCTTAAATTAATCTGGTAAAACACCGCCTAAAGTCCTGAGTCCTGACCCTTGATATGTAACTTCCTCAAAGACATGAACGAAGGAGCCTGTCTTGTTAGCCCTTTTGTTATCATGATAATTTTACTTGCTATATTTTTATGAATCTAGCCAGAGGCATTGATGGTGGTGTTATCTTTTTCTGTTGGGCGTTTGAGATTTGTTCCCTTACAGTATCATGCAGATGTCTTAGTTGTGTCATGCAAGTATGTTTCTTCTTCATAAATAATAATTCAGGTAAGGTAAGGTGGTAAGGGAGTGGGTGGTGGGGCCCACCCGAGTCTGTAGTTCTAGAGAAGGTTGAGGGGGCATGGAAAGGGGTCAACTTGGACAGGGGTAGCCCTATTGCCATAATCTCGGCTGTGAAAAAGATCACTACTTTTGACTATTTGCATTTCAAGGCCTTAAATATGAGCTTAGATTGTTCAGATAGGGTCGGACCTTGACCTTATCGTCAAAGCCCATTAACATCCCCAAACCCAAACGATAGCTATAAGCATATCATATGACATTGGTGTTTGAATTCATCTCTTTGGATCACTATTAACTGATACATTGCACTTTGATTTTTAAGAGTTCCAATATCTGGGAATTTTTTATGTTCTCAGTTGGAATCGCAAATGCTCAAGGTTTCTCGACATTTTGAAATTTTAGAATTCTGTAAGATATATGGACAGCTGCAAAGCTAACGGATAATTCCAAAAACTGGAGGGAAAGCTGCTGAGTTGTCATAAATTCTTGCAAACACATATGCCCTAATTAATCAATAATGATTGCATTACTATTTGTCACTTTCTAGGCATACAGATGCTAATGAGAAATTGAAATATGGTTGATTTTATTCTAGAATTTTCATCATATGTTACTGATTTATTTTATTCTCTAATATATGTATGCACGTGCTTCAGGTAGTGGCAGTATTGCCTAGGCACTTACCCTACCCTTGTAGGACATGGCCCGGCGCACAGGGCCCGGAAAAAAAAAACCAATTTATAATTTTTCCCACATTGCCATTAGGCATCATCGAGTATCAACTATCAATCAAGCATAAACTCTACTTCTTTATTCGAGCTTGGAATCAACGATACCTTGCAATAGACAGCATAATGTGTGTAATCTCCTGCAAAATGATTATTTAGGACTACATGAATACTCCAATGATAGACATGCCTTTTAATCTTCAATTAAACTATAAAATAATTGCGTATCTTTTTTATAAAATTTTCTTCATCACATTTACATGTTATTTTGGCAATAAGGACCTGACTCGTCAAAAATCTATAAACATTTCACATGATTATTTACATGTTATTATTTTTCTATATACATCTCTATAAATAAGAAAACAATAGGAGGGCTGTGGCAGGCCTTGTATGGTCCAAGCCGTGCCTTAAAAATAGTGGGCCTACAAAGATTTTGTCCGAGCCCAGGCCTTGGGCTTTTTAGGCAAAACAAAATCCCTCATTTTATAGGCTTTTTGAGGGCAGGTTGGCCCCCCTCGTGGTCGGATCGACAGGCCTGCTGCTAACTGACCCTTATCTTATCCCTATTTGACTCATTGAACTCGCCGTGAAAAATATATGCTTTAGTTGTGGTCAAGGTTTTCTAACCTGCATTTAAACAGGTCAAATTAGGGTCCAACTGCGTAACAGATTCCTTCTCTTCTTCTTCAACCCAATGCATCTTTTCAAACCAACTTAGTTCAGAATTCCTTCTTTTTATTCTCTTCTTTAATCGAACCCATCATACCCATCTAAGTAAATTATTTTCTTCTTCTTCTTTAACCCAACTTATCTCATAAATTTATCTTCCTCGCCTCCTTCAATCAAAACCAGTCGCATAAATTTTCTTCTTTTGTTCAACCCAACCCACTCAATAATTTATTCTTTTTGTTGTTGTTGTTGTTCTTCTTCATCAACCTCTTCAACCCATCTCAGAATTGATTATGTGGCCTGGATCAGATAGGGTCTCCTATTATCAGCTGCAGGTTGGGGTTACTTGACCCATTCAAAAGAGGGTCACAAATAAGGGTTGGACTTTAAAGCATAGAAACCATGTCAGCCCAAACCATTTTGACCTGACCCAACCCACTTCCACCCCTCAATTGTATGTAAAATAATATGCAACATTACATATACTCTATCGGTCCGTTTGGGTACATACAATAAAAAATATTTGCATATTTAGAAATTGACAGAACAAAATAATGAGAAGAAATATTGTAATGTTATAATATTTGTTGTTTGACAATACTGATTTAAGAAATTCAGTAAATTCTGAATTAATTTGTTTAGCAATCATTGTAGATTATAATATATGTTAATCAAGATTTACCTCATTTCCAAATAAAAGAAACAGGTTTTATACAACTTTATAATTTCGTTGTAACATTCTTTAAAAATATTAAAAAAACCTAATTCTACGGGAAAAAAACACGTCCTATATTTTAAAACATGGATTTTATAGTAAAGCTTATTTATTTGAATGCTCAGGAATTCAACTCATGAAAACAAACATGCTCACATATATTTTCAAGATAACGAATTTAGAGTAAAACGAGGCCTTTGAATTCATAGGAATTCAATTCCATAAAAAAAAGGCCTATTATATTTTCAAGAAAAAGAATTCCTAGTAAAGT
This sequence comes from Litsea cubeba, assembly GCA_012931725.1. NCBI lineage: Eukaryota > Viridiplantae > Streptophyta > Magnoliopsida > Laurales > Lauraceae > Litsea > Litsea cubeba. The sequence continues at coordinate 91,834,667 of CM022944.1, read as the reverse complement.
GGGTTTCTTTGAAGAATTATTGGAATTAAATAGGCCATATAACTTCTAGATGGGAATGGAGTGTCCCAAAGGGATAGAAATAGTAGATTTCGGATCCAGTGCACAAGGATGGACGCGGCGCATGATCGCACCCCTACCGAACTCATGACACCCGAAACCTAGGATCCTGTCACCCTGGGGGTTCAAAAAATATGGCAGTGAATGTCCATTCGCCCCAAAGCATGACTTTCCAACATAACCATCCATTCTAAGTCTGGGTACTGAGTCGGGTACGGCGTATAGCTAACGTGTAAAAGACAGATGGGCATACACCGTGCATGCGAACATACATGTACAAATAATGTGAAAACGGGGTCAATTGACCAAATAAGTACGAAATACCTCCGACAGGTTCAATTCAGGTCCGATAACTGCATTGACATGCTAAGTGTCACGCCCCGAGCCCGAGATTACATCCATCTCGAAGATCACCGTCTTGTGGAGCCTCTTCTTAGACCCTTCAAAGAATTACAACGGCACCAGACTCATCTATCTTGAAGATCACTGACTTGTGTAAACAGCCCTTACAAGTATGATACTTTGCTAGCCAATCCATCTCTAGTATCACATCAAAATCGTGCATAGCCAACACTATGAGATCTGCCGACATCACAAATTCACGTACCGAAACTCAACACTGCGGGTAGCCGGGTAGACTATCTCACACAACATCTTCCTACTTACCAGACTAGTAACTGTAAGCACTACTTGCAATTAATTAACTTCTTAGTCTCTAAGAGTATAAAGAAAGCTTTTAGTGCTTTAAAGAAATAGCTTAGAGCCTAGGACTACGGTTTGCACTTGGAGATTGAGGTTTTAAAACTGTACTACCATACTGGGGCCATAGGGGATTTACTCGGCTTCCCTTTAGTCCCGTATGGCACAAAGGACTAGGACACCCTCCATTATTAAAAAATAAAGAAGAAAGATCTTAGAGAGTCTTTGGGCCATACGGGCCTAGGGGAGCCGGATAAATCCCCAATGGCCTCAGTATGGTAGTACAATTTCGAACCCTTAACCTTCGAGTGCAAACCGTGGTCCTAGGCTCTAAGCTCTTCATTTAAAGCACTAAAAGCTTTCTTTATACTCTCAAAGACTAAGAAGTTTAATTAATTGCAGGTAGTGCTTGCAATTACTAGTCCAGTAGGTAGGAAGATGTTGTGTGAGATGTTCTACCCACAGTGTGGAGTTCATATAGGTGAGTTTGTGATGCCGGTTGATCTCATAGTGTTGGCTATGCATGATTTTGATGTGATTTTAGAGATGGATTGGCTAGCAAAGTATCGTGCTTGTATGGACTGTGCACACAAGTCGGTGATCTTCAAGATAGATGATTCTAGTGCAGTTGTAATCTTTGAAGGGTCTAAGAAGAGGTTCCACAAGACGGTGGTCTTCGAGGTGGATGTAATCTCGGGCTCGGGGCGTGACACTTAGCATGTCAATGCAGTTCTCAGACTTGAATTGGACCTGTCAGAGGTATTCCGTACTTATTTGGTCAATCGACCCCATTTTCACATTACTTGTACTTGTCTGTTCGCATGCCCGGTGTATGCCCGTCAGTCTTTTATACATTAGCTGCATGTCGTACCCTACTCCATACCCATACTTAAAATGGATGGTTAGGTTGGAAAGTCATGTTTTGGGGCGAATGGACATTCACTGCCATTTTTTAACCCCTAGGGTGACAGGATCCTAGGTTTCGGGTGTCATGAGCTCAGTAGGGGTGCGATCACGTGTCGGATTCGAAATCTACTATTTCTATCCCTATGGGACACCCCATTCCCTACTGGAATGCTATCCGACGATTTTCAAACCCTAGGTTTGATTTTACAAATGTTTTCAACTTAATCAAACCATTTTATTTGTTTTTGCTCGAAAATACCCGATTTGCTAGATTTGGCCTATTTAACCTCCAGTTAGCCATTTTTTGGTTCCCGAGGCCGATTTGTTAGTCGGATTTGATCTTTTATGAGAGTAGTCTCTGTTGGAAACAAGAATCTAGAAAATCTTATTGTCAACCAAGATCCTCCATGTCAAATCATCGGGAGATGTAAAGCGGAAACATACCTTGATCCATAGTGAAAGTTGTTCGCATGTTGTTGATCTTCCAATCCAATATGGCTACCCAGAGAAACCTTCTTTCTGATGATGGGATGTCAGAGAGAATAGAAACTTACTTTACAAATTGGGGACCATAACCCTAATATATAATAATAAAATTATCATAGGTTTTGCTATTTCTAATTCGTCCCCTCATCAAATTAGAATTAGCATTCTGGTATTTACACATTAATCCCATGACAATTATACCCTTAAGTCTTAATTAGATCACTTTAATTTAGGCTTGAGCAAAGATAGCATAAATCATTTAATGGTTACATGTGTGGCCCCACATGATGGGATTTTCCAACAGTCTCATCTACCCTAGCTACCGCCTCTGAGGTAGTGCCCAGTTAGGTTGGTCGCCTTGGATTCTCGAGTCGGCACCACCAAGCTTCAACCCATGCTTGGTTAGGCCAACCTTGTATTGGTTTGGGTTATATTTGTTATTAGAGTAAATTAGCGAAAGGTCCCTATAAGTGAATGTATCTAGCCTCCAGTCCAAGGAAAAACTTATTAAGGCCTATGGTCCACTCAGCTAGACTGTTTGCAGTGGGAGGTCCCTAAACCCACGCGTTTGCATTTTTCAAGACGAAATTGCACTTTCAACCGTTTTTGGCATAAAATTTTGAAATTCAAAGTTTTAAATCTTTAATTATCCCTCTTCTTCTGAGACAAGAGATCAGATTAGACCTGATCCTCGTGAGAATCACAAATCAGGAGATTGAAGATTAGAGGTGTTGTAGGTGGCCCACGCTCAGAGAGTGCACTAAGAAGATGAAGTTCTGTGTAGCGACAGCCAATCTAGGTTTTCTCTTTTGCAAATCAACCAAACCAGATCAGACCTGGTTTCTGCAACAGACTCCGATCTGCAACCCACGAGCAGCGATCCTTCTCTGATCAGTTAGTGGCCCACCTTCGATGTATCTGATCTATTAATCTTCTCTCTGGCGAGAGCGGCGTCGATGACTGCTGGTACAATTTGATCTCCAGGATTTTCTCCGATTCCGGCAGCGATGCTTCTCCATCAATGCGCAACACAGGCGTTCCAATTTGTTAGAAACTTCTCCGGTCACAGAAACTGGGCAAAACAGAGCCCTGTTTGGTCTCTCCTCTGCAACAGAGAACTAAGGTGCAGTTTGCGGTCTTCTCCGGGAACGAACGGCAGTGAAAGGTTGGGGAGTCCGGTGATGGCGACTTGAAGTCTCTTCCTCCACTGCGTGGTCGGAGAGGAAGAAGAGCCCAGACGCAGGCCAGATCTGGGTTTTGTTTTGACTGAAGAAGAAGACCAGAGATGAGAGGATTATTGGATCTGCAGATTGAGCGTCGCCGAGAAAGAAACTCTTATCGTCGTCTAAAGATTCCGGAGAAGCTCCGTCTGCTTCCACCGCGCCCTGCCGTGGCGGAAGGAGGAAGATTATTGGTTCTGGTTTTGATTCCAGAACCAGAACGTGAAGAACACAACCCAGTTGTCTGGGTCTTTTGGTCCAGGTCCAGGTCAGGTCAGGCTGACCCAGTCCACGCAAATTTATTTATTTAGTCAAATTTATCTCAGTTTTTAACAAATTTATTTTAGTTTTTCTGAAATTTATCTGAGTTTTTGACAAATTTATCTGTCTTCTGTCATATTGCTCTATGTTTTTGGAAAACTTATCTAAGTTTTTGTGAAATTTATCTGAGTTTTTGTGAAATTTATCTGTCTTCTGTAATATTTCTCTATGTTTTTGGCAAATTTATCTAAGTTTTTGTGAAATTTATCTGAGTTTTTGTCAAATTTATCTATCTTCTGTCATATTTCTCTATGTTTTTGGAAAATCTATCTAAGTTTTTGTGAAATTTATCTGTATTCTGTAATATTTCTCTATGTTTTTGGCAAATTTATCTGAGTTTTTTTAGCAAATTTATTTATGTTTTTCTGGAATCTATTTTCATTTTTTATTTCTTTTTGCGCCTTTTGAAATTTATTTGTGGCTTTTTAAATTTATTTGCGTTTTTTCAAATAAATTTAATCGAGTTTTGACAAAAATACTTGAGTTTTTGACAAATTTTACAGAAAATTAGAAAATTAATTTATCTTAGTTTTGGCAAATATTTTTGCGTTATTTAATTTTATTTGCGTCTTTTTAAATTCATTTGCGTCTTTTGAAATTTATTTTTATCTTTTGAATTTTCTTTGGATATTTTGAGATTTATTTGATTCTTTTGAAACTTATTTACATTTTGTGAGATTTATTTTGATCTTTTGAAACTTATTTGCAACTTTTTAAATTTATTTGCGTTCTTTTGAGTATTATTGCTGATTTTTTTTTAAATTTATTGTATTTTTTTAAATTATTGGATTTTTTTTAAAAATTATTTGCGTTATTTTGAAATCTACTTGTGTATTTTTAGAATTTATTTGAAAAATCTCATTGGACTCCATTAATCGTGGGCAATTAAATGGTAGTTGGCAATTATTAATGAGATATCCCACCAATCATGGGATCCGACCAATCATTGAATATGATTTAAAGAAAGGGCAAATTGGACATTTTAGGTGTGAATAAGTGTGAGAGGGACCTTTGACTGCATGATTTTTTTTTGTGGACCTAAGTCAATAAAGTGATATGTTTAGGGACCCGTCGCCGAATGCCCCTTGTTATTAAGCCGCTGCAGTTGGTTTCTTTGTTGGCTATCCGGTCCTGCTGCATGTAACCGTGAGTTAGTCGCCACCCTAGCCACGCCGTACGCATCCGAGGGTGTGCCTTGCTCTGTTTTGTATCTGCTCTCTGCTCTATCACGGTCCGCCGTACACAATTGTGATGGAGAAATAGCTTATGCAGGTTGCCATATGGTTTGCTAGGATTGGATAGTATACATGTACATACACCTTGATCATTTTACATGCTTTTCAGTATTTGTTTATGCATGACTTGCCCAATTGCACTATCATTTACATCATGTTATCAGTCTATTTATATTCTGTTTTGCTACAAACATATTATATTTTGTTATTAATCATTATGCAAAGCGTTCTGTGAAATAACTATTATACTAGCAACAAAGGCTCGTACTTAGCTCGGGTCCAAAAATGAGAATATATTTATAATTAAAGTAAGAGAAAATATATTATTTAAAAAAAATAAGTAATTAGATTGAAAAGTGAGCTCCTCCTTATCTACATATATAACTTAGACTAAAATACTGTTCTCATGTGGCTTTGCGAAACTTAAAACATCAAATTTCCACTCTTAAGTCCAAACAAAATTTATTTAAAAAATTGCATGTTTCTGTATGTGCTATTCAATTTTCGTTTTTATGTGTTGCGGCTGTTGCCCAATGATTCATTAATATCACTGAACCCTTACCTTGTCTACTTAGGGTCCGCTGGCAATCTCATAGCAGTGGGGCTCATAAGGTAGTTGATGGCCTGCCAATATAAGGAAGGTAAATAAATAAATAAATAATAAATGAGGTGTACAAAATTAACAGTGACCCGACCCGACTTGGTTACCCGACCCGATCCTTGGGTCAATGAGTGGGTCATGGTAGCATATTTCTGGTGCTCGACTCGACCCGTGACTGTTGGTATCGATTAACGGGTTTCACGGGTCGGGTTACCGGGTGACCCGTGAACCCGGTAACATTTATTATTAATTTTAATTCATCCTAGAAAACCAGATTTTCTCCCCTGTTTGTGATAGATTAGTTTGTTGTGATTCATGTCACGGGGGTGGAGATTTGTGGGGTCAATGTATGTTTTTATTAATGAGACAGGGACTATTGATATCTTATATTTTAATGTTGTTGTTCTATTTCATGTGCATTCATATTTATTTATTTTTTTTCAAATAAGACATCTAATCCATGTTTTGGTGAATTAGGAGATTTGGATGGTACCCAACTAAAAGTAAAAATCAGGTAGTGGTTGTTTGGATCGGTATCAGGCTTGGACTTGGGTTTTTAATCTACATGAAATTCAGTTCAGGTTTGGGTTTGGCCTTGACCTGGGTGGCCGATTCTATATATGATAGTGTATAATGCTTACTAAACTCAGTATATTATGCCTACGTTGGTGTTTTTTTAAACATGTGAAGATTCCCTCCATATATTTGAACCATCTTCATTGGAATGGAGAGATTTTAGGAGATTTGAGGAGATATAACTTTTTAAGGGTCTCCGTTTTTTTCCTTTTGTATTTAGAGAATTTTCAGGGGTGAGGTGGCACCCTCCACAACCCACCTCCCCCTTTGCTTTTTTTTTGTTTTGTTTTTTTTTCTTTCGTATTTCTTTTAAAGAATAGACTTTTTAGGGATGAGGTGACACCCGTCACAGCCCACCTCCCCCTTTGCTTTAATATATATAATTCTACCATCCTCAAATCTCTTGGTAAGTGAGATTTCAAGATTCGAAGATCCCACTATTGTCATGATCCTCTAGAAATTTGGAACTATTGTTTTCTGCAATTTCAGAGTATGGGTAGAGCAATAAAATCTATATATATATATATATATATATCCATTCTATTTATCTGGATGTCCAACGAAATATCCATAAATAGCCCTAGGGTCTAGTTTCATTTCTTGTTGGTTATACCATCTTGTTTTAGATGGACAACTCCAACCATTCAGGTGTCCTAAATTGGGTTTCTATCTGTCCATAACTCATAAGGAGTTTTAGAAATAGAAACAACTTTGTTAGGTAACCAATTATTGATATAATCAGCCATCGTTAATGTTTCTCCCAAATTTTTTTTTTTTGTAATTTTGTATTGCTAACCTCTTCACGAATTGTCCATACTCTTTTATGATATCTGATAATTATTATATATTAAAGGGATAGGATTTGATTTATAAATTGAGCTTTAATTTCAAAATTGATTGAGAAATTGGGCTCCAATTTTGCCATTGATTGTTAAATTGGAGTCCAATTTTGTAATAATACACGGATTCAAATTCAAAATTGAAATCCATGATAATCTAATATGCGGTTTCCTAAAATTCTCAAGTCTCTTTATTTTACTTTTGACTAACATTCTCATTTCTAGCAAAAATCTCTCAAACACTTTACAGTAATTTAGAGTCCAACTAGCAAAACCCGGTGGATAACCACAAAACCACCAAATGCACAGACTGATATGAATTATTTTTAATAAATTTATTAATTAGTAAACTTGTGAGTCCTTTTTTTTGTTGCTAATTTGATCTTTATATTTTTTTTTTCAAATATTTTATTCTTTAGGTGAGGCATGAATTGATTAAGAAAGATCAAATGATCATAGACCTAATAAACTGACCTAATATATTTAAGTGGGACCAAGATGAATGGGGTCCATCATCTCTATTTTAACCGTTCATAAAATCATATGATGCGGGCTGGAACCCATTAATTAATTGATAAAGATCAAATGATCATAGACCTCTCAAATTGACCAAACCTAACCTATTTAAGTGGGACCCCCAAGATGAATGGGGTCCACCATCTATATTCTAACCGTCCATAAAACCATATTATGCGGGATGAGACCCATGAATTGATTTAAAAAGATCAAATGATCGTAGACCTAACAAATTGACCTAATATATTTAAGTGGGACCCAGATGAATAGGGTCCACCATCTTTATTCTAACCGTCCATAAAATCAAATGATGCGGGCCGGGACCCATTAATTGATTGATAAAGATCAAATGATCATAGACCTCATAAATTGACCAAACCTAATTTATTTAAGTGGGACCCCAAAGATGAATGGAGTCCACCATCTATATTCTAACCATTCATAAAACCATAAGATGCGGGCTGGGACCCATGAATTGCTTGATAAAGGTCAAAGGATCAAATGATCATAAACCTCACAAATTGGCCAAACCTAACCTATTTAAGTGGAACCCCTCAGATGAATGGGGTCCACCATCTCTATTCTAACCGTCCATAAAACTATATTATGCAGGATGGGACCCATGAATTGATTAAGAAAGATCAAAGGATCAAATGATCGTAGACCTAACAAATTGACCATATATTTTTAAGTGGGACCCAGATGAATGGGGTCCACCATCTTTATTCTAACCATCCATAAAATCAAATGATGCGGGCCGGGACCCATGAATTGATTGATAAAGATCAAATGATCAAATGATCACAGACCTCTCAAATTGACCAAACCTAACCTATTTAAGTGGGACGCCCAAGATGAATGGGGTCCACCATCTATATTCTAACCATCCATGAAACAATATGATGCGGGATGGACCCATGAATTGCTTGATAAAGAACAAATGATCATAGACCTCACAAATTGACCAAACATAACATATTTAAGTGGAATCCCCTAGATGAATGGGGTCCACCATCACTATTCTAACCGTCTATAAAATCATATTATGCGGGATGGGACCCATGAATTGATTTAAAAAGATCAAAGGATTAAATGATCGTAGACCTAACAAATTGACCAAATATTTTTAAGTGGGACCCAGATAAATGAGGTCCGCCATCTTTATTATAACCGTCCATAAAATCAAATGATGCGGGCCGGGACCCATGAATTGATTGATAAAGATCAAATGATCATAGACCTCTCAAATTGACCAAACCTAACCTATTTAAGTGGGAACCCCAAGATGAATGGGGTCCACCATCTATATTCTAACCGTCCATGAAATAATCTGATGCAGGCTGGGACCCATGAATTGCTTGATAAAGATTAAAGGATTAAATGATCATAGACCTCACAAATTGACCCAACATAACCTATTTAAGTGGAACCCCCCAGATGAATGGGGTCCACCTACTTTATTATAACCATCCATAAAACCATATTATGCGGGATAGGACCCATGAATTTATTTAAAAAGATCAAAGGATCAAATGATCATAAACCTAACAAATTGATCAAATATGTTTAAGTGAGACCCAGATGAATGGGGTCCACCATCTCTATTCTAATTATCCATAAAAAAATATGATGCGGGCCGGGACCGATGAATTGATTGATAAAGATCAAATGATCATAGACCTCATAAATTGACAAACCTAATTTATTTAAGTGGGACTCCAAAGAAGAATGGAGTCCACCATCTATATTCTAACAATTCATGAAATCATATGATGCGGGCTGGGACCCATGAATTGCTTGATAAAGGTCAAAGGATCAAATGATCATAGACCTCACAAATTGACCATACCAAACCTATTTAAGTGGAACCCCCCAAATGAATGGGGTCCACCATCTCTATTCTAACCGTCCATAAAATCATATTATGCGGGATGGGACCTATGAATTGATTTAGAAAGATCAAAGGATCAAATGATCATAGACCTAATAAATTGACCAAATATTTTTAAGTGGGACCCATATGAATGGGGTCCACCATCTTTATTCAAACCGTCCATAAAATCAAATGATGCGGGCCGGGACCCATAAATTGATTGATAGAAATTTAGCACATCTGGTGTGTTGGCTTATTTAGGGATCTCATGGAGAGATTCTAGGCTTTTGGGTGGAAGATAATTCTTCATGGAGATATTTTAGGTCTTTTGAGTGTGTAATAGATATAGAGATTTTAGGGATAAGGGCAACTCCGAAAATGGCATTGCAAAAAGCTTGAGGTTGCGCCAGGTGTCTTTATGTAAGGAAGAGTACATCCCTTTAGTAATATAGACTAGTAATATAACTTTGAACATATGGCCATCCGTGGGATCAGAAATTTCGACAGCACCGTATGGAAACACTTGCTTGACAATGTAGGGGCCTGTCCATCGCGAGTTAAGCTTCCCCGGCAACGGTGCCAAAAACTTGATCGGACCCAAGTGTAGGGTGCGATTGTAGTAATAATTTGGTGAGACCAGGTCGATCCACTGGGAGCTAATGAGATAAGGTTTCCAACTTGTACCTGCCTTAAATGAAATCTAAAACTAGCCTAATTAAAACCATTCCTACTTTAAATTAAAATTAAATACATTTCCAAAAATAAAAATTTCTAAATCTAAAATGAATCACAAGTTGCTGCAAAATAGAAAACACATTAGAACATCCAATTAGAAAATATTCTTAAAATATCACTTACCAAAATCAAAACTAAAAAAAAAAAAAACAAAACTAGAAAATAAAACAAGTTATGAGAAACAAAATCAATAAAAAAAAAAAAAAAACTGTATCAAATCAAATCAATCTAAATTGGGTGTTTCATAACCATGATGTGGACATGCAAGGATCAACTCGTTGAAGTGTTCCCAACACTTAAAGTCGGGCTCTTTCTGATTTTGTCTGAACATTATGATGTCCCTCTTTAAGGTGTTGGTTTTGTGCTGTGAGAAGAACTTTTTAAGGAATTCGGTGACACAAACATTCCAGTTATTAATTGAATTAGGCCTAAGTGTGTGGAGCCAAGCCTTAGCTTTATCCTTTAAAGAAAAAGGAAATAGTTTCAGTTTGATCACATCTGGCACCACGTTTTGTAGTTGAAGTGTAGCGCAGACTTCATCGAATTCCCTCAAATGCAAGTATGCGCTTTCAGAGTCTAGCCCGTGAAACTTGGGTAGAAGTTGGATCATACTAGGTTTTAGTTCATATTGGCCAGCAATGGCGGGTAACACAATGCACGATGGTGTGGTGTGTCGTGCTGGGTGCAAAAGATCACATAATTTCCTTGGTGGCTGGTTCACCTCCACCCCATTGTGGTCCCCATTTGGATTTGTGGCAGGCCCACCATTGTTGGGGTTGCTACCGGACCCACTCGACATGTTAGACAATCTCGAAGGATTAGGTGTTACAAAAGATACTGGAGATTCCTTTCTTTCCAACCTATGCGTTGAATCTCTTTGCCAACTTGGCTGAGAGGGCTTGTCCTTTCTTTTTGGAATTTTGAATTTTTTTTTTAGTAAAACAAATGAGAGAGAAGAAAAAAATATAGCCTATACAAGCAGCAACTAAGGTAGTTCCTAAGGTCGAAAAGTTTACTTAAGTTCACTAACCCGATCCTATGAAACCAACCCGACCAGTTCAGCCCCCAGGTAAGGGTAGGATCACGAATGGACCCGTTTGAAGGACCCTAGCCTAGAACAGTCTAGCTGTCTCTATACTCTGGACAAGGCTTTGCTTCGGCACCGAGATGATCAAGGACAACGATTAGGTCACTTTCAGTTTACTTTCTTCCAAAAGGACTTAAAACAAGTTGGGAAATAAAGTAACTTTGCCAATTCTTTGAAAGTTTCTAAAAATTCAATGATGTGTATTTTCTAATTAGCAATCCATGCACTTTCCTAATCAAATTTAGGGCGGCTTAACATTCCATGCATGCACCTCCTATATCTAGAAACATGCCAAAAATAGCACACCCATAAAGCAATCTAAATAAGGAAAGTCAGAAAAGTTACCTTAAATGGCGCTCCCCGGCAACGGTGCCAAAAACTTGATCGGACCCAAGTGTAGGGTGCGATTGTAGTAATAATCTGATGAGACTAGGTCGATCCACAGGGAGCTAATGAGATATGGTTTCCAACTTGTACCTGCCTTAAATGAAATCTAAAACTAGCCTAATTAAAACCATTCCTACTTTAAATTAAAATTAAATACATTTCCAAAAATAAAAATTCCTAAATCTAAAATGAATCACAAGTTGCTGCAAAATAGAAAACACATTAGAACATCCAATTAGAAAATATTCTTAAAATATCACTTACCAAAATCAAAACTAAAAAAAAAAAAACAAAACTGGAAAATAAAACAAGTTATGAGAAACAAAATCAATCGAAAAAAAAAAAAAACTGTATCAAATCAAATCAATCTAAATTGGAAACAAATCATTCATCTAAAATCAAACTCCCTAAGATTAGAAACCTACACTAGATTAGAAACCAATTAACTTTCCTAAGTTAAACACAAGATTAAGATAAGAATCTAAATGATGCACTTTCTAAATGAATGCAAATATGAGAATTAATTTTCCTAAATAAAATACAAGAATGATGAGGATGCACTCTTCTAAGAAATAATTATGGGACACAATGCATGGACGTGCATGAACTAGTGCAAAGTTTTTATTTTATTTTATTTTTACTTCCTAATGCTTGACACCTATCAGTAGACAAAAACCTATCTAAACCATGATGTAAAGATGGAAAGATAAAGTGCAGAAAAAAAATGCAGAAAATAAAGATGGCTGTGCATAAATCAAAGGTGGTAATAAAATAAAAAGGTGGTGAGTTGCTCTTTAAAATCTCTCAATCTTAGGCCCAAAAAAATTAGAAGTGCAAACTTAGGGTCCCATTCTTCAACTTGGGTTGTCAATCCAGGTTGAGAATAATAAATCCTCACTTTTTAATAAACAAATTTTAAACTTGGATTCTTAAACTTTTCTTGGCCAACCCTCTTCAACTTCACATTGTATTGCCTCCAAAAATACCATGTATCCGTAGAAAACAAGGTATATTGTGAGGATGCTAAGGTGAGTTGTTAGTAATTATTCCAAGCCAATTACAATATTTAACCAAAAATAAGAACTAACCCTATTGCATGGATCACAAATCTAATATTAAGAGATACACAAATCAAGAACACAATTTAAAAGAAACAACTTTATTTACTAGCATGAAAATTCTTTACAAGGAATATAACATTAAAAAAAAAGAATACATACTAGGATGTTGAGAATCCCTCTTTCTAGTTGAAACCACAAGGTTGGTGGTATGGCTTTTAAAAAGAACCCCCTTGGTGAATTAAGATGGAAGGGCAAAGAAAGGGAGAGATGGTATGCAATTCTCTAGAGTGAGAGGTGAGCAATTCTCAAGCATCTTGGGTCTTCCATAGGGCTGTCTATATAGAATTTGGGTTCCCTTTGTTTCTTCTTTTGGTTCCTCTTTTCTTGCTTGAAATCTTCATTCTTTGAAAACAATCTCCTTTCTTGGCAACCAAGTTTGCAATAAATTAGTAGCTTGTAAAATCAAAAAGAAATTATCTTGCCAATGACACTTTCTAACTTTGGAATCCAAGCAAATCAATCCTTGATTGAGCGGCACACATTGGTTTTGAAAAATCCAAATCTGAAAAATCAGATTTATTTCCTTTACTTGGAACAATTGTGGGTCTTCTTGTGCATTTTCCCTTACTTGAGCCGTCAAATCTATAATTCAAATCTTTTCTTGCAAATTTGGAGTCTTGATGTGGGCCCACATGAGGTGGGTACAACTTGAATGGCTTGGACGTCCATGTGAAAGTTTTGAGAAAAATCCTCATTTGCTTCACTTTCTTCTTTTGATTTCTTTGCAAAGAAGGGTCCTTGCATTCTTTCTTTCTTTGTTTCTCTTGCTCCAAAATTATCTTGATCTTCCTTCCTTTCTTACTTTTGAATTTTGAATCTTTGAAAAAAAATATCTTCAACAATTTGAAAGAAATTCTAAAATCTTTTTAGCCATGAATGGACCCCACCTTGGCCGCCCCACATGTGTGACCTACACATGTGTACGTGTGGACCGTTTTTCTCATTTCCTGCAAGCAAAAAAAAAAAATGAATTTCATGTGAAAAGACAAATTTACCCTTAATTCACAACTGCATGACTGCGGGCCCTATCTCTCATAAGTGCACCTGATGATTAATTAATTTCATGAGTAAAACACATTTAAAAATCTTTCCAAAAATAAAATTAAAAATGGTAGGTTTCATGATTTGATGCAAAAATGATGGTTTTTTGAGCAAGTTATGCATGAAAGTACTACAACGTATAAAAAATGCATAAAATCATGATATGACACTAAATGAGGCTCTCTTGGCTTAATAAGTCCTTAAACTTACCAAAAATAGTAATGAAAATGTATATTTTTAAGGACTTATTACACCCTCCTACCAGCGTTTTGCTAGTCTCTAGAAAAAAAAAAAAAAAACTGCGAACAAAATGAGGAATCCACAGTGATATAATCTGTCCTAGAACTAATGAAATGCAATGAAAATGGAAATGAATGGAACGCCACTTTCGCTGGCACTCTCGACAACATTTAGCGTATGCAGTAAGCCCTTAAACCCCTAGGTTCCCCCTAGTAGACGAGTTGTGCCTCATGAGGGTTTGCAGTGAATTTACCCACAAAATCCTATTTTTTTTTTTTTTTAATATCAATAAAGAAGCCTAGTAGAAACCTAACAAAAACAAAGGAACTTTTTTCAAAAGAAGATTTACAAACACCGGATATTCTCGATTCTTGAAATTTTCAAAGCAAAGGGAAATTTGAAACTCGGTTCACAAATCCCATCTTTTGGTCCGAAATTCTAGAATTCATGCTAAATTGATCGTGCACGGTGAAATAGTGCATATACGTAAAAACAAATAAGCTTCAAATGATCCGCCAAGATTCCCGTGAAAACAATTTTCATTCCAAAATTCTGGGCCACCTAACCTGAGCAAGAAAAACAATATGCCTCTCAAGGCAACCATGACGGCTTTCGCACTACTCTTTTTTTTTTTTAACACACAGAAGTGACTGTGCAATGCCTAGGTTCCTTAAGCTTTCTAATTAACCCATGTAACGAGCTTTAGGCCAATGACTCTCAAAACAAATGTCTTTAGGGCACTAGGTATGTAAATACCCCTACGGGCTTATTGGCTCAGGTTAAAAAGGCTCCGAACCCAAACTAGTCATACTTTTTTTTTGTTTTTTTGTTTTTTTTTTCATCGGTAGGCAACCCTTTTCATGTGCCTAAAATAATTCACTAGCTCTGTGGCCGACAAAACCAGATGAACCAGGAAACTGTGAAACTAAGGGTCTGTTTTCCATCATATTTTCAATCCAATCGTCAAAGAAAAATGGAAATCATGGCTTGGCATTCAAAAAAAAAACTTTGAAAATGTATACAGACTGTGTGAAAGTGAGGGATCAAAATTCAGCACTTTTCCAAAAATCCTTTCCATAAACAAAATAGTAAACCATTGTTCTCTTTCTTTGCCTAAAGCACCAAAAATTCCAAAGTCCAAGGTATCTTTGTTTCATAAAAATCCTCTCGAAATTTCCTTTTTTTTTTTCAAAACCTAAAAATTAAGAACAAATTGTGTAAAACTATTGTCTAAAGATGGACATGTGTGCTTGTTCCCGCCGCGCCCCCCCCCCAACCTAGTATGAACATCATCCTCGATGTGTGAATGAGTGAGATGCAGTGAGGCATATGAGACATGAGGAGCATAAAGTAAGAGAGGATCAAGTGTAGAAAGCACCTGGGATATGTTCGCGATGCTCCCTGTCCAAGGTTAGACAATATATAACAAAAATAACAAAGGAAAACCTAAACTATGAAGTATACATAATGTACATAGTAATGGGCCACTGTCAGATCCAGGGCCGGCTAATCCTGGTAGACAAGATCAACAAGAGGAATTTCTTCCTCATTAGGTGCGATCTCCAAAATGGCTTCAATCTTTGGCCATTAACTTTGAACATATGGCCATTCGTGGGATCAGAAATTTCGACAGCACCGTATGGAAACACTTGCTTGACAATGTAGGGGCCTATCCATCGCGAGTTAAGCTTCCCTGGCAACGGCGCCAAAAACTTGATCGGACCCAAGTGTAGGGTGCGATTGTAGTAATAATCTGGTGAGACTAGGTCGATCCACAGGGAGCTAATGAGATAAGGTTTCCAACTTGTACCTGCCTTAAATGAAATCTAAAACTAGCCTAATTAAAACCATTCCTACTTTAAATTAAAATTAAATACATTTCCAAAAATAAAAATTTCTAAATCTAAAATGAATCACAAGTTGCTGCAAAATAGAAAACACATTAGAACATCCAATTAGAAAATATTCTTAAAATATCACTTACCAAAATCAAAACTAAAAAAAAAAACAAAACTGGAAAATAAAACAAGTTATGAGAAACAAAATCAATCCAAAAAAAAAAAAAAACTGTATCAAATCAAATCAATCTAAATTGGGTGTTTCATGACCATGATGTGGACATACAAGGATCAACTCGTTGAAGCGTTCCCAACACTTAAAGTAGGGCTCTTTCTGATTTTGTCTGAACATTATGATGTCCCTCTTTAAGGTGTTGGTTTTGTGCTGTGGGAAGAACTTTTTAAGGAATTCGGTGACACAAACATTCCAGTTATTAATTGAATTAGGCCTAAGTTGTTAGGTTTTTGTTTATTGCAATTTGATGGATGCATCATTCATTTTATTCATCATTTGAATTCACACACATGCATTGATTTAGAAAATCTTGAAATCTGGTTTTACACATGCATTGTTTTAAATCTTGTAAATCATATGTTTCATGCATGTTTTGGTTTTCATCTTGGATGCATTTTATTTGAAAAAGGATTTTTACAAATCAAGCTAGCCAATGATTTAAAGTTTCAAATGATTTTTGGCTTTTTATGTTTCATGATTTTAAAATACTTAGAATGATTTAAAATCATATTTTCAAGCTTGATTTAGTGGCCCAATTGTCCCCACCTGAAAATACATAAAAATATGCAAATATGCATTTTTGGGGGAAATGGTCCAGGGGACCCGGTCGACCCGCAGTGTGGCCGGTCGACCGAGCCATGGACCCGGTCGACCGAGCCCACTGCGGGTCGACCGGGAAAGAGCCAACAGCTCTTTTTCAAACGGTCAGTTTTATGACCGTTGGAGGCCAGGTCAACCGGGGCTTTTATGGGGTCGACCGGGCACTCGCAGAACTCAACTTTTTGAGTATAAAAAGGGGTTCATTCCCATGAGAAAAGTGTTGAACATTTTGGAGCTTCCAAGCCATCTTTGAGGAGTTTGGAGAGAAGATAAAGGGGATGAACTAAGAGAGACCAAGAGGGTCATTAGTAAAGCTCAAGCTTGGATTAATGAAGTTAAATCTCTAAGTAAGCTTTGCTTAAACTAATCATATGTTATATGCTTTGTTCAAATCTTTGGAAAATGTTTAATAGCATGATAACTATGATGTGTTGAATCCATTCTTCAAATAATCTTTGATTTTATTGGATTCTTCACTTAGATTCAAATCAAGGTTATTTTAAAAACTTCTTAAACATGTTTAGTCAAAATCTTTGATTTCCTTAATAACATGTTTCTATAACTTGTTTGAATCCTCTTTGTTGTTTTCAATCTATTTTAAGTTTAGTTAAACAAATTTATTTTTGAAAACAACATTGAACATGCATCACTTGTTTTAATCTTAATTAGTTTCATTCAACTTGTGACATTTTGATTTTCATAATCATTAACAAGTTTGCATTTTCTACAAGTGATTTGCATTACACTTCAATCATATCTTTTTATGTGCATTAAACTTTTAAATGCTTTTAGCATAAATTGATTGGGCTTTCATTTTCAACTTGATTGAAGTATTCACACACACACTTCATGAGCATTCATCTTTGCATTACTTAGAGTGTTGTGTGAGTTATCTTTTCATTTTCATATTCGCCTATTTAGAGGCAATTTTATTTGAGCTTAATTGTAATCTCTTAGAGTGTTTTGTCAAAACACTTTCTTTAGAGAAATCATTTGATTGTAAGGTTATTGCTTAGCCATTTAAAAGCATTGTGTATAGGTTGTTGTTTAGCCAAGAAAAACAACATTGTAAGGTTATTGCTTATCCTTGAAAAGCATATTGTAGAGGTTATTGCTTAGCCTTTTTGAAAAGCATAATAGTGGAAATCCGGTGGGGTGTTGAGTCACAAGCCGGTAGTGGATGTAGGCATTGAGGCCGAACCACTATAAATCTTGTGTGGTGGTGATTGCTTTTGTGGTGATTATTTTGTTTAGCTTCCGCATTATGTATGTTAATCATCACATGTGACTAGTTAATGTTAAAGAATTTAAAATTGGTCATAATTAGTCATTAAGTGTAGCTCACCCTATTCACCCCCCCTCTAGGGTTAGGATCCCCAGGACTTTCAATTGGTATCAGAGCCTCGTGCTCTATTTTAGGATCAAGTGTTTGGAACTCTTGATTAGGTGTAAAAACCTAGAGTCAATACCCTAGTTGTGTACCCCATGAAAATCATAAGAATGGATTCCACTAGTTTAGACTTTGTTGATTCTTTGGTAGATTCTTCTAGACCCCTCATTCTTCCCACTATTGGAGATTCAAACAATGAATTTAAAGTATCTCAATTTGAATTAAAAGAGGAAGAAAATGATGAAAATGATAATGACATTGAAAAAGCTTATGAGGATTTGTGCACATTATCCTTAGAGCTTTCTAAGAAGAATAGAAGATTAAAAGAAGAATCTAAAAGACTAAATCAAGAATTAGTCTCTTCAAAAGATGAACTTAGAGAAAAGAAGAATTAATAAATTGTGCAGAATCTAAGTTCATGATCTCTTTGCATAATCTATCTAATATTAAAGATGATCTAAGAGAATCAAAGATAGATTATGATAATCTTAATATGGAAAATTCAAAACTAAGATATCAATTAAAAAGGCAAGATGAAAACATTAACAACCTAGAATCCAAGTTAACCATTTCTATGGAAAATTTATCTAATGCACAAATTAAGATAAAAACTCTAGAACTTGGATCTAATGTTATCAATGAAGTTAAATTTGAATTAAAACTTGCCCATGAAGAGCTAAATAAATTTAAGGGAATTGAACAAGATCTAACAAAAGTTAAAAATGAAAATTCAACCCTTAAAGAACAAGTCACTCAACTTGAAACCTACAAAGAAAAGTATGAGTGCAAATTTACCCATAGTGAAGAAAAATTTAAAAAGTTATTTAAATTGGGTAAATCAAAAGGAGATAGGACGGGTCTTGGATTTAATAGGAATATTTCTCATGATCCTTTAATCACCAACACATTTGTGAAAGGTGAGTCCTCTTTCTCTAGCACTCACACTTCCTTGCCATTGACTAAATGTAATTATTGTGGCATTGAAGGACATTTTAGGTTTGAGTGCAAATTAAGAAGAAGCAATGTGTCTAAATCCATATTTGAACCTAAAAAGGTAAAATCAAATACTATGATGATTAAGACACTAAAATCCAAGGAAGACTCCAAAAAGACTAAACAAGTAAAACCAATTAAAAAGGAGTCTCCTAAAATAGATTCTAAAAAGGTTAAACAAGTTAAACCAACTCTAAAAGAATCTATTAACAAAAAGCTTCTCAATCTTCCTCCATTAACTCAACAAATGAAGGAACTTTTGAAGAAAGTTGCAAAGTTAAATCTTAAATTCAAAAGTCAAATAAATGGAGGAAATAAGAAGAAAAGAAATCAATCCCCTAATAAGAAAAGTCACCAACCTCAAAAGACTAATCACCATTCTAAGACAAATTTAGTTAAATCTAAACATCATGGTGATAAGTCTAAATTGAAAATTTATCAAGTCAAATCTCCATTAGTTGGTAAGACTTTTAAGATGGACCTCAAAGATCAACCCTCCCAAGACCTTAGGTGGATTCCAAAAGCTATTTACTTAGTCAAACCTTAAGGCCTTGGACCTCATTGACCAACCTATCCTTTTTAGGTAAATCTTTTTGTTGGTCATATTGCATTTGCATTTTGTTCTTTCATTAGTTACATTACTTTAAATGCAATGTTTATTTGTAATCAATTGATTTTGTTTCATGCACCATACTATTTACATATCATGGTTTTCAAATCTTTTGATTATAATTTCATCTTGATAGATTTGCATATTGCTTTCATTTAGTTATATATCTTGCATGCATTTCTACATGTTCAATTGATTATGGGTTCAAAAGCTTTCATAGCTAGATCCTACATAATCAATTGATTTCGCAAAATCATTTGTTTGAATGTCTTGGTAAAATTTGTTTTTAAAAAAAAAACAAATGATTTAAATGAATTTGGATTTTCCATGAAATTTCTAAGTTATATCTTTTGATATGGAAAATATGTTTTCTTCAATTTCATACTCATTTTGTCCATTGTTGGATTTTGTTTATGATTTGAAGATTGTTTGAATGGAATTGCTTTAAAACTTCATTAGTTATATTCTTCAAAGCATGTTCCATGTTGTCATTTCCTTTTGTATTTGATTATGCCATTTCAAATGGAAATGAATGTTGTTTTAAGCTATTTGCATCTTTGCTCATTTAGTTACATTCTTTATACAAATGCTTATTTGTTCCATGTATGGTTGTGCTCTTTAATTATTTTTGTAGTTACCATACTAGAACCCAAAAATCCATCCTCTTGCTTTCTAGTTTTAATTTGACTTGGATGGTTATGATGTTGATTCATGTGTATTTTTCTTATTGATATCATTCTTTATACATGCGTCAACTTCATAATAGTGTGCTTGATCATATGAACCTCTTTGAAATCCATTCCTTGTATTTCTTAGTTATATCTATTGTTTGATGGATGTCTTAGATGTTGAATTCATATGATCTTGACACTTTGAAAATTGCATGCTTTACAAAGTTATATCATTTTAATGCAATTTATGATGCTCATCACTATGCTCATTAGTTATATCATTTAAAGTGATGAATATCCTTTTGTGATGCTTATTTTTGTAATTGTCACATTTTATTAGCATCATAATCTACATGTTGCCTCCTCTCATTGTACTTATTGGTATATCTCATGACCACCATACTTATGTATTCATAATCTTGGTTGGTTAATGGTTGAGGTAGGCTTCATGATTGAACTTCATTTCACTCATCTTACACATGATAGTCATATTTGATGATTGGATGAAATGATTTCAAAAATATTCATAGCATATGATTTTCATAGTTATATTGATTGATGCTATGTTTAGTATATCCCAATGACCTTGCCCTTTACTTTGGTAATTTGATCATATTGAGCTTTATAGTCAAATATTATTATCAATTAAATCTAATCCTTCACTTGAAGTTAACCCTCAATTGGTTAAACCATCTTCTTGCACCAAATAGTTATATTCTTGTCAAATGTTTGACAAAAGGAGAAGTATGGATTGAGGGGGAGTAAAACTTCATAGGAAGTATTAGTTTTGATCAAATTCACCTTATATTAGCTCTGATACCCTTATAAGCTTATTACCCATGCATGATGACCTGTTATGTACTTCATTTTCGATTTCCTTTGTTAACAGGTGCTACTAAAAGGTATTTTCCTTGTTTCATGTGTGTAGGTACCCCTTTTCAATTGATACCTTTGCAATTTAATGGCAAAGGGGGAGAAAGTTCTCAAGCTTAATGGCAAAAAGGGGAGAAAGAATTAAGGGGGAGAAAGTGCTAAAGGTGGAGAGAATGCACATCTTGCCAAAAGAAGAGTGCATGGTCAAAAGGGAGAAATGAAGAGAAGAAAGCTTGGAGCTAAAGAAGATGCTTGGTTAAAGAAGAAAAGAAAGCTTGAAGAATGATCAAGCCCCAAGCATCAAGGAGAATGAAGGAAAAGAGCTAGAGCCCAAGCTAAATGAAGAAGCATCCAAAGAGATTTCAAGAATTGTCTAGCCAAGGAGGAGCTGAAGACTGTGTGTGAAGTTTTAGTGTTGAGCAAGGTTTGCCAACATATTGAAGGTTTGCCATCAAATTGCAAAGGGGGAGATTGTTAGGTTTTTGTTTATTGCAATTTGATGGATGCATCATTCATTTTATTCATCATTTGAATTCACACACATGCATTGATTTAGAAAATCTTGAAATCTGGTTTTACACATGCATTGTTTTAAATCTTGTAAATCATATGTTTCATGCATGTTTTGGTTTTCATTTTGGATGCATTTTATTTGAAAAAGGATTTTTACAAATCAAGCTAGCCAATGATTTAAAGTTTCAAATGATTTTTGGCTTTTTATGTTTCATGATTTTAAAATACTTAGAATGATTTAAAATCATATTTTCAAGCTTGATTTAGTGGCCCAATTGTCCCCACCTGAAAATACATAAAAATATGCAAAATATGCATTTTTGGGGGAAATGGTCCAGGGGACCCGGTCGACCCGCAGTGTGGCCGGTCGACCGAGCCCATGGACCCGGTCGACCGAGCCCGCTGCGGGTCGACCGGGAAAGAGCCAACAGCTCTTTTTCAAACGGTCAGTTTTATGACCGTTGGAGGCCAGGTCGACCGGGGCTTTTATGGGGTCGACCGGGCACTCGCAGAACTCAACTTTTTGAGTATAAAAAGGGGTTCATTCCCATGAGAAAAGTGTTGAACATTTTGGAGCTTCCAAGCCATCTTTGAGGAGTTTGGAGAGAAGATAAAGGGGATGAACTAAGAGAGACCAAGAGGGTCATTAGTAAAGCTCAAGCTTGGATTAATGAAGTTAAATCTCTAAGTAAGCTTTGCTTAAACTAATCATATGTTATATGCTTTGTTTAAATCTTTGGAAAATGTTTAATAGCATGATAACTATGATGTGTTGAATCCATTCTTCTTATAATCTTTGATTTTATTGGATTCTTCACTTAGATTCAAATCAAGGTTATTTTAGAAAACTTCTTAAACATGTTTAGTCAAAATCTTTGATTTCCTTAATAACATGTTTCTATAACTTGTTTGCATCCTCTTTGTTGTTTTCAATCTATTTTAAGTTTAGTTAAACAAATTTATTTTTGAAAACAACATTGAACATGCATCACTTGTTTTAATCTTAATTAGTTTCATTCAACTTGTGACATTTTGATTTTCATAATCATTAACAAGTTTGCATTTTCTACAAGTGATTTGCATTACACTTCAATCATATCTTTTTATGTGCATTAAACTTTTAAATGCTTTTAGCATAAATTGATTGGGCTTTCATTTTCAACTTGATTGAAGTATTCACACACACACTTCATGAGCATTCATCTTTGCATTACTTAGAGTGTTGTGTGAGTTAGCTTTTCATTTTCATATTCGCCTATTTAGAGGCAATTTTATTTGAGCTTAATTGTAATCTCTTAGAGTGTTTTGTCAAAACACTTTCTTTAGAGAAATCATTTGATTGTAAGGTTATTGCTTAGCCATTTAAAAGCATTGTGTATAGGTTGTTGTTTAGCCAAGAAAAACAACATTGTAAGGTTATTGCTTATCCTTGAAAAGCATATTGTAGAGGTTATTGCTTAGCCTTTTTGAAAAGCATAATAGTGGAAATCCGGTGGGGTGTTGAGTCACAAGCCGGTAGTGGATGTAGGCATTGAGGCCGAACCACTATAAATCTTGTGTGGTGGTGATTGCTTTTGTGGTGATTATTTTGTTTAGCTTCCGCATTATGTATGTTAATCATCACATGTGACTAGTTAATGTTAAAGAATTTAAAATTGGTCATAATTAGTCATTAAGTGTAGCTCACCCTATTCACCCCCCCTCTAGGGTTAGGATCCCCAGGACTTTCATAAGTGTGTGGAGCCAAGCCTTAGCTTTATCCTTTAAAGAAAAAGGAAATAGTTTCAGTTTGATCACATCTGGCACCACGTTTTGTAGTTGAAGTGTAGCGCAGACTTCATCGAATTCCCTCAAATGCAAGTATGCGCTTTCAGAGTCTAGCCCGTGAAACTTGGGTAGAAGTTGGATCATACTAGGTTTTAGTTCATATTGGCCAGCAATGGCGGGTAACACAATGCACGATGGTGTGGTGTGTCGTGCTGGGTGCAAAAGATCACATAATTTCCTTGGTGGCTGGTTCACCTCCACCCCGTTGTGGTCCCCATTTGGATTTGTGGCAGGCCCACCATTGTTGGGGTTGCTACCGGACCCACTCGACATGTTAGACAATCTCGAAGGATTAGGTGTTACAAAAGATACTGGAGATTCCTTTCTTTCCAACCTGTGCGTTGAATCTCTTTGCCAACTTGGCTGAGAGGGCTTGTCCTTTCTTTTTGGAATTTTGAATTTTTTTTTAGTAAAACAAATGAGAGAGAAGAAAAAAATATAGCCTATATAAGCAGCAACTAAGTTAGTTCCTAAGGTCAAAAAGTTTACTTAAGTTCACTAACCCGGTCCTATGAAACCAACCCGGCCAGTTCAGCCCCCAGGTAAGGGTAGGATCACGAATGGACCCGTTTGAAGGACCCTAGCCTAGAACAGTCTAGCTGTCTCCATACTCTGGACAAGGCTTTGCTTCGGCACCGAGATGATCAAGGACAACGACTAGGTCACTTTCAGTTTACTTTCTTCCAAAAGGACTTAAAACAAGTTGGGAAATAAAGTAACTTTGCCAATTCTTTGAAAATTTCTAAAAATTCAATGATGTGTATTTTCTAATTAGCAATCCATGCACTTTCCTAATCAAATTTAGGGCGGCTTAACATTCCATGCATGCACCTCCTATATCTAGAAACATGCCAAAAATAGCAAACCCATAAAGCAATCTAAATAAGGAAAGTCAGAAAAGTTACCTTAAATGGCGCTCCCCGGCAACGGCGTCAAAAACTTGATCGGACCCAAGTGTAGGGTGCGATTGTAGTAATAATCTGATGAGACCAGGTCGATCCACAGGGAGCTAATGAGATATGGTTTCCAACTTGTACCTGCCTTAAATGAAATCTAAAACTAGCCTAATTAAAACCATTCCTACTTTAAATTAAAATTAAATACATTTCCAAAAATAAAAATTCCTAAATCTAAAATGAATCACAAGTTGCTGCAAAATAGAAAACACATTAGAACATCCAATTAGAAAATATTCTTAAAATATCACTTACCAAAATCAAAACTAAAAAAAAAAACAAAACCGGAAAATAAAACAAGTTATGAGAAACAAAATCAATCCAAAAAAAAAAAAAAAAAACTGTATCAAATCAAATCAATCTAAATTGGAAACAAATCATTCATCTAAAATCAAACTCCCTAAGATTAGAAACCTACACTAGATTAGAAACCAATTAACTTTCCTAAGTTAAACACAAGATTAAGATAAGAATCTAAATGATGCACTTTCTAAATGAATGCAAATCTGAGAATTAATTTTCCTAAATAAAATACAAGAATGATGAGGATGCACTCTTCTAAGAAATAATTATGGGACACAATGCATGGACGTGCATGAACTAGTGCAAAGTTTTTATTTTATTTTATATTTTACTTCCTAATGCTTGACACCTATCAGTAGACAAAAATCTATCTAAACCATAGTTACTGCTGAAATTTATTATTATTATTTTTAATATCCTAATATGCATGAAATTCCAAAAGAGAACAAGTGGATAAAACTGCTAAATCTAAAATGCTATGTATGACAGCTAGTATGCATGGGATGTTCATGACTAAGCACTACTACATGGTCTACATGAGTTATGCAAAAGGTTCCAAAAATCAGTCTTGAAGCCATTGTCCATTTTTAATAAACTTCAAAGGGCTATTTTCTAATCCAAACATATTTAGCTCATGTGATTTTCAAATCTGATTTCCGAAATTAACATAAACTACACCACTACACATGTTTTAAAATATGAAAACTATGCATGAAAACTAATGCACTTTCAGCAATAACATAATCCTAACATATTGATTTAAAGATGGAAAGATAAAGTGCAGAAAATAAAGATGGCTGTGCATAAATCAAAGGTGGTAATAAAATAAAAAGGTGGTGAGTTGCTCTTTAAAATCTCTCAATCTTAGGCCCAAAAAAATTAGAAGTGCAAACTTAGGGTCCTATTCTTCAACTTGGGTTGTCAATCCAGGTTGAGAATAATAAATCCTCACTTTTTAATAAACAAATTTTAAACTTGGATTCTTAAAATTTTCTTGGCCAACCCTCTTCAACTTCACATTATATTGCCTCCAAAAATACCATGTATCCGTAGAAAACAAGGTATATTGTGAGGATGCTAAGGTGAGCTGGTAGTAATTATTCCAAGCCAATTAAAATATTTTACCAAAAGTAAGAACTAACCCTATTGCATGGATCACAAATCTAATATTAAGAGATGCACAAATCAAGAACACAATTTAAAAGAAACAACTTTATTTACTAGCATGAAAATTCTTTACAAGGAATATAACATTAAAAAAAAAGGATACATACTATGATGTTAAGAATCCCTCTTTCTAGTTGAAACCACATGGTTGGTGATATGGCTTTTAAAAAGAACCCCCTTGGTGAATTAAGATGGAAGGGCAAAGAAAGGGAGAGATGGTATGCAATTCTCTAGAGTGAGAGGTGAGCAATTCTCAAGCATCTTGGGTCTTCCATAGGGCTGTTTATATAGAATTTGGGTTCCCTTTGTTTCTTCTTTTGGTTCCTCTTTTCTTGCTTGAAATCTTCATTCTTTGAAAACAATCTCCTTTCTTGGCAACCAAGTTTGCAATAAATTAGTAGCTGTCAATCAAAAAGAAATTATCTTGCCAATGACACTTTCTAACTTTGGAATCCAAGCAATCAATCCTTGATTGAGGGGCACACATTGGTTTTGAAAAATCCAAATCTGAAAAATCAGATTTATTTCCTTTACTTGGAACAATTGTGGGTCTTCTTGTGCATTTTTCCATACTTGGGCCATCAAATCTATAATTCAAATC
This sequence comes from Litsea cubeba, assembly GCA_012931725.1. NCBI lineage: Eukaryota > Viridiplantae > Streptophyta > Magnoliopsida > Laurales > Lauraceae > Litsea > Litsea cubeba. The sequence continues at coordinate 91,808,150 of CM022944.1, read as the reverse complement.
TTTTCTTGCAAATTTGGAGTCTTGATGTGGGCCCACATGAGGTGGGTACAACTTGAATGGCTTGGACGTCCATGTGAAAGTTTTGGGAAAAATCCTCATTTGCTTCACTTTCTTCTTTTGATTTCTTTGCAAAGAAGGGTCCTTGCATTCTTTCTTGAGAAAATTAGCGAAAGGTCCCTATAGTGGACTGTTTCCAGCCTCCAGTCCAAGCAAAAACTTATTAAGGCCTCTAGTCCACCCAGCTAGACTATTTGTAGCCATAGGTCCCTGTGTCCACATGATCTCATTTTTCAAGACTAATTTGCCCTTTCAACCATTTTAGGCATAAAATTTTAAAATTTAAATTTTCAAATCTTGTATTCTCCTTCGTTCTTAAATTAAATCCCTCTCTTTTCCCCAAAACAATCCGTCGTGGATTTCTCAGATGGCTCTCGTCAATCCCTCATCCCTTCCTTCCTCTGCTACGCCTCTTCCAAAACCCTAGATTTGCAGAAGATTCTCAACAGGAACTCTAGCTTATCAAAATCTCCATCTCCATCTCCATCTGCTTCGATCTTCTCCAATGGATCCTCCAAGGCGTTCGTCGTTCCCACCTGGAACTAAACCCAAATCGTCTTCTGCTTCTGGTTTCGTGTTCTGCAACCAGAACCGAGAAGCAACAACTGATCCCTCTACCGCAGCGCCATCAGCTCCTCCAACCCCCTCGCGGCCGCCGCCCTATGCGATTGCAACTCCAGATCTGGTGTCCATCAATCATCCAGGCCACACTGATCGGATCAGATCAAGGATCATCCGATTTGATATGCTGACAGGAGTAGAACCTGAAATAGAAGACGACTTCCTGCGCCATTGCCAGACTTCCTGCGTGTCGCCGGAGAAGGAGGATCGCCTTTGGCCGCGACGCCGCGCCATTGCCGGACTCGAGGAAGAGGGCAACAGGCTTGATGGTTTTCGTTTCTGGGTACAGAAACCAGAGAACGTAGGAAGAAGAAGACCTGAGTTCTTCTCAAATCTGGTGTCCATCGATCATCCGGGCCACATTGATCGGATCGCTTCAAGGATCATCTGAATTGATCTGCTACAAGCCAACGTCCGGGCCAGGCCATGTTGACCCGACCCGTCTTCAGCCCGGTTCTGAGTCCAGAAGCAGAAGAATGGTGGGTGGGTAGTGATGATGGTCTGAATTTTTTTTTTTTTTAACTTTTCTGTAGTGGAGATGGAAGATGTAAATGGCGTGGTGTCGACAGAGGTGGTGACAAGAAGGGATTGAGATGGATAAACGGATGAGAGGGGAATTTCGTGGAGGACTGACGTCTCCCCGGTGATCGCTCTTTGGCTCTGTTTATCTCTTTTGTCAAATTTATCTAAGCTTTTGTCAAATTTATCTGTTTTCTGTCAAATTTATCTGAGTGTTGTTCAAATTTATCTGTTTTCTGTCATATTTATCTGAGTGTTGTTCAAAGTTATCTATTTTTTTTTCATATTATCTGAGTGTTGTTCAAAGTTATCTGTTTTTTTTCATATTTATCTGAGTGTTGTTCAAAGTTATCTGTTTTTTTTCATATTTCTTTGTGTTTTTGGTAAATCTATCTGAGTTTTTTTCAAAATTTATCTGAATTTTTGGTAAATTTATCTGAGTTTTGTTCAAATTTATCTTAGTTCTCGTCAAATTTATCCGAGTGTTGTTCAAATTTATCTGTTTTCCGTCATACTTCTTTGTATTTTCGGTGAATTTGTATGAGTTTTTTTCAAAATTTATTTGAGTTTTTTAGCAAACTTATTGACATTTTTTGGAAATCTATATGCATTTTTTAAGTTTATTTGCGTCTTTTGAAATTTATTTGTATTTTTTCAAATTTATTGCATTTTTTTGAAATTATTGCATTTTTTAAAATTTATTTTCGTTATTTTAAATTTATTTGCATTTTTTTGAAATTTTATTTCGATCTTTTGAGATTTATTTGAGTCTTTTGAAATTTATTTATATTTTCTGAAATTTATTTGAATATTTTGAAACTTATTTGCATCTTTTTAAATTTATTTGCGTTATTTGATTATATATTGCTTTTTTTAAAACTTATTGCATTTTTTTGAAATTATTTTATTTTTTAAAATTTATTTTCGTTATTTTGAAATTTATTTGTTTGTTTTTAGAAATTATTTGAAAATCTGGGGATTCCATTAATCGTGGGCAATTAAATGTTAGTTGGCCATTATTAATGGGATATCCCACCAATCATGGGTTATGCTTTAAAGAATGGGTAAACTAGACATTTCAGGTATGAGAAAGTGTGGGAGGGACCTTTGCCTCTATGACTTTTTTTTGTGGATCTAAAGCCATAAAGTGACATGTTCAGGGACCTCTCGCCGAATGCCCCTTCTTTCTTTCTTTGTTTCTCTTGCTCCACAATTATCTTGATCTTCCTTCCTTTCTTACTTTTGAATTTTGAATCTTTGAAAAAAAATATCTTCAACAATTTGAAAGAAATTTTGAAATCGTTTTAGCCATGAATGGACCCCACCTTGGTCGCCCCACATGTGTGACCTACACATGTGTATGTGTGGACCCTTTTACTCATTTCCTGCAAGCAAAAAAAAAATGAATTTCCTGTGAAAAGACAAATTTACCCTTAATTCACAACTGCATGACTGCGGGCCCTATCTCTCATAAGTGCACCTGATGATTAATTAATTTTATGAGAAAAATACATTTGAAAATCTTTCCAAAAATAAAATAAAAAATGGCAGGTTTCATGATTTGATGCAAAAATGATGGTTTGAGCAAGTTATGCATGAAAGTACTACAACGTATAAAAAATGCATAAAATCATGATATGACACTAAATGAGGCTCTCTTGGCTTAATAAGTCCTTAAACTTACCAAAAATAATAATGAAAATGTGTATTTTTAAGGACTTATCATCCACCATCTATATTCTAACTGTCCATGAAGCAGTATGATGCGGGCTGGGACCCATGAATTGCTTGATAAAGATCAAATGATCAAATGACCCTAGACCTCACAAATTGACCGAACCTAACCTATTTAAGTGGAACTCCCAGATGAATTTGGTCCACCATCTTTATTCTAACCGTCCATAAAACCATATTATGCGGGATGAGACCCATGCATTGATTTAAAAAGATCAAAGGATCAAATGATCGTAGACCTAACAAATTGATCAAATATTTTTAAGTGAGACCTAGATGAATGGGGTCCACCATCTCTATTCTAACCGTCCATAAAATTATATGAAGCGGGCCGGGATCCATGAATTGATTGATAAAGATCAAATGATCATAGCCTCATAAACTGACCAAACCTAATTTATTTAAGTGGGACCCCAAAGATGAATGGAGTCCACCATCTATACTCTAACCATTCATAAAACCATACGATGCGGGCAGGGACCCATGAATTGCTTGATAAAGGTCAAAGGATCAAATGATCATAGACCTCAAATTGTTAGACCAAATATTTTTAAGTGGGACCCAGATGAATGGGGTCCACCATCTTTATTCTAACCGTCCATAAAATCAAATGATGAGGGCCGGGACCCAAGAATTGATTGATAAAGATCAAATGATCATAGACCTCTTAAATTGACCAAACCTAACTTATTTAAGTGGGACCCCCAAGATGGATGGGGTCCACCATCTATATTCTAACCGTCCATAAAATCATATGATGCGGGTTGGGACCCATGAATTGCTTGATAAAGATCAAAGAATCAAATGATCATAGACCTCACAAATTGACCAAACCTAACCTTTTTAAGTGGAAACCCCCAGATGAATGGGGTCCACCATCTCTATTCTAACCGTCCATAAAACCATATTATGCGGGATGGAACCCATGAATTGATTTAAAAAGATCAAAGGATCAAATGATCGTAGACCTAACAAATTGACCAAATAATTTTAAGTGAGACCCAGATGAATGGGGTCCACCATCTCTATTCTAACCGTCTATAAAATCAAGTGATGCAGGCCGGGGCCCATGAATTGATTGATAAAGATCAAATGATCATAGACCTCTAAAATTGACCAAACCTAACCTATTTAAGTGGGATCCCCAACATGAATGGGGTCCACCATCTTTATTCTAACAGTCCTTGAAACAATATGATGCGGGCTGGGACCCATGAATTGCTTGATAAAGATCAAAAGATCAAATGATCATAGACCTCACAATTCGACCAAACCTAACCTACTTAAGTGGAATCCCCCCGATGAATGGGTCCACCATCTCTATTCTAATCGTCCATCAAACCATATTATGCGGGATGGGACCCATGAATTGATTTAAAAAGATCAAATGATCTTAGACCTAACAAATTGACCAAATAATTTTAAGTGAGACTCAGATGAATGGGGTCCACCATCTCTATTCTAACCGTCCATAAAATCATATGATGCGGGCCGGGACCCATGAATTGATTGATAAAGATCAAATGATCATAGACCTCTCAAATTGAACAAACCTGACCTATTTAAGTGGGACCCCCAAGATGAATGGGGTCCACCATCTATATTCTAACCGTCCATAAAACAATATGATGCGGGCCGGGACCCATGAATTGCTTGATAAAGATCAAAGGATCAAATGATCATAGACCTCACAAATTGACCAAACCTAACCTATTTAAGTGGAACCCCCAGATGAATGGCGTCCACCATCTCTATTCTAACCGTCCATAAAACCATATTATGCGGGATGGGACCCATGAATTGATTTAAAAAAAATCAAAGGATCAAATGATCGTAGACCTAACAAATTAACCGAATATTTTTAAGTGGGACCCAGATGAATGGGGTCCACCATCTTTATTCTAACCGTCCATAAAATCAAATGAAGTGGGCCGGGACCCATGAATTGAATGATAAAGATCAAATGATCAAATAATCATAGACCTCTCAAATTGACAACCCTAACCTATTTAAGTGGGAACCTCAAGATGAATGGGGTCCACCATCTATATTCTAACCGTCCATGAAACAATATGATGCGGGCCGGGACCCATGAATTGGTTGATAAAGATCAAAGGATCAAATGATCATAGACCTCACAAATTGACCAAACCAAACCTATTTGAGTGGAACCCGCCAGATGAATGGGGTCCACCATTTTTATTCTAACTGTCCATAAAACCATATTATGCGGGATGGGACCCATGAATTGATTTAAAAAAAAATCAAAGGATCAAATGATCATAGACCTAACAAATTGACCAAATATTTTTAAGTGGGACCCAGATGAATGGGGTCCACTATCTCTATTCTAACCGTCCATAAAATCATATGATGCGGGCCGGGACCCATGAATTGATTGATAAAGATCAAATGATCATAGACCTCATAAATTGACCAAACCTAATTTATTTAAGTGGGACCCCAAAGATGAATGGAGTCCACCATCTATATTCTAACCGTTCATAAAACCATATGATGCGGGCTAGGACCCATGAATTGCTTGATAAAGGTCAAAGGATCAAATGATCATGAACCTCACAAATTGACCAAACCTAACCTATTTATGTGGAACCCCTCAGATGAATGGGGTCCACCATCTCTATTCTAACCGTCCATAGATCAAAGGATCATAGACCTAATAAATTGACCAAATATTTTTAAGTGGGACCCATATGAATGGGGTCCACCATCTTTATTCTAACCGTCCATAAAATCAAATGATGCGGGCCGGGACCTATGAATTGATTAATATAAATGTAGCACATCTGGTGTGTTGGCTTATTTAGGGATCTCATGGAGAGATTTTAGGCTTTTGAGTGGAAGATGATTATTTCATGGAGAGATTTTAGGTCTTTTGAGTGTGTAATAGATATAGAGATTTTAGGGATAAGGGCAACTCTGGAAATGTCATTGCAAAAAGTTTGAGGTTGCGCCAGGTGTCTTTATGTGAGGAAGAGTACATCCCTTTAGTAATATAGATATCTCTAAACCATGTAGAGCTATAAATGTAATTTGTAATATCAGTCTAGAACAATAAATGGATTCGAAGAAGTTCACTATCATGTGTGGGTCTGAATGATAAAAATAAGGGAATTTAATGGAAAAAACCCTCTTAAACAGGGTATTATTGCAATTGGCCCCAGTAAAAAACATCAGACGGAGTGGGCCCTGAATCCACGTTTTTCTTTTTTTTTTGTCTTTTAGCGCTATAGTCGATATCGACTATCCCTGTGTATAATAAAGACCGAAACCCATTTCTTTCTTGTTCGTCTTTTTCCTCTTTTCCCCCTTTTCCCTTTTCCCCTTTCATCTCTTCCTCTCTCTCTTGTTCTCTCTTGCTGATCTCTGCAACTGATCTCAAATCACAATCACAATCTCAAACCACAATCTTTGAGAAGGAGGAAGAATGAAAGAGAAAGCTGGTGGGTGTGTGAATATGAGATGCACGGAGACGGAGGTGTGTGCAAGGGCTGTGAGGGCGGAGTGCAGCAGTGAAGGAGGGGGAAAAGAGAAAAGAAGATGAGGAAAGAAAGAGGAAAGAAAGGAAAGAGAGGGAGAAGGAAGAAAGAAATAAAGGACTGTGCATTGGCGTGGAGTGCAGTGGGTGGCAAAGGGCAGTGCAGGGAGAAAATAGAAGAAGAGGGAGAGAGGGGAAGGAAGAAAGAAAGAAAGGAACAGACGAAGACCAAATCAGATTTGCAAGCCCAGATCCTCTGAGTTTCTCCTCTTCTTCGATCAAATCAGATTTCTCTGGTTCGTCTTCTGCGCTGCAATCCAAGACCGAGGAATGGTCTTCTTCTCCATTCACGGTGGCCGAAACCAGTCCTCTATTGCTTCTCTGATGTTACTGTATCCAATAGCCTCTTTGCAATGTTCAAGGTTGGGGTGAACTCAGGTGAGGTGTTTATGGCTGATTTGAGGAAGCTTGATAGAGTGAACCTATGGGTTTGTTTAGGGGATGGTAGAAAGGGTAGCAATGGGAAGAAGGAGGGTTCTAATTCCAAGATTCAGAGCCATGGGAGGCGGGTCTTTTGCAGCAAAGGTGGGGATTTAGAATTGTGGTCTGAGGTGGAAATGGGTTCCTATAGAAATAGTGAAGATGGGTTGGGAGAGAATGTTTTTAGACCGGGTTATAACTGCTTGTTTGAAAGAAGAGATGGGTTTCATTGATACTATCTTGTGTGGGTGAATTCGTATATTTGTATGTACAAATTCTCTGTTTACTTGTTTGGACTGGATATTCTTCTTTCACAGGAAAACATGGGTTTCATTAATATTATCTTGTTTGGGTGAATTCAATTATATGTATGTGCAAAATTGTTGTTTACTTGTTTGGATTGGATCTTCTTCTTTCACAGTAAAACTTGGATTTCATTGATTTTCTTTTTGTAGGGGCTGAATTCAGTAAGTACATGTGCAATTATTTCTATTTAGTTGTTTGAATTCGATCTCATAAGAAAAGATAGGTTCTTTTGGATTTTCTTGTTTTGGTAAATTAATTCTATCAAATTCATATGCAATTATTTTGGTTACTTGTTTGATTTTGGTATTCTTCTTTTAGAGGAAAAGATAGGTCTTATTGGTTTTTCTTGGGGTAAATCTATTTAATTAGATATGCAATTTTTCTGTTTACTTATTTGAGTTCGGTCTTTTTCTTTCATGGATTTCTATGGTTCTTTCTTGTTAGGTGAATTCTATCAAATAAAATGCATTTAACTAAAATAAAATAGGAAATCATGTCATTAAGAAGTCAAAATAGTGAAAATAATGTTCTTTCATATTTAAAGAGCCATAAGTAACCTGAAAATGGTGTGGGTTTTCACTTTCAAAAGGATTGTTGACTCTTTTTTTTTTTGTTTTTTTTATGATTTACAGATTTTGGAGAGAACCAAGCAAAGATTCAAGCTTGGATTATATTCAAGGCTAATGGGTTTTATCCTATGTAAGTATGTAAAAAAGGAAAGAGAGGGAGAAGGAAGAAAGAAAGAAAGGACATGTGCATTGGCGTGGAGTGCAGTGGGTGGCAAAACGTAGTGCAGGGAGAAAGGAGAAGAAGAGGGGGAGAGGGGGAAGGAAGAAATTAAGAAAGAAAGGAAAAGGAGGAGAGCCATCATGACAATTGTAATTGAATGCTAATAGATTGAATCTTCCTGAGTTGTTGAACCTACCGGTTTGATGTAATTTTCTTAGCTAGTTAGTAGAAGTTTTTGGAAGATTTTTTGGGCAGTAGACGGAGAGGCCAAACATAGATACTTACTTTCTTTACTTCGTAATTGAAATTGTAAAACTTATGGGTAGTGGTTGTGGAACTTCTATATTTTGGGCACTTGGATAAATGTTGTGGAACTTCATGTACCATTATTTGAAATTGAATGGTTTGTTAATGTATGGTTGTTAATTGAATGTGTGAATGGAATGTACCAATATATTCAGAACAATATTTAGTACAATGGAATGTGTTTGAAATTTGTTTGAATGTGTTTGAGAACAATATAACCCAATTGCAATAATATGCTGTTTAGGAAGTTTTATGCCGTTAAATCCCCTATTTTTAATATAGGGTGGGTGTGTTTACTTTGCACTTGGCATATCATCTCTATTTTTTATTTTGTATAGGTCCCATGACTCCCATCCCATGTTGCATATCTGTATTTACTGTTGATAGTAGATAGAGGGAGAGAATCATGGGATGATGATGGGGGAGTTAGAAAGGGATTTTAGATTGGTCATTTAGTTAAAATTGGCTATGTGTGATATTGGTAATGCTTGAATTGCAAACCAATTGAGGAGATGTATGTATTAATGGATTGGGAAGATAAAAGGGTTGATCATGTTCTAATGGATTGGTTAGAAAAAGGTTGAGCCTCTCGCACATGTAGGGCCTACTGTTGGCTCATCTAAGTTGACCACAAAATAGGGACCCGCTATAGTCACGGGTCCCGTCTGTACAATGTATTCTCCACATAGAAGATAATTTTTTCTACAGCTATACTTAGTAAGTTATAGTATTATAACATAGTCGATATCGACTATGACTGTGTTTTTTATGTTTCAGCTAAATAGTCAATATCGACCATGAAAATTGTCGATATCGATTATGACTGTGTTTTTTATGTTTCAGCTAAATAGTCGATATCGACCATGACAATAGTCGATATCGACTATGACTGTGTTTTTTAGGCTTCGGCTAAATAGTCGATATCGACTATTGGTCATATTAAACAAACTAGATAATGGTACATTCCATTGTACTAAACATTGTTCTATATATGAGCATGCTAGTTTTATGGCCTATTTTTATTGCAATTGTAAACAAAAAATCCAAAAGAATTGTCTCTAGCATGTCCAAAAGAACTCATTCAACCTCATTATGGGCTCTAAGGTTTTAAGAGCATTCCAAACCATTCCATTGTACTAAACATTGTTCTAAATATATTGGTACATTACATTCCATTTCCATTTTGACAAACTATTCAATTTTAAATAATGGTACATGAAGTTCCACAACATAAATCCAACTACCCAAAACAATAGAAGTTCCACAACCACTGCCCACAAGTTCCACAATTTCAATTACGAAGTAAAGAAAGTAAGTATCTATGTTTGGCCTCTCCGTCTAACCAGCTAAGAAAATTACATCAAATTAACATTCATTTGCCAACTTCTCTTGAATAGTTCAATGACAATTCTGCTACAGAATAATTCAATTATCATTTCTCATACCTTTCTTCTCACAACAAAGAAACTACTTACAACAAGAGATATGCACATTTACAACTCTGCTTACACAAAGCACAGACAACAAATGATACCTCATTCATTTACAGTGAATCAAAACAAATAGAGAAACAGAAGAAAATTCTGGTGTCAAGTAATACAATGCAATCAACTACACTTCCCTGTACCCAAAGGATCTCTGCCACACCTCAATTGATGTGAAGTAATACAATACAATCAACTAAGAATCCTCCCCTGCCTAATTCATATTCTAATAGAACTCTGCCATACCTCAACAGACTGTTGATCCTTCCTGGCCAAGACCATCTTATTTCCACCAAAGACCATCTGGGTTACCCTACAACCTCCAATATCCTTCAACCTCCCCATCAAATTCCTTCTAAAAACATTCTCTCCCAATCCATCTTCACCATTTCTATAGGAACCCATTTCCACCTCAGACCACAGTTCTAAATCCCCACCTTTGCTGTAAAAAACCCGCCTCTCATGGCTCTGAATCTTGGAATTAGAACCCTCATTCTTCCCATTGCTACCATTTCTACCATCCCCTAAACAAACCCATGGGTTCACTCTATCAAGCTTCCTCAAATCAGCCATGAACACCTCACCTGAGTTCACCCCAACCTTGAACATTGCAAAGAGGCTATTGGATACAGTAACATCAGAGAAGCAATAGAGGACTGGTTCGGCCACCGTGAACGGAGAAGAAGACCATTCCTCGGTCTTGGATTGCGGCGTAGAAGACGAACCAGAGAAATCTGATTTGATCGAAGAAGAGGAGAAACTCAGAGGATCTGGGCTTGCAAATCTGATCTGGTCTTCGCCTATTCCTTTCTTTCTTTCTTCCTTCCCCTCTCTCCCTCTTCTTCTCCTTTCTCCCTGCACTGCCCTTTGCCACCCACTGCACTCCACGCCAATGCACAGTCCTTTCTTTCTTTCTTCCTTCTCCCTCTCTTTCCTTTATTTCCCCTTTCTTTCCTCATCTTCTTTTCTCTTTTCCCCCTCCTTCACTGCTGCACTCCGCCCTCACAGCCCCTGCGCACACCTCCATCTCCGTGCATCTCATTTTCACGCACCCACCAGCTTTCTCTTTCATTATTCCTCCTTCTCAAAGATTGTGATTTGAGATTGTGATTGTGATTTGAGATCAGTTGCAGAGATCAGCAAGAGAGAACAAGAGAGAGGAAGAGATGAAAGGGGAAAAGGGGGAAAAGAGGAAGAAGACAAACAAGAAAGAAATGGGTTTCGGTCATGGTTCAAAATCTCGGTATCGGTCGCGGTATCGGCCGGGCCGAAAAACCGATACGTCGCGGATATCGTCGCGGATATCGGTCCGTCGCGGTCGTCGCGGTGTGAATTTTTTTTTTAATCCAAAAAAATTTCGCAAAAATATTCAAAAAATCCAGAATATTAGAAAATGCTGGAAAACAATATTTTTTCCATTAGTAACAACAATAAATCAAAATCTCGGTCACCTTAAGTTATGAGTCCTGCCTGTGTCGCTGTTCGCTTTATTCTCCAGTATTTTATATAATGCAACCATTGCTTATGCTCATGATCAATTTATTAGTGTAAAATATAAGAAAATAAAGATAAGTAGATAACAAACATATCAATTATCATTTAATACTAACTCAATCATCAAATAAGTTGTGAAATTCATGACCATGAAGATAACATATTAAAATCTGAAATATGATAGTGATATAGATAAATGACATAAAGCACTTGAGCATCAAAAGGTTCATGGTTTACCTGAAATTAGAGGGGACTAGAGAGTAGAAATTAGAGAGAGATTGATGAGTATGAGTGTATGATAGTTGATAGATTGACAACCTAATACCAAGTGGAGTGTCGCCCAGGCTCAATATCATCATCATCATTTCTTCGGTTTTGGTTAAAAAGATATGCTCCATACTGTTGTGCAGCACTACCATACCCATGACCATATTCAGATTGTTGTTGATAAGATGATGAAGATGAACTACCTTGATCCCCTGTAGATTGTTCTTAGTAATTGTGCACAAATGGTATGTAAAAGCCATGAGGGGTATATAAAGGTCGTTGGGGATCATGTGGTGGTGGGGGAAGCCTCCCTTGCTCAATTAATAGCTGTTCGATAGACATTATCGGTGTTGGTGAAGGGGGTACCCAATTAGGGTCATATGAATAATTCATATGCTGTCCATACATGGCACCCTGTTGGCCAACATAACCCCCTTGATGACCATGAGTACCTTCCCCCACTCCTTGCCCAGCAGCGTCACCACTACTCCCTGTCTGTCCAACATGTCTGACATAGCCACGGCGAGGATCTAACTCGGTAGCAGCAGGAAAATGCTCAACTGTCTCATAAGTGACATGCTCATCATCTCTATAATGACCCTCATCCCCGGGAGAGTCAGGTGGATTCCTGCTGATGATGAAGAAGTAGAAATACTTGACTCACTCTCCTCGTCCACGTCCTGTCCCCTTGGCTCACTTGTATCAGGCGCGCGCCCCTGTTGCATTGTCAAGTTTATTTCTTCCAACCTTTCTGAGGCCCTCACTGGCTCAGGCCTATCCCCAGTCAATTCCTCCATCAACCCCTCTAACTCTGGGTCTTGGTCTAACACCGGTTGTTCTTGTTCCTCCAGCCATTGACCTAACACAGTATCCTCTTCTGAAAAGATATAGTCCAAATTAATTGGACAAAAATAATCCCGGTGATCCTCAAACTTTCTTCTCCTTCTATTTCTACTCCGGAGCCTGAGGTTGTAGTGGATGTAGACCAATTTATTTAGCTTCTGCATTGTTAATCTATTTCTTGGTCTTGTGTGGATAAAGGAGAAGGTGCTCCAGTTTCTTTCACAATTGGAAGACGATGTTGTTTGACTAAGGACTTTAATAGCAATCATCCTTAGTGCAGGAGCACTCTCTCCATAATTCAACCACCATTCAGCTGAAAAAAAATAGAAATGATATTAGAGTCAATAAAATAATAATAAGTCCTTAAATAATATATAAATGACATTACAAATTTACAATCAATACCGGATTGGTCTGTGTGATAGCTCTCCGCGCAGTCGTCGTTCCAAAGCTTCCAGCACGTACATTGTATATATCAACCTGAAGACATTAACATAATAAAATAAATTGGAGAAATGACAATGTTATACTTTTTCCCTTAATTAGCCTACTGCCTACCTGATTAGTAGCCCAAATGGCTTCATCTGTATTCGCTGCCAGTCTTTCAATTACATTTTTTAATCCCAAACGGATTTCATCAGATATACGTCCATCCGAAAATTGTGGATTAAAAAAGTATCCTGTAAAAGTACCAATGAATTTTAGTCAATGATAAATTAATATAGTGAGGCAAAATTGAATGCAACAATTCAAATATTAAAGGAAACAGCCTTTACTTACCAGCAGTGTGTAAATCATGTTTCAATTGTCGTCCCCATCGATCGTCGATGATCTTCCAATACTTTTTGTAATATCTACAATCTGCTTGAATAGCCAGCTTTGATCTCTCCATGGCCTCATGTAAGAAGCCCATTGTTGGCTTATCATCGCCATCAACCAATCGAAGAACCTTTATTAGGGGATCAAAAACATTCAAAACACCCTTCACATGAGGCCAAAATTTATTGGACTCAATTGTTTTACACACTTCTATTGTAATGGGACTTGGTCTCTTTCCCCATTTTGAATTCATGAACTCTTGTGATTTTATTAATTGCAGAAGTCCATCTCTATACTTGTAAACACTTTCGATAGCAATAAAGTGGGTGGCAAATCTAGTGATGCCAGGGCGCAGTAGTTCATGGTTGTCTGTATGTGTTTTCATCATGGAAATGAGTCTATATGACTGATAAAAAAAATTGGTGATCTGCTTTATCTTACCAATCACTTGCTTCATGACTTTTCCTTTTGCAATATCTTCAAGCATTAAATCCAGGCAATGTGCTGCACATGGAGACCAAAAAATCCTTGGCCTTTGTTTCATAAGCATCATTCCTGCAGCCTTCATGTTTGCAGCATTGTCGGTAACCACCTGAACTATACAATCTGCCCCAACTTCTTCAATCACATCATTCAATAACCTATTAATATATCTTGCATCTTGGATGTGATCAGTTGCATCAACTGATTTGATAAACACCGTGCCCATAGATGAGTAGATTAGAAAATTCAAGAGATGATGATGTGTGATCGTCGTCCACCCATCGCACATTAGTGTGCAACCTCTTTCCTTCCATGCCCATTTGAAAGTTTCCACCCAAGCCTGCAACTCATCATACTCTTTCTCAACACATACATGCCCAATCTCATAAGGGGTGGGTGCCTTTATACCTGGACCATGTTCTGCAGCTGCATCTAACATAGTGGTGAAATAAGGAGAAGATGCCTTGTTGGGTGGAATGCCTCCATCCAAAAAAAACTTCCCAGTAGCTCTCACTAGATTATCTCTTGCTTTACCAAACTTGCCCTTTAGTGCTTTTATGATGCCTGGCTGCTTTGATGTTGGTTTTCTATAAGCAAATGGGTCAGTTGGCCCCACCACATCTGGCCTACGAGGTGCCTGTGTAGGAGGTCTTTCAACCTCCTCAATGTCTGGATCTTGACGGGGTTGTTTATGACTAAATGCCCGACGCAAACTCGCCCCCCCTGATCCGGATGAACCACCCTGCTCATATTGGCTACCTCTAGCTGCTGCTTCATATTGCATTCTTCTCCTTTCTTCATCCTCCTGAAGTGCCCTTACACTTTCCCTCCTAGCCCTTGTCATTTCCGGGTCTTCATCGTCATCATCAGAGGAACCAAAACCTCTTCTCTGCATGCTTCAAATTCCTCGGTTCTTCTTCTTTCTTGTACTACTTTTTTTTTTGTGCAAGTGTCTTAAGGAGCCCCTGCATTTCAGCTCTCACATTTGGTGGCACTTTCGGACATTTTATCACCTGTCCTGATACATGTGCCAAATGTTGTTTCAATCGGGTAATTCCCCCATTGAGAACCTTTTCACAATAATTACATTTTATTTTGCTTCTACTTCCTACAGCTTCACCGTGACTCCATGCCGGATCTATGTCACGCACCATTGTTCCTATAAAATAAGACACTCATATAATAGTAATACTCTAACAACAATTATAGATTTAATAAAATCATTTTCAAAGTCCTAAGCCTTTGGTAGTTAATGTATCATAAATATTAAATACACTTAAACAATTATTTTTAGAAAAAATTAAAGATTTAATAAAATCATTTTCAAAGTCCTAAATATATAGATCTAGCATAAAAGTATGTAAATCAATCATTTACATGCCACACAATGATCATGAATCATTAAAAGAACATATTTATGATGAAATCCAAAAAAAATGATATATTATAATTCAAAAATTATAAAATCCGAAAATAAATTAAATAAAATAAAAATCTAAATGATATTTATGACAATGAATAGATGTAGATCTATCATCTACACACTATTAATAAGCATTTAGTATCATAAATACTCTAACAATTAACAACAATTGTTTTTAGAAAAAATAAAAATTTAATAAAATCATTTTCAAAATCCTAAATATGTAGATCTAGCATAAAAGTATGTAAATTAATCATTTAAACATCATACAATGATCATGAATCATTAAAAGAACATATTTATGATGAAATCCCAAAAAAATGATATATTATAATTCAAAGATTAGAAAATCCGAAAATAAAATAATTAAAATAAAAATCTAAATGATGTTTATGACAATGAGTAGATGTAGATCTATTATCTACACACCATTAATAAGCATTTAGTATCACAAATACTCTAACAATTAACAACAATTGTTTTTAAAAAAAATAAAGATTTAATAAAATCATTTTCAAAATCCTAAATATGTAGATCTAGCATAAAAGTATGTAGATCAATCATTTACATACCATTATATGATCATGAATCATTAAAAGAACATATTTGTGATGAAATTTCAAAAAAATGATATATTTTTATTCAAATATTAAAAAATCCGAAAATAAAAAAATTAAAAAAAAAATCCAAAATCATGTGTATGAGTAGATCTAGCAAGAAAGTATATGGATCTAACTTAGTTCAAAGTGAAGAACACAACACAAGTGACATTCTCATGATTTCTAATTTTTCATGCTTCATCTAAAAAAAAAAAAAAAAAACACATAAATGCATAATACCATGCTTTAAGTTGATTTTCTCTTACCTTAATAATATTTTCTTGAAGAAAATATGCAAGATGGGTAAGCAAATGAGTGGCTGCTGCTCTTAGAAGTTTGGATAGGAGAGGAGTGGGGAAGAAGATGAGAAATGGGAAAAAATTAGGGTTTTAGGGCTTTTAAGGGGTCTCGGCCGATATTTTGAAAATATCGGCCGATATATCGCCACGGCCGATATTTTCAAAATATCGGCCGATATGTAGCGATTTTTTGGCGATTTTTTCCCTCGTCTCGCCGCTATCGATATCTCGCTGAGATATCGGCGCGGTACCAGCCGGTACCGGTACGTACCGGCCGGTACGTACCGGTACCGGCCGAGATTTTGAACCATGGTTTCGGTCTTTATTATACACAGGGATAGTCGATATCCACTATAGCGCTAAAAGACAAAAAAAAAAAAAAAGAAAAATGTGGATTCAGGGCCCAATCCGTCTGATGTTTTTTACTAGGGCCAATTACAATAATACCCTGTTTAAGAGGGTTTTTCCCGTTAAATTCCCTAAAAATAAATGGGTTATTTGATTTAGAGTACTGGCCCATCATTCCATGGTGGGGCCTACTCCCAGTCCTCCTTTATTGCTAGGAGTTTGCATAAAATACCAGCTGGAGTTGGATGAGGATAATTTGTGTTAATTGCGATTAGATGACAGAAGATACCTTGGATCTCGATAACAAATGATAACTCTTTGGATCTCCATAATAAGAATCTATTGTTGTAGAGATAACCCCCTTATAAGGGCCTGTTTGGATGCATAAGAAAACACAAGAAAATTATATTTTATAGAATATAATCTTTCGTTTTTTAAAGAAGAAAATCTTGTGCGTTTGGTAACTCAAAAAAAACTTGAAGAAAAGATTCTTTTCTTTCAAAAAACCCAATATTCTCTCCTACAGCTCCCCCCTTTAGAAAACTTTCTACAAGATAAAAATATTTTAAAATGATGATTATAAAATGGTAGAGTAAAGTAAAGACTTTAGTTCATCACCAAATCCATCATAATGCATATGTTTACATATATGGTAAAGTAAAGTAAAAGTAAATCTCACAGGACGGTAAAGGTGTGGTAAAGTAAAGGTGAGATAAAGTACATGGTGAAGTAAAGTGAGAAGGAAGTAGTTTTTTTTTTTTTTTTACTTTACTTTATCACATTTTATCGTAGTTTTATATGGTAAATAAAAAGTTACTTGTTTATAGGTGTGGTAAAGTAAAATAAAGATTGATGTAATATCATGGTAAAATGTGAGGTAAAATAAGGTCAGATGAAGTATGTGGTAAAGCAAATTGGGAGAGAGAGTTAAAAAGTATGTTTTTTTTATTGACTTTACTTTACTATACTTTACCATGGTTTTATGTGATAAAAGAAAAGTAACTTATTGTAAAAATATGAAAGTTAAACTTTACTTTACCACGCTACTTTTTTATCTAGACGTGGTAAGTTACATATAAATTAAAATATTTAATCAAAAAATATTCTTATAATGTAATTTACTTTAATTATAACACATTCTAAAAAGCTCAATTTAAAATCTGTAATATTCTTCAAAAATTGCCAAACGGTAAAAATATTATACTATTATAATATTACATTATTGTATTCTAGACTATTTTATTCTTGTAATATTTAAATCTGTAAATATTTTATTCTGTACACATCCAAACGGGCCCTAAGGCTACCTTAATCATTGGTTTTTATCTCAAACTCTTCCGGACTAAATTATTAGCTCAAATTCACTGGATATCTTGTTGAAGTTTTTGGTTGGTTTATTTCTTTAAAATTGTTCTTTTTGGATTGTCTATTGATTTTCGTTTCTATATATTTTTATATTTCTTGTGAATTTTTTTTATTTTTTTATCGTGAGTTTATTTTATTATTAATTTTCAGTTTTGATGGGCTCTTTTAGTTTTAGGGTGTTTGGTTTTTATGGATTTGTGAGTTTTTTTTCCTTATATATGTAGTTTTGTTTATGTTTGCGTTGTTTTTATTAATTTGGTTACTTTTTATTATGAGTTAATTATTTTTCAAGTTATAATGTGTTTATTTATTTAGTTTCCATTGATGGGTTTGCAAGATCTTTGGACTTGGCATCTCTTTGAGCGTTTATTAATTCAGGGAGAGAATAAGAGTGCAATAAGCTATGGCTGGGAGACAAGAAGAGTACAATAAGTGAAGAGTACAATAAGTTGTGGATGTCTTCTTTTTCTCTTTGTGGTTTATTTTATTTTCTGGCATCGTTCATATAAGCAATTGTGGGGTTATGATTCATGTATGTGTGAGCATTTTAATACTATGCATGTAACAGCCATACTACAAGATTCATCTAGCAAAATAAATTGGGTGTTTTTTTCTTATTCTTTTCTTCTCTTAGGTAGAGACATGAGAAGTATAACATAGCTATGCTAACTTATTTTTATTTCAATAAAGCATTTATATTGTGAGGTAGTTTCTTTTTTCTTTTTGAAATTTTATATTGGATATGAATTCAACTTTTAAGGATGTGAAAGTTAAATGAGTAGTGGAGTGTAAAGGGTTACTTAATGTTATAAAGTCGAATTTTATTGATTCTCTTGAATTTTACTTTCTCAAGTCAATTTGGGGGTTTTAGATGGTAAGTACCCACCTAGAGTTGGGTGACTAGCATTAGATATGGGTTTACTCATCTTGAATCGTGTGCTCGAATCTCACTCTAGACTTACCCGATGCATGATCTTGATCTTATGTGTACAACCAAGTGAATAGTTGTCATCACCCCAAATCCCATACTAAGGGCTAAGGGGACACGACTGCACGCGGAAGCACGGGTTAACAATTGGTCCGCGCACTTTGCCCACATGATTCCGCTGTGTGAGATTCGACAGGGTCCCCGAATCCTCGAGGATCGCCATGGCGGAAGCTTGTGGGGGTCACTTCAGCAAAATAGACATATATATATATATAAAATAATCTCATGGGATCAATAGACTAGAAGCAGAAAACAAGGCATTTCATAATATTAATATTCGAGTTTAACAAAGAGTAAGTTTAATTACATCCCAGAAAAATGCTTTACAAAAACACTGGCCATAAAAACAAAAGAACAAGAGTGTGATTCCCCAAAAGACAAAAACCCAAAAGAAGATGAAACGAGATCCACAGCTTCAGACACTACTCTATGTCGTTAGTTGTCCACTCTCGAATAAATGGCGAATCTTGTTAGACCGCCTCAGCGTTTGGTTCGGGTGCAAGGAAGAGCTCGTTACCTATAGCACCAAGTGTAGATTGACAGAAAGCCTGAAAAGTATCGAGAAAAAAAAAGCATAGTTTATAGGTACAAAATAGAATATAAATAATAGGATGATTATATAGAGTTCAGGTAAATAGGAAACCTAGGTAGGTTAGTGCATAATGAATAAAAATAACGGATCCTAGACATAAGATAAATCAAGCTACAAACTAGCTACTTGGTAACCGCGTCGCACAGATCCCATGGAGGGGGGCATTTGCTTGTCCCATAACGAGCAGGCAAGCAGTACCACGGGAACTCCCCTAGAGTTTTCGGCCATCACCAACAGTTATCAGGATTGGTACTAAAGTGACACCGTGTCACTACATTGCAGTGAGTAATATATATAATAATAAACATCCGGGTGTTGCCGACTCTGAAATTCAAGGATAATTTGGTGTTCGGGTTTGGGACAATTCAATGTGTTTGGTGCCGACTTGGAAACTCAAGGACAATTCGGTGTTCGGATTCGATCAGAACAGTTCAGTGTGCAATTCAGTATACAATCAAGGGTACATGAGTAATCCCGGTACTCATAATGCGTAAATACAGGTACGAGGAAAACAAAACATTCAGACAGGTGTAAGCAATTCAGAACATAAACAATACGGGTTTGGCTAGAAAACAGTCCCTCTAGATATGAAAACTGATAAATATATACGAACAACATTTCTGTTGGAAATGGTGGCCCCCAATGGGTGGTAAAAGAACAAGATGACCTGGGTATCTCGGGAGGGGCATGGCAATTAAATGCTCTCACACCGGCAGAATAAACCGCCTAAGCATCCGAGTACACCTAGGGTCAAAGCAGGGCGAAAACCGCGAGTTAATTCCAAAGGAGTCCCATAAGTCATCATACTAAGGCCGGGTAAGTCCGGGACATGACGGAATGCATAAAACATAACAATAAAAAGAAATATACACCATGCATATGAGTACGGGATTAACTGATTAAAATATGCTATCAAGTCTAAGAAATAGTGAAGGATTCATTACAATAATATCTTACGGTCATTGATTGCTTTGGACATGCAAGCACGATGATATTCGAGACTACACTTTCAAAGAGTTTGGCTATCATGTTTGCGTTGTACACGTGATGCTTTTGGAAGTGAGGATACCCAAGATCCTAAATCCGGATAGAATGCTAATCACTGTGCTCCACATGCCTCTGGGTAATCCGGAAAGTGTAAAACAAAATAAAACATCACTTTCTGCAAGTTACAAGTGAAAACCAATTTGGATAATATTCAAGTACATGGTACCACCTAATTTTAGGTTCTCGTTCTCTTAAAAAAAAGTGGGTATAGTTGTAATGGGTTATAATATAGTTAAGAGCCTCAAAGACCCTCAAACAAGGTATGCCGGTTGTCCATTAATCATTCCGGAAGTGGACAGCAGTTGGTTCGTCCGGTAGTACAAAACAGTCGGTCAATTGGTACAAAGAATCCATCTGTTGGGGTAGTTAATCGAGGTTTAACCAGGGTTAAACCCACTTTTGAATCAACCTATCCATCATCTAAGTGTCTCACAAAACTTTCAAGAAGTCTCAGGTTCAATTCAGGTTTAAAAATGACCGAAAAGAGGATCTGCACAAGGTACTTTCAGGCAAAAAAGTCCATTTCCGGAAGTTCTTCTCGAATGTGCCTGATTGCTCAACGGCTAGCCGTACAACAAATTTGGAACAACTGAGAAGGCTCTTGGTTGTGGCCTACTGAGGGACTTCCGAAAGTGCAGTCCAGAAGTCCCATGTGGGGTCATCCGAGGGGGCTGTCTTAGGGGGATTTTTGGCAACTTTTATCATCCTGAAAAACCAAGAATTATTCCAACCAATTAACCAAGAAAAGTTTACAAAATTGGAGCATTCTAAACATAATTAGAGAATGCCATACATACTATTAACCCATGGAGTAAATAATAAAAAATCAAGAGACATAAACCAACGCATGCCATGCTAATTGATTTGGACACTTGCCTTAGCTCAAGAACCACTCCAAATCAGTCCTAAGCGGTCTCAATCTCAACTGGAAGCTATCCTCAAAATTTGCCCAAAATACAACTCCAAAATCACCCTAAAATTCAAAACCCAAACTACAATTGGAAAAAAGCGATGCATGTGACATATGATGAATAAATTGAGGTTTAGATCATGGAACCATTTATTTATGTAATGACCTAGGCTCGCTTTCCACATGATATTTTTCGCTTTGGCTCATGGGATTCCAACCTAGTCTTGCCTCATGGTTTTAAAAGGCCTTGTGTCAATTTAAGGCCAGGTCGCACATTATAAGCCCAGGGTCAGGAGTTGGATATTTCCAATGTGGGACTTGGATAAAGCCTCACGGTGCTAACCGAAGTACTCCACCCTTACCCCTGAGGAGTCCCCTTTCTTGGACAGGAGCACTTGACCTGGTCTTGCCTCAAGGGATTACCTAAGAGGATTGTAGTCTCACTCTCCCCCACCGAAAATAGAGCCGTCCTAGGCCATAATACCATCTCTAACGACCCGGGCCCGCTGTCTACATGATATTGTCCCGTTTGGCTCATGAGATTCCAACCCAATCTTGCCTCACGATTTTAAAAGGCCTCATATAGATTTAAGGTCAGGTCGCACATTATAAGCCCAGGGACAAGACTCGGATATTTCCGATGTGGGACTTGGACAAAGCCTCACAGTGCTAACCGAAGCAATCCACCCTTACCCCTACGGAGTCAGTGTGAGACCCCAATCCGCCTAGGTATCCCTTCAGGCAAGTCAATTGCTCCTATGAGCCAAGAAAAGGGATTCCACAGGGGTAAGGGTGGAGTGCTTCGGTTAACACCGTGAGGCTTTGTCCAAGTCCCACATTGGAAATATCTGAGTCATGACCCTGGGCTTATAATGTGTGACCTGACCTTAAATCGACATGAGGCCTTTTAAAACTGTGAGGCAAGATTGGGTTGGAATCCCATGAGCCAAAGCAGACAATATCATGTGGATAGCGGGCCCGGGTCGTTACAATTTGAGAAGGTACTCATACCTCTAAGAAGCTCAAACAAAGAGGAGAAGGAGGTTGAAGGGGCTGCCCGGTGGAGAATTGCGCAAATACAAAGTATGTCGCGCGTGGAATCGACTGACGATGACGGAATTGCAATTGGAGGCCTTTGGAGCATCAAACGACCATGAAAGTGGAAAGGTAGATGAAAGAAATGAAAAGAAGGGAGTTGCAGGTCGTCCAACGGAGGTGATGGGGGTAGGTGAGGGTTGCATGAAGGAAATGAGGTCCAATTACACTGTGAGTCCGCCGTCAAGCTAGTTGAATTTTTGGCATGGAAACAGAGGTCTTTGGGACCACATACTGACTCGGGCAAAGAACAAAAGTTGTTAAAAATTAAAAGAAATTTTCCAACAAGCCCAAGATTAGAAAATTTGGAGGTCGTTTGCAAAAACCACAATTTTCAAGAAATCATTGGGAACCCCCCCCCAAAAAGGGTACTGTGGATGAAATTGGACTTTCGGGATCTCAGATAAGTTCGGGCTGAACATGAAAGTTGTTGGCAATGACAAGACCTATCCTTTGGACCAAGAATGATTTTTTTATGAAATTCCCAAAACACCCCTGAAATTCCCAAAAACTCTAATTTAGGCCATGTCTAAAGCCAGACTTCGCGCGGAACTTCTCAAACTCTCCAAAACTACCCCAAACTTGGTTCTAACCCTTAGAAACACTCAATTAACCTCTAAATGTGCATCATTAACTACTAAATATAATTAATTAACGTTCATCACGGTAGTTAAAAATCAAGATTTTACATTAGTCATATCGGGTTATATATATACCATGGGAAAACCCTCATTATAAAAATAATGAAAAGAAGTTTAGATAGTAAGTGAGATGCTTGAATTATTTGGGCAAAAATATTTATTTATGCGTAAATCTTTTGATATTCTAAATGTATTTTTTCCCCGGCCTAAATATTTGGTGCCTTTTTATTTTCTTCTAATTCTATTTTCATAGGCGATTATAATTTTTTTATTGTTTATGATGTTTTGATTGCATGGTTGATATGTAAAATATGTTCTTCTGAATTGTCATTTAACTTTATGACATAAGTTATAACTTTGTATTTTTTGGTTAGTTTAGAATTTTATTCATTTCTTTCATATTAAAGTTTTGGATAATGCTTTTTTTCCCCGATTTAGTACGAACACATCTTGCTAGTTTATATTTATGAAGCTCGGGCGATTTGATTTGAAAATCAATGCTCAATTTGATGCAATTTCGTCTAATTTTCAATTTCAGTTTTGAATTTGGATTTTGACTTAATTTTTCAAATGAGAATAGTCTCATCCAGATAAGAAGATAAGTCTCAATACAAGTAAAACTCACTGCTCACATCTCCACGTCAAGATCTCCAATCTTTATCCGTACATCCAAATAGAACCCAACCTTTCTCTACATCATATTCACACTCTCATTCTTACAAACAATTGAATCTCCAACTCATTCCCACAGAGCTACATCACCAGCAGTGTGACGTTTCGAATAGTTATATTAAATAAATTACTTATTTAGTTATTATTATAATTGATTGTATTTTAGTTAAATTCGTGATTAGTCTAACGTGCTTGGGTTTGGTGAGTTGGGCTTGTTGGATAGGTGACTTGACCCATAGCTAACCCAAGCCCAGTTTAATAGGTATAATTCTTCTCTAACCAAAACTCTAGTTCTTTTCTAACCCAAACCCTTCTTTCTTTAGAACCCAAACTCTTTTCTCTTTAGAACTTAAGTTCTATTCCAAATCATATTCTCATTCTATATATACAACACCACAGTACTCTTTTCTTCTCCCACACAACTCTCTCTTCCAACTTTCTTTAGCTTGCAACCTTACAACTTAGAATCCAACCGTCGTATCTCCAATCAGAGACTACCATCTTCTCCCTCACGAAACAATCTTCGTCTGGATATCACTTTGGGCTTTGGCACAATGAAAACATGCCCCAGTCTGCTTGTAGCACTGATCGGTGGGATGATTCTTACCACACCGCCCACACAGTTGTTTCTGACCAACTGAGGGTTGTCCTTGAAACTTTGATTTCTTCGGGTTACCCTGGCTAGAAGACTGCCTTAACTGATGTTGCTGGATTTTGACTTTCTGTTCTACTGACTTTTTCCTTAGTGCACCTTCAGCCCAATATGCACTCTTCACATTATCCTGGAATGACGAGCGTTGATTGTCTCCAATAATCATGTAGATATCTGCTACTAATCCATCGAGAAAATGCCTTATTTTTCTCTTCCTCCAAAACTACTATTGTGGGAGCATACTTAGCCAATCCCGTGAACTGTTGTTCATACTACTGCACCGACATGTCACCTTGCACTAAGTCCTAAAAATCTCTCTTCCACTGGTCCTTAACATATTTAGGGATAAATTCATCCATAAGCTCTTTAGTGAACATTTCCCAGGCATCTTCTTCCGCTACTGCATCTACTTGCACGACTATCTTCACGGAGTTCCACCATTGGAGAGCTATCCCTCTGAACATGTACGTAGCCAAATTAACTCTCTATCTCTGGGTGCACCGAAAGATTACAAAGATTTGTTCTAGCTGTTCAATAAAATCATCTGCCACAATAGGGTCTTTTGAACCGTGAAATTCAGGAGGGATCCTTTTCCAAGATTTCTCGTAAAGGTCATTTGGGTCTACTTCCCGAGGAGGCATGACCACTTGTACGGGCGAGCTACTCTGTCAATTAATGCTATGATTTGATCCTGGAATGATGCTCTATCTTGATCAGCCTGTGCTCTCTCAGCAACTCGTTCTTCTCTTTCTCGATGTTTCTCTGCAGCTTGTTCAGTCTCACATGCTCTTTGCTGCTCATTTTGAGTGGCCTGTGATTGCATGAAAGCTTGTAAAAGCTGGCTAAAACAGTCTTCTGTATGGTTCGAACCATTTCCAGTTTCGTTGTCATGCGATCTGATCCCAAGATGCGGCATGACCTATAACAAAATAATGATGGTTTAGATCCTATGAAACAAACCCAAGCAATTCTATAGACTTTTTACAGTTAGCACGTAAAGCCTGTCTAACGGAAATCGCAATCCTCACCACGTCCTATTGTTTCTGTCCATTTTTAATATCCAAAGATCATGTAGGCTCCGATACCAACTGTCAGGTTCCCCAAAATGAGAATTGGGAGAAACGTGAGAAATAAATCAAATTCGAATTTCCTGTGTTTAATACAACACAAGCTTCCAAAAGTGGACCCACATAAAATTTCAACTCGTGGTGAGTCAAAATAAATTTCATTAAATTCAGCAGTAGCTTTATTCAATTGGTATTCAAGGTTCATAAATGAGACCCAACACAAAATCAGATAACCAATAATAGTTAAAGTTGCAGAATAAATTAAATAATTTCTAAAAGAAGTCTCATCACTAAAAGAAAGTTCATCTAAAGATTTCTAAGAAGAACGTTCTCCCCCGTGCCGACTCAGATGGCTCCAAAGCCGAGACATCCCACTCGGATTCGTCAATTGGCCCAAACGTTTGAAACGCTTGATCCTCCTCCATTTACTTAGTAAAGTAGGGGTCGGTACCTATGTACCAAATATTATAATTTAAATAGTAAGAACATAATCATAATTTGAAATTAAAATAGATATCGAGTTAAGTATAGACAAGTGAGATCATAAAGAAGCAAGAATATGATAATAATAAGAATGAACATATAACATAGATCCAAACGACACAAGGGAGCAATATAGTGATCACATGGTGACAAGTGTCCCTGTTGTGGGTGGTCAGCCCTAAATAATTCGAGAAAGCTCGTCCATAACGTCGGTGGTCATAAACCGATCAAAGTATCAGGATAACCTATCCATAGTTTCAAAGTGGATATAAGTGATCCGATCACATGGGTGATCAACCGTCCATATATCGATCTGCAGTTGTCCATAAATGACCCACATATACATATATACATAATAGACCCGATTGATGATGCTCTGACCCAGGAATCCTAAGTCATAATGAAGTGCCGGTCATTCCATATTCCATATCATAATCAAATAGTCATTCATAAATTGCCAGGCCCCCCCATAGTCCATAAAGAACACAATAGGGTATGCATTCTAAAAGAGTACATAACCTAAACAAAGATATGCATGCGAATTCAAAGGTCAAGACATAGTTACAAACCAACCTAAGGTTAGACGCATATTCATGTACTCGTCAACACACAACGATAAACACTAGTGAGCTAGGGACGCTACATCTCTCAAATTCACGGTGTATAGACCCAATGAAGAGTTCCCAATAGAGATGTATCGACCACCTTCCCGCTGGAGCTCATGAAAGTCATACCCGGTATTTGAATCCTACATCAATAAGATACCGTATACCTAAAGACGGTTCTTATGTAAAGTCCAGGTAGATAATTAAGGTTATTAACCCAAATAAAGTCCCGTACACGATGCCACAGTTTCCCAAAATGATATAGAACCAATCAGTCAAAAAGGAGTCATAAGTGTCAAAGTACACTGAACGTTCGAACGTTCCAGACAAGAGTTCGAACGTTCGGTGCCTCGGGTTTTTGGCTCAGGGGCAGGGAGATTCAAACATTCGAACGTTCATGGGGGACGTTCGAACGTTTGATGTCTCTACCTTTTGGCCCATACGAATGGCGTTCAAACATTCAAGGGCAACATTCGAACGTTCGATGTCTAGTTTATTGGCCAGGTTTGTGCACAGTTGCTGGATTTGGTGTTTTTTCCCCTTTTTTTCTCATTCCTTTTTCTCCCTGTACCAAAGGAGAGTTCCATCCACCAAAAGTCCATAAAATCATATTTAATTTGAAAGGAACAATAATCCACATTTTCATTATCCAAACACCAAATAACACAAATTAAATCCCATTAAGAACCCCTAATCCATCATTAACATTTAAAATGGGCATTTAAACAAACCTATATGCAAAGTAACAAGAATCAAAGATCAAATGCATATTCAATAACAAATTATAACAATGTACTTGCCTTTATCTAAAGTTGGTGAAAAGTGCAATAGGGTTCCTAACCAACACCAAACCCGAGATTCCCACGGCGCACGAATACAATCCTCTCACCAAATCTGAGATAGAAGATGGAAAATAAATGCTTAGATGAGTAGATATATGGTAATCCTACCCAAAACCTACTATTGGAAAGAAGAAGAAGATAACCCTACAGTACAAATTTACTCCTAATGGTTTGAAGAGAGGGTTACCTGAGATGAGAAAGTTGAGCGAAGAATAATGATAATCTCTGATAATAATTCCGATAATCGGATCATACAGTTACAATTGCTTATAAAGTTGAAAGAGGGGGAAGGAGAAGAACCGGGAGGAGTTACAGAAAAGAAGTGGGGAAAGATATGAACGTGCAGTTCTTTAAACTAGGGATTAGGTTAAGAGAGGGAATTTTCCATGGGCT
Source organism: Litsea cubeba (assembly GCA_012931725.1). Taxonomy (NCBI): domain Eukaryota; kingdom Viridiplantae; phylum Streptophyta; class Magnoliopsida; order Laurales; family Lauraceae; genus Litsea; species Litsea cubeba. The sequence goes on along the minus strand of CM022944.1, from coordinate 91,780,488 downwards.
TAAGTTAATGGGTCAAATTTACGGGTCAGGTCATCTACCCCGTAGCCCAACTAATCGATCCAAGAATCAATTCTAACATAACGTGTACCCCACTTAACTCTAACGACTTAAATAACTAAAATACATTTAATTAAAAATAATAATAATATTCTAATAAAAATATAATTAGTGGGGCCAGGATCTTACATTTACCTCCTAACTTCACTCTATTGGATTTATTATCTCCTCTACAGACCCATCTTTGTTTATATGGCATCGTGGCCGATCCTTCATTATCTTACTACTATATGTTGATGATACATAGTCCCAGGGAATGACAATTACTCACTTCATTCTCTAATTCAGCAATTGGTTCGGACCTTTGCAATGAAAGATCTCAGCCCACTTCACAACTTTTTGGTTCTTGAGGTCTCTTGTTCATTGGATGGACTCTTTCTTTCTCAGACAAAATATGCGGTGGACCTCTTACAAAAATACAAAATGGATGGTGTCAAACCTTATTCCTCTCCAGTGTTGAATGGTAGCAAACTTAGTATCTTAGATGGAGACCCACTAACTTACCCATCAGAATATCATAGTGCAGTTGGCGCTCTACAATATCTCATGTAGACTCGACCGGACATTGCCTTCGCATTCAATCAAGTTACTCAATTTATGCACAATTCTACTACAACTCATTGGATTGCTGTCAAAAGAATTTTTTGCTATATTAAAGGACCGATCACTCATGGGCTACTTTTTCCTCGTTCCTCCTCTTTAGCATTGGCATGCTTTTCTGACACCGACTGGGCGGGGAATCCAAATGATTGCAGGTCAACTTCTAGGTAGTGCATATTTCTTGCTAATCATTCAATATCATGGACTATGAAGGAACAACCTACAGAAGCCAAATCTAGCACTGAGTCTGAGTACAGGTCTCTTGCACACTCTGCAGCTGAATTATCATGAATTCTTTACCTTCTGAAAGATCTAAATATTCCCATTTACAAAACCCCAATTCTTTGGTGTGATAATGTGGGTGCAATTTCATTAGCCTCAAATCCAATCTTTCATGCTCAGACAAAACATATTGAGGTCAACTATTATTACATAAGAGAAAAGGTATTACACAAAAACTTAATCGTTCGCTTCATCTACACCACTCATTAGTTGGCTGATATCTTCACGAAGGAATTGACTATGGCAAGATCCTCTCTTCTTAAAGACAAGCTCATAGTTCGTGGCCCTCCCATCAGCTTGAAGGGGTAGTAGACCAACTGTTGACAAGCTGGACCACACATCAAATCCAATCCATTCATAAAGATTGCTTCCATTACAAACTTCATATCCATGATTGATTCCATAAGATGAGCGCTTTCTATTCTCTACTAGATCCGATCCTTTTGGATCTTGGCAAACAATCTTGCCATCTATGTAGAGCTTATTGAGAATATTCAAGGAAGGAAAACAAAAACAATTCTTTTTAGAATCTCTTGGTTTATACTCATTCTCCAAAATGGATCCCGCCCCGCCCTTGAGGCAGAGTCTAAGATGGAGGGATAGACATGGCGAGGCAAAGGAGGAAAGAAATAGACAGAGAGAGAGAGAGAGAGAGAGAGAGAGAGAGAGAGAGAGAGAGAGAGAGAGAGAGAGAGAGAGAGAGAGAGAGAGAAAAGAAAAATAAAGGAAAGGATCGAGAGGAGAGAGAGGGAGAAAGGAAAGAAAAGAGGTTTTTACTGGAAAATACTCAGTATTTGTTTGTTGCACTTAGTAGTGCCACGAAATATTTTCGGCACGGTAGCATTCCTGCCGCCACTTTTTTTTTAGTGTTTTTTTAGAGTGACGATAGCGTCCTTGAAATAAAATCAAGTGATGCTATCGTCACTCGTCGTTATATAAACCCACATTTGAAACCCCCTTTTCTCATCTCTAATTGTCCGCATCAATGAATACTTGCAGGTTTTTCGCAGAGGAGACCTACCATACATGGAATCCTGCACCTATTGCTCATCTTAGAGGTTGTTGGCTTCCATTTAAGAGGTTAGTGCATGTTTTTGTAGATTTGTGTACGCTTTACAACCAACTGTTAATAATAGTTTCATGCTATTTGTCATCCATTTCCTCTGGCCTTGTATAAGACCCATCTCAGATGGCTTTTATGGATGCCAATGATGTGCGCCATTCGGATTAAATGACCTTCCTTTGAATCCCAAATAAGAACCCAAAGAACCCATCTCTTTCCTCCATTTTGAACTTGTTGGCTGCCATCTTATCCTCCAATGTGTTTATGTTCGTGGAAATTGGAATGGTTTTACTGGAACCAAAATAATCGGAATTTTTGATATAGAGCAATGAAACTACCATTATTGTTCTCTACCCTGGTTTGCCATTACTCTTGTTTAATATGTAACCTACATGTGTAATGTCGTCTACATGAATGATATGTTGTGTATAGCTGCTACTGCAATTCTCTCTAATGGATATATGTTCTTTCAATGATTAGGATGTCGGTTGATGAATTAATAGTGATATTCCACTATGAAGGAGATCTTGAGTTTGACATGATTCATCCGTTATATAAAGGTGGAAAGCGGAAGATGAGGTTTCGAAGTGATATTACATTTGAGTCGCTAGTAAAAGTTGCTTAAGAAACATCACACTGGGAGGGTAACTGCGAAGACATAAGTATACATTATCTACATCACAATGGTAAAGTGTTTTCATTGGTTGGCATCGAAGATGATAATGATATTAAGTGCATGCTTACACTCTTAAGACCTGAAACAGATGGGATTTATTTATATATCAATAGAACACCAGTAGGTTCTAGTCTTGGTATTGGAGATCAACCAAGGTACACATGTTTACATTATTTTCTTAAGCAACATATTCATGTCAGTGTATTGGCATAAGTATACATTCTTAATTCAATTTATTCTGACATTTATCATGTACTCTCTGAAGGTCGCATGGGTTGATAAAGCGTCCGCTGCGAGATGAGAAATTTGAGAGAACAGATGGCAGTCATGATGTGAAGCGGAAGGCTCCATATGTCTGAGGGTCTAGATGTCCTACTGTAAATCTCAGCGAAGATTATGACATGAAATTCTCCTCTGAACCGAACATTGCGAGGGATGAATCGGCCCAAGCGAATGATATCGTCTTTCACACGTACATTGATGCAGTAAAGAGTGTTGATGAGGTAGAAGCCATCAACATAGAAGCTGAGTACCCTGGTGTTGACACCAAAAAAAATGTGTGTCACTTTGCCTCTTCAACATCAAGAGAACTACAATAAATAGGCAATGATACTCCCAAAAGTCAAATCTTGTCAGAATCAAACAAAAACTGCAAGATCCTTCAAGACAGCCAAAAGAGGAGTACACAAAAAGTTTCAGGCCATTTCAAAATCATTTGGCCTAACTTCACTTCTCCGATAGATGAACATGAGCTCTAGGCGGTGACAGCATCAGAGACACCAAATCTTCGATCAGAGCCTATGGATAGTCTCAAAATACATCCAAAAGGTTCCGCGTCAGGTTCCAAGTCAAACCGACAACGTTTGACTCTCCCTCGAATAGCTAAATTAAGCCTCTTGGTGGCGAGAACCACCGAGGCCATCACTTACCAAAAAGAGCACATGGACGGCTTTAAGATGCTTACAAAGGGCTACACGTCAAGTTTCAGATCATTTCAATAACATTTGACCATACTTTGACTCTCGGAAACCACATCAGGCCTCTTGGTAGCGAAACTCCCTGGGACTATGGTTTTCAAGATAGAGTATGTGGATCATCTCAAAATGACTCCAACAGGTTCCTGTCAAATTTCAGGTCAATCAGAAATTGGTTGACAGCACATCAATGCGCGACATCATCCTCGCGACAAAGTCAAGTCTACTGGCCACAGGACCCCAAACGGCTTCAAAACTCAAACAAAAGCCTATGGTTGGTCTTGTTTATTGATCAGGAGGCTTCACCTCAAATTTCAGGTCATTCCGACATCGTTTGGCCCAGTTTCAGCCTCTGACGAAAAATCGGCAGCTCTACGCTACAAAGTCTTCGGCTTTCCCAGAAAATTGAAAACTTTGTACCCCAAAATGCAAGGATTCTCGTCAAGCTTTCTACAAGAAAATCAGGCCAACAAATGTGCAAAAATTCCAAGAAAAACACAGAAGAAAAAATATTCAGAAAAGACATCAAAACGACCGCAAAACGGGATAAAAGGGGAAAACTCCCCTCAGGGTCGCAGCCCGTGACCCTGGCCCATGGTCGCCGGTGACCCTGCACATGGTCGCCTGCGACCATGGGGCACTGGATCGCCGGAATTGCCCCGGAAGGTCCGTTTTCCATCCTTTTTCGCGTTTCGAAGTTTCCAACTCCTGGGATTTTCCAAAATTCATACTTTTGAGGCACCGAATCCTTCAGCATCCGTCAAAATCACGAGTCCGTCTTTAAGAGTATCAAAATCAACATTGATCGCCAACCGGTCAACCAAAAAAGTGTGCTTTCTACCTGATCGATCGAGAAATCGACAGGACAGATGGCACCTACCCGCCGTTGGCAATCAATGCCTGAAGTTACATGGTCATCCGATGTTGATCAGCATGTAGATCCATCGATGATCATCGCCAAAAGAACTCCAAAAGACGCGGCACGGCCTACGACTCTTTAATTGCTCTGCGACCATTAAATGCAATTGATTGGCTAGCTTTATTACAGTCATTAATTCATTTCTTTGGACGGCCCAATCAGAAGCAAGCAAATGGGAGTTACAAGTCAAGAGATTCATGGCATTTAAACCATGAAAGTCCTCCCATTATAGCGATTAAAGGCGATTAAATGCCCTTAATCTCCACCGGCCAATCAGAAGCCAAGGTCCAGGAGTTACGAAATAAAGGAATTAAACCCTGTAACTCCTCCCATTATGCGGCTTAATGACAATTAAAGCCCATAAACCCTCCTAAATGGCTACCAAGAGCTTATAAATAGGAGAGCATTCCAAAGAATTCCAGATCGGAAAAAGAATTGGAAATCCATAAGAATACAGACATAAAATCTGAGAGAAAAAAAAAAGAGAGAAAACTCTACGACAGTTCTGCACCGACCACCGCTATAAGGTGACAAAAGTCCCTTGGGGGGTACCCCCCCATCAAGGTCCTTGCCTTCTCCTTCTGGATCCAATGACTTAGACGTGGCTTTTCAGCCCGTCTACTTAGCTTTCTATTAGACATAGGATATCCTCTTGGTCTTTCTACTCTAAAAATATGAGGGTATAGCCAAGCCAAGCGAATCAAGAGCATCCTCTGTTCTCATCTGTATGGATGATGGCGAAGTCCACACATGGCTTGCGACCGTCAATCTGAATGAGTCCCCCACAATCTCCTGAGAAGTTAGATCCTCCTTTTCTTGCTTTTCATTGTATTTTGTATTTTTCTAAAAGAGAAAAAAATCACAACACTTTTCTTTTATTATTGATAAGAACTGTAAATCGGTTATAAACGCAAAAAATCGGCTATAAATGACAACAAATTGCCTTTCACGACAAATTAAGAAAATGTCACTTTTCTTAAATATATGTGCAATGGAAAACTTGAAAGAAGTTGATTTCCTTTTTACTTGAGAAGGTCGATCTCCGGATCACCACTTGAAATTCCAAGTAAAATAAAAAATCTGGCACACCCACTTAAAAAAATGTTGATATCCGCTTTCGCCACCGGTTACGAAAGGGTCGTACCCCACGGGCTCCCACGTCCACCGACCTCAGCAGAACAGTGCGCGGATAACGCGGTCCATCAAGTTGGCTCCGCTTAGTGGGACTCGTTCATTTGAGAACACGATGCTTGGAAATGAAATATTTGCATATCATATCTTTTGCTCTATGCTTATACTTCTTTTCTGGATTCCTTGGCTACTTTCTAGTCGGTGGCCTATGTTGGATTTCGCATAAAAAAATGAGATGGGATTTTTTGGAAATTTCTAATTCTTTAAATTTATTTCCACTCTTTCTCTTTTCAAAAAAAAAATAAATAAAAAAAATCAGATTTCTCAGTTTGGATTCAAAATTGAGAAACTTTGATCCTCTCCTATCGTTCATCGTGCTTGCAGAAATATTGAGCCTGTTCGAATAAGGTTTTGGGCCATTATTTCTCTTCGATGAGTTCATTAGAGATCTAATAAAAAAATAAAAAAATCAGATTTCTCAGTTTGGATTCAAAATTGAGAAACTTTGATCCTCTCCTATCGTTCATCGTGCTTGCAAAAATGTTGAGCCTGTTCGAATAAGGTTTTGGGCCATCGTTTCTCTTCGATGAGTTCATTAGAGATAAAAAAAATCAGATTTCTCAGTTTGGATTTAAAATTGAGAAACTTTGATCCTCTCCTATCGTTTATCGTGCTTGCAAAAATGTTGAACCTGTTCGAATAAGGTTTTGGGCCATCGTTTCTCTTTGATGAGTTCATTAGAGATAAAAAAAATCAGATTTCTCAGTTAAAATTTAAAATTGAGAAACTTTGATCCTCTCCTATCGTTCATCGTGCTTGCAGAAATGTTGAGCCAATTCGAGTTGGGATTTGGGCCATCGTTTCTCTTCGATGAGTCTATTGGGGATCTAAAGAAAAGACATAGACCACTAAGGTTAAACCAATTGCATTCTTTGATCACGATTGATTCAAGAAAAGCCATGTCCAGAGTGTGGAGACAACTTGACTGTTCTAGGCAAGGGTCCTCAAAACGGGTTCATTAAGAAATCCTACCCTTACCCAGGGGCAATTCTATCAATCGAGATTTCATAAGACCGGGTTAGGAGGCCTATGTGTACTCTCTCGTCTTTTAAATAAAAAATATTTAAAATAAAAAAACTTTAAATAAAAAATAAATAAATAAAAAAGATTTTTCAAAAAAAATCTTAAAAAAAAATAAAATAATAAAAAAACAGATTTTTCAAAAAAGAAAATCTAAAAAAATCTTTAAAAAAACTTTCAAAAAAAAAAAAAAAAACTCCGTCATTTTTGGATTCAGATCTGAGAAATTTTGGTCTCTTCCCTTCTTAGCACTGGCGCTTGTGGAAATCGTTAAGCATGTGTTCAGATTGGAATATCATTTGCTTTTCTTGATGAATCCGATTTTGGCCTTTCAAAAAAAAAAAACTCTCTTCATTTTTGGGTTCGATCCGAGATATCATGGTTCCTTCCTTTCTGGGTACTGGCGCTCGCGGAAATCGTTGAGCCAGTATTTGGATCGGAATACCATCTGCTCTCTTAGATGAATCCATTCTTGACCTTTCAAAACAGAGAATCCCATCTCATGGATGCGGTCTCCAAACATTTGTGCCTAGCAGTACTGGTACGCCCTTTCAGGGTTTACTGTATTTGCGACTGACACATTTATAACTCCAACTTTATATTCTTCTTACCTCGAGCAAGCTCTGTTTCTCGATAAGTCGAATTTAGATTCACAATTGCTTCTAGCAGTCACTGGGACGCTCATTCTGGGCTCACCATACTTGCGATCAGAACAATTGTACCATCTATGTATTTTTCCCTTCTTCATGTCGCTTGGGTCATGTCCCTCGAGCGATTTGAAAAGATAAAACCATAGAATTTCCCATTTATGATCATTATATTCTTGTGATTACTAATGAATGTGTTCTTGTTTCAGAAATTTTTAAAACTAACAATGGCAGCTTCCTTGACCATTACATTTGATGAGAACAAGCACCAACTCATGCTTTAACAGAAGCAAACCACGCGCACTTACAAGCGCCCTGCAGCTGCTGAAGCGTCAACTTCCTCGTCAACTCTCTAAACTCTGGGTCGACCTCGACTCCCCGGACTATCGTCTTTGGGACGCTGGGACCATTCCCACTTCCCGAAGAACAAACTGCTCCTTCTAAGAAGCAGAAGGTCACCTCTCAACGTGTCACTACCGTGACACCAAAGGCTAACACCAAGAAGCCAGAAGCCCGCGGCACCCTCACGAAGCCTCGACCCACAAACAACCAGGTCTATCCCAAGACTTGGTCCTCAAGACCTTCACCAAAACAAAGAAGGTCCCAAACATCCACTAAGCCAGCATACCTGGCCCTACTCAAGGAGAACCAATTCTACCCTCTTGCTTACATGAAAGAAGAGAGACCCGTCCCCGACTTGACAACCAAGTCAACCCTGCATGGACCGGCTTGTTCCTACAAGCCCAAAATCAAGTCATGCATCACTAGGCCTCTACAAGCACCTGCTAAGGCCTACAATCCTTCGGTTTGACCCTTCATATCTACAGGGGCCAAACTCAAAAAATTCAAAGCCTCGCTGCAATATGCGAAGGACCAGGTCCGCATCCTGTCCTTGCCCACCTATAAGAAGACAGGCTTGGCTGCTGCGCCAGAGGGAGCACACCCTTCATTGTCAAAGCCCAGGCAGAGCTGACCAAAGCTCAAATTGCTCGTCGTATACGTCGTTGCGCGTCGTATCGACAAAAGAGACTAGAGAAGCAAAGGACCCAGCCTCTTACACTTCAAGTCTCTCACAAATGGGTCGAAAAAGAAAGACCCGACCAAATTGTTGCTATCCATATGGTTGGAAAAACCAGAAGACGCCAAAAGTCAGCAACAAAAATCCATGTTCGACGTCCGGTGACCCGCAACGTCTCCAGGACAAGAAGACATTCAGAAGAATCCCCTGCTCCTTCAAGCAAAGGACGGCAGAATGATCCTTCGTTTGAATGCTCCTTCAAGCAAAGGACGACAGAATGATCCTTCATCAAAAAGAATGAGCCTCAATTCAGTCACCAGGATAATTTCTTCGTTTGAATCCCGAGGGATGAACGTCCTGGCTATAAATTCCTGAGCCACCACCTCGTAATCCACCTCAAGATGATGCGCTCACACGCATCCAGCAGTTTGAACAAAGCCAGCAGAGGATTGAAACTCTGATGGAAAACCTTCTCCTCGCCTTCCAAAATCAGGCGAACAATGAACCTCCTCCGCATCTTCAAGATTATGAGGTAAATGGAGAAGAAAATGAGTCACGCGCCCTCACAAAAAAGGACGTAGACAGTATCCTCGCCAAAGCAAAAGAAGAGGATATACTCAAGGAGCATAGGATCAAGCCACCATACCCCTTATGGATGGACTTAATCCCATTCCCTATAAAATTCAAGCATCCTACTCTCTAAACATATACGGGGAAAGGATCAGCCAGATAGCACGTCATCCACTTCAAAATCTTGACGGGAGCTATCGCGGATCAAGATGCACTCAAGATTCGGCTTTTTGCTAGTACCCTAAAAGGTACGGCCTTTGACTGGTACTTCACTTTACCGGAGGACTCCATCCAAAACTAGGCCATGCTAGAGACACGCTTCCTGACTCACTTCAAAGGTGAGGATCATCCCACTACTATGGCTCAACTATGCAGCCTAAAACAGGGGGAGAATGAGTTAACATATGACTTCATTCACAAGTGGAAAGCAATGGCATACAAATGCTCAGATGTACTGCCACAAGCGTCGCTAGTCGACATCTGCAGAAACAACATGAGAGCTAGAATCCACTCCATGATCATCAGCAACAAATCAAAGAACCTAGGAGAACTCCTAGAAGCTTCCATGGAGGCTGAAACACTGATTAAAGACCTCAACAGTCAGAAATCATCAAGAAAAGAGCCAACCGCCATTGCAACCTCAAAGCCAAAGAAAAAAGAGGTCCTCAATGTACAAACTAAGTCTGCTCCTCAGCCACCAAAGAAAGTTGAAAACAAAGCTGCAGGTAAAAGACCTGAACTCTCAGATGCCTTCAAAGAGCGAATAGAAAAGAAATACCTGTTCGATGAAGATGTTGATGAAATCTTTCCTCACCCGACATCGGACGGACAACCCATATGGGTACGTCCCGATCTCCTAGAAGATGAAAACTGGGATATCGTGAAAACAAAGCCAACAACTCTATAATGAAGGCTGGCTAGGAAACATCTCCTCAAGCTCAAACGGCAAGAGAAGACCCAGCCGAAATAAGAAGTCCATGAAAAGGCAGAGTCCTCCTCTACCACTTCATTGGGAGCAACAAAAACATCCCTTCCAGAGACTTCAAAGGCGGTAAGAAAATTCTCTCTCAGTGATTTCATGCCACCTCAATTCAAAGAAGCCACGCAGGGGGCATCATACTCTTGCAATTCGGTAGTTGGATTCTCCATTGATGGATACGAGTCCAACGACACCGATGATGGATTCGAATCCAACTACACCAACGAGTGGGAGGAATCCCTTGAAATAGGAGAATATCTTTCCGATGAAGAATGGGTTCCTGAAACTCACCTTATGCCAGTAATCTGGTATATCCCCTTACAGCCACAAGGATCCTAGTCTGATGATGAAGAAGACCAAGAGGCTGTACAAGAAAATATTGTTGAACCAACACCCGTCATTGCTCCAGTGAAAATCAACCATGTTGAACCACGAAGAGCAGACGAAGAAGAAGATTTGGCTGCCATGCTTGATCTTGAGGATTATGCAAGGATCTTGCAGCATCTCGCTCTAAAACAAGAGCAAGACCGCGTCAACGAGCTTCCTCGCAATCCAGAGCCGGAAGTCCCTGAAGACCATCAGGTACCTCCTCCCTTAACTCCTGAAAATGGAGAAAATTACTGGATAGACGATCCTCTTACATTTGAGGATGAGTCTGACTCCGATCAGGCAACGTCTCCTGTCAGAGCTTCCTGTAATGTGATAATTCGGTATTATAGCTCTTCTGAAGCATCGTCTGATGAGATCACTTATACTCCGGCGACGCACAACAATGTATCCTCTGGAGCCACATCATCTCACGTGACTTTCACAGAGATGGCACCCTCTCAGGTTTCTTCTCCTGAGACTGTGACTTCAGAGCTCACACCTTTCCTGACTAAAGAAACCCTAGTTATTGATGCTTGGGACGATGAATTGGTCAACGAAGAAGAAAAGTTGCTGGATGTTGTTCAGGACTTGTTCCCGAAAAAAGCTCCGTGCAACACAATCACTGAGGTTGGCAATTCTGCTACAGATACATCCTCAGTAAATGAAAAACGACAGCCTCTTGATCCTGAAGATAATCTTCCAAACGAATAACCTTCTCAGCAAGCTCTCGAAGTTGGTAGAGGCACCCGCTCTGGCCGGGACTACCACAAAAATTACAACCAATTTTCATTTACTTATGAAAATCCTTCGGGAAAAGATGTTGTAAGCGCCCCTAGTGGCAATAATGATGAACATGCAGGCCCAAGGAGGCTTTCAAGTATGACTTGATTGAACATTTCAAGCACATACCTGCACGTATACACATCCTAGACTTATTGCGAATGTCTCCGCACACTCGTGATGATCTCATTTCAGAATTACAAAAGCTGAATGAGGATGTTGACAAACATGCACTGCAAGTACTCCAAATTGAAATGGACTACCGGGTCAAGAACTCAGAAACTTCCTCAAAGGGAGAAAAAAAGAAGATTGAGGGATCATGCATCGAATACCTCTCGGTTCAAAAGGCCAGTGCAACCATCGCCTTTACAAAGGAAGACCTCCTACTTGGCGAAACAAAGCACAACCGACCCCTGTGCTTCACAGGGTACATCAAGGAAATGCCTACGCACAGAGTTCAGATCGACCCAGGTTCTGCACTCAACCTCATCTCCACTTCGGCTCTCGAAGAGTTGGGCATCCCACCCAGCAAGCTGAGCCACACATCTGTATCTATCTTTGGATACGATGGGAGTACTCAAAAGCCTATCGGCAAAATCAGGTTTTAGTTGTAAATCGGTGATCTTATCTCTGAGGTCACTGTAAATACAATAAAAACCGCTTCATGCTACAACATCCTTCTCGGACGCCCCTGGATCCATGAGAATGGTGTTGTCCCTTCAACTTTACATCAATGCATCAATTTGTTGGCAATGACGGTATGATACATCGAGTCTTTGCGGATAAAAAAAACCCTTCAAAGGTAAAGAAGTCCACTTTGCAGACTCCCAGATATATAAAGGTGAAAAAAAAGAAGAGGAGATAGCATCCTTTGCCGAAAATCTCCAAAAAGATAGAGGCAAGGCTCCTCAACAATCACCGGAAGAAAACAAACCATCCGGTAAATCCAAAGAGAGCATTCAAACTCCCTTCGTCATCTCCCTCAAGACTTCAAAGCCTTTGGTCATCACGACTAAAGGGGGCAGATCTGTTGTCTCTTTCATGTCTATCATGCAAGACACGGATTCGGATTCAGAGCCAGAAGACGACGCATTGTCAAGCCAAGCTGACACTCAACAAGTTCGGCCTGCTCTTACTCCAATGGAGACACCTTCTGACATAGAAAATCCTACGTCAGCTTCCTTCATTGTTCCAGTAACTTCAGCAAAGGAAAAGCCGATCTTCTTCCATAGATCGGATGCTTCTTCATAAAAGTCCATGCTTGAACCTTTCCAAAATGAAAGTATGACTCAACTATACTTATATAGTCCTGTGGCACAAGCTATTATGAAGAAAATGGGCTATGATGCTCAAAATTCAGTCGGTTTGGGAGAAGGCCGCATTATTCTCATGCCATTGGGGCCCGCCTTAACCAAAAGTCAGTTGGAAGATTGAAGACTCAACGGCCATGTAGAAAAATCTTCACACGGGTTAGGGCATGATCCCGACACTCATCTGAGACAGTTGACGCAAAGGCTTAAAAGTCAGTTTGCTGACCAAGCCTCAACATCTTGTATCCATAAAGACATCGATCTCCTTGGATATCTCTTCGATGAGTCACCTGATAAAGATCCAGGAAGCTCATCCAATTGGTACGATTTCTCTAACGATGAAGAGGAATTGTCCAATGGCACAGATATGTGGTCTTCTGAACCAGAAGAGCCCTCGTCTCCAAAAGAAGTGCCCTACTTCGACCCAGTTTCAACAGGCGATAGGGACCATCTCATAGCAAGCCTTGAGGAGATCACCGATCAAGAAGACCCATGGAAAGGAACAAAGCTTGGTCTGAAAATGCCCTTGAAACCCCTGAAGGTTTCGTTGAGTTGGAAGCCTCTGAAAATATTGTGAAGGAACCACTTTCGAACCTTCCAACAGAAGATCATGTTCAAACGATAGACTTGGGAACACTAGATAACCCCTGTCCTATATTCATAAGCAAGAATATAAAGGATGATGAGTTACCCTAGTATATCATTTTTCTTCGTGAGTTTGTTGATTGCTTTGCATGGTCTTACGCTGAAATGCCTGGCTTAGACCCCAAAATAGCAGTCCACAAACTCAATCTTGAAGAAGACATCAAGCCTGTCAAGTATGGTCAAAGAAGATTTCGTCCAGATGTGATGGATAAAATTGAACTAGAAGTTCAAAAGCTCAAGAGCGTCGGCTTCATCTGTGAAGAACAACATCCTGAATGGTTGGCCAACATTGTCCCCGTGACAAAGAAAAACAGGCAGATCAGGGTCTGTATTGACTATAGAGACCTGAATGGCGCATGCCCTAAAGATGAATTCCCGCTCCCCATACCATAGCTAATGATTGATAATACCTGCGGATTCGAGCGAATGACATTCATGGATGGCTTCTCTGGCTACAATCAGATAAAGATGCATCCTGAAGATGAAAAATCCTTTCAGACCCCATTTGGCGTGTATAGCTACACTGTCATGCCATTTGGTCTGAAAAATGATGGTACCACAAATCAGAGGGTTATGATGAAAATATTCCAAGATATGCAGCACAAGACGGTCGAATGTTACATAGATATGTTGGAATTTGAGATGACTTGAGTAGTCTTTGATGAATTGAAGAAGTTAGCATCTCAAGTATTGATTTGAGTTGGAATTCTTGTCAACACATTGTCACAAACATGATGTTAATAGGCTAGTGTTGATAGAGCTAAAAAGAAGAAACAGAAGTGAAACAGTCAGGAACTCAGAATTCCTGAAGCAGAGCACGCGGTCGACCGGGCTCTTCATGAGGTCGACCGAGCAAGAAGAAACCTGCAGAAAACAGTTTTTGGTAGCTCCCAGTTATTTTCGTGACACAGTGTGTCTTCGGTCGACCGGGACATCAGGATGTCGACCGAGCTCGATAAGTGACTATTTCCAGTCAGTGTATGATGTCGACCGAGCACAGTATGATGTCGACCGAGCACGGGAACCAGAGTTGCGCAGAATTAGAAGTTGAGCACGAAAATTCAGCATACTTATCTAATTTGTTTGGGACTCTTTCTAAACGAATTGTAGCCCGTTTTAAACACAATTAGGGGTTACTAAAACCTATATAAAGGCATGCTTGGGTCGTTCATAAACACACCAAGAAAAGACACCAGAGAGAGAAGAAGAGAAGAGAAAAGAGAGAGAGTTCTTGAGAGAAAGCAGAAGCTGTTGCTGTGCGCTGTTGTGCTGCATCTTTCTACAGCAATTATGGACGGGATTATGCTCTAGAAGATGGTGATTCGTCCATGAGTTAAGTGTCTCTCTGTTTATGCTTTAATTTCAATTTGTAAGGGATTGAGAGAGAGAGAATTGTAGAGGGGAAGGGCTGTAGACAGAGTTGATCTTATATTCTGTTTTTACATCAAGTTGGTGCTTGGTGTTTGGGGTTTGGTGATCCTATCTGTGGGTGCAGATAAATTGTAAGGGGAGTCGGTGCTTCCTAGATAGTTGGTGCTATCTGAAACTCAAGGGAGTCGGTGCTTCCTAGATAGTTGGTGCTATCTGAAACTAAGGGTTGGTGCTCTTTGTCGTTGGTGCGACTAAATAAGATTCAGATCTGTCCCGGATTGGTGTTCGGACAGTCTTTGAACCGTGGACGTAGCCTTTTGGTGAACCACGTTAAATCTGGTGTCATTGTGTGATTTGACTTGTTTTGTTGTTGAATTGGACCTGTTTTTAGAAATCACTGATTCACCCCCCCCCCCTCTCAGTGATCGCGGTATCCAACAATTGGTATCAGAGCGAGGTTCCCTTGATCAGTTTAATACGCTAAGGGTGATCTCTTGTCAAATCACATGGCAGTCAATACAGGGAATATGAAAGCACCTCTGTTTGATGGTTCTAATTACTCCTTTTGGAAGATTAGGATGCAAGCCTTCATCAAATCTCTTGGCTATGATGTTTGGGAGGCTGTCAGAGTCGGTTACAATGCTGCCAACGTACCCAATGATACTGCATCGAAGAAGTTGGCAGACAACGACTCCAAGGCACAGAATGCACTCTTTAGTGGCCTTGTGGACAGCGAGCTTGTCAAAGTAATTGCATGCAAAACAGCCAAGGAAATTTGGGACAAGTTGCAAAGCATACATGAAGGTGATGAGAAGATTAAAGAAGCCAAATTGCAAACCCATCGCTCTCAATTTGAATCTCTTCGCATGGAGGAAAGCGAGAATGTTGACTCGTATATGCAACGAGTGAATGAAGTCACGAATGACATTCGTGGACTAGGGGAGGAGATTAAAGAGCCGGTCATCGTCAAAAAGGTTCTAAGATCTCTTCTTCCACGGTTTGATTCAAAAGTCTCAGCCATCGAAGAAGCCAAAGATCTGAACGCATTTTCCATGGATGAATTACATGGTTCTCTAACTGCCTATGAGATGCGCATAGGAAAGACGTCTTCATCTGATAAAGAAGCGGCCTTCAAAGTTCAGAAAAAGGCAAAAGAGACTGCTGGTCATGATGTTGATTCTGATTATGATGAGCTTGAGGCTCAATTTGTTAGAAAGTTGAAGAAAGGAAGTAATGGCAAGTACAAAGGGAAGCTACCCTTTAAATGCTTCAATTGTGGAGGTATTGGTCACTTTGCTGCGAAGTGTCCGCTAAAAGAAGACAATGAAAGTGACTCTTATGCTGAAAAGAGTAAAGGAAAGAGAAATTTCAGAAAAAGGGGCAAAGCTAAAAACTTTCTATGTCAACAAGATGACAGCACGTCTGAAACTTCAGACGATGATGAATCAACCGAAGCTCTCTTCATGGTCACTGTTGAAGAAGAAGAAGAGCTAGATCCGGAAGAGGATGAGGAGGCTGAAGTCAATCTTGAAGAGGAACTCATAGCCGCACTTGAGGAGCTAAGCATGGAACGCAAATCAAGTAAGAAAAATCTGAAACTTCTCCATGAATCTGAAAGTTCTATTATTTCTTTGAAAACTCAAGTAGAAGAATATAAAAGAATGGTAGAAGTCCTTGAAAACCAAATAAGTATCAAAAAGGAAGAGGCTATGAAACTTGAAACTGAGATCACTAGAGCAAAGGCTGAAAATTTGGAAAATAGCAAGAAACTCAAAGCGCTCCAAGCGATTGAAGGGACTATGAAATTCAATGAACTACTGAAAGTTCAAAGACCAGCCCACTTCAGATTTGGTCTAGGATTTGAGAAAGGTGAATCCTCTAAGATTGCACCTCCTAAAAGGAAAGAGTTTGTGAAGCAAGTCACTGCACCCTCTAACTCCATGAAGCCCACTCAACCTAGAAAGGAGTCCATTCCTGTTAGAAAGGTAATGAAGACTAACCAGCCACAAAGAAGATACAAATTCTATGGTTATTGCTTTCATTGTAATATGTTTGGACATAAAAGAGCTGATTGCAAATTCTATGTAAGAAACAGCCCATTTGTGACTAGGAATCCTTTTTCAATCCTAAGTAGCCACAAAATTGAGTGCTATATGTGTCATAATTATGGACACTTGGCTAGGGATTGTAGGTTGCCTATAGCTAACCAATTTCAGGTTGAAAAGAAACCCAAGTTAGTTAAGGCATGGAGGGCAAAGAAAAGTGCAGAAAGTCTCAAAGAATCTCTCATTGTGCAAACGGCATTCAATGCACAAAAGAAGACAGCACCATGGGTCCTTGATAGTGGTTGTTCAAGCCATATGACTGGTGATAAAGAGAAATTTGTCAAATTACAGCACTATGAAGGCGGTTCAGTGAAGTTTGGCAACAATGATGGTGCCAAAATCTGCGGAAAAGGTGTTATTCAACTTATGGCAAACAAGATCAGATCTGAAGAAGTCTTATATGTGTCTGGATTGAGACACAACCTGCTTAGTGTGAGCCAGATCTGTGACAAGGGTCACGAAGTTATCTTCACAAAGAATGGGTTTGCCATCAAGAAGAGTAGCAACGGCAAAACAGTGGCAACTGGATCAAGAACTGCTGGAAATCTCTATACATTGTCAGATGGAGCTGAAAAGACCTGCTTGATGAGTCGGACAGAGGAAAGTTGGTTGTGGCACAAACGCCTTGGGCATCTAAGCTTTGATAACATGTCAAAGATTTGCAATTCAAAGGCTGTAAGAGGCATGTCTAAAGTTGAAAAGCCTTCCAATCCCATTTGCGACTCTTGCCAAAAGGGAAAGCAAACGAGGGTAATGTTCAAGTCAAAGGAGCATCATTCCAAGAAACCTCTTGAGCTAGTGCACACTGATCTCTGTGGACCGATGCGAACTCAAAGCACCAATGGAGATAAGTATTTCATGTTATGCATTGATGATTATACTCGTATGACATGGGTATTATTTCTTAAGCATAAGCATCAAGCACTTGATCGTTTTAAAGTGTTTAAAGCACAGGTTGAAAATCAATTGGAAAAAACGGATCAAGATTTTAAGGTCTGATCGTGGAGGCGAGTTCACATCTGAAGAGTTCACTAAATATTGTGAACATCATGGCATTCAAAGACAGTACTCAGCCCCTAGAACTCCACAGCAAAATGGAGTTGTGGAACGGAAGAATCGCACCGTACAAGAGATGGCTCGTACTATGCTAAGTGAAAGCAAGATGGCTGACAAGTATTGGAAAGAGGCAATTCATACGGCTGTATACATTCAAAACCGATGCTTGATCAGGCCACATGAAGACAAAACTCCCTATGAGCTATGGTTTGGAAGAAAAGCAACAGTCAAGCACTTCAAAGTCTTCGGCAGCAAGTGTTACATCAAGCGGCTCGAACAAAATCCGGGCAAATTTGAAGAAAGAGCTGACGAAGGTATATTTCTGGGTTACTCCTCTACTAGCAAGGCATATAGGTGTCTTAACAAAAGAACCAGAAAAATCATAGAAAGTGCTGATGTGAGAATTGATGAAAACCATGAATCCAAGAATGGAACTCATAATGACAGTCCCGTTTATGAGGACTCGAGTGAGATTGATGATGAGATGGCTGAATCTAATGATTCTGAGAAATCAAAGGATGTCTCAGAAGATACTACACCTAAGAAGCACAGCACTTGGGTAGAGCAACACCCTAAGGATCAAATCATTGGAGATCCTAAGGCAGGCGTTCAAACTAGACAAAGTGTAGTTAGCAATTACTCACTAGTGTCCACCATTGAACCCAAGACTGTGGCTGAAGCCAGTCTCGATGATAGCTGGTTGAAATCTATGCATGAGGAGTTGGAGCAAATTGAGAAGAACTCCACATGGGAACTTGTTCCTCGACCTACTGATAAGAATGTTATTGGTACTAAATGGGTCTTTCGGAATAAGCTGAATGAAGATGGTCAAGTCATTAGAAACAAAGCAAGGTTGGTTTGTAAAGGCTATGCTCAAGTTGAAGGCATAGATTTTGAAGAGACCTTTGCACCGGTGGCTCGTCTGGAAGCTATTCGTATGTTTCTTGCATTGGCAGCATACAAAACCTTCAAGGTATTTCAGATGGACGTAAAGTCAGCTTTCTTGAATGGTTTACTTGAAGAAGAGGTCTACATTGAGCAACCTGATGGTTTTCTCATCAGCAAAAATTCAGATCTAGTGTGCAAATTGAAAAAGGCTCTTTATGGACTGGAACAAGCGCCAAGGGCATGGTATGCAAGGCTGGATCTCTATCTCCGCAAGATCGGTTTTGGAAAAGGACTTGTTGATAGCAATCTATATGTCAAAACTGAGTTAAGCAAACAGCTGGTTGTCATTGTTTATGTTGATGACATAATCTTTGGTGGCAATGATGAGGAGATGTGCAGGAATTTTGCAGAAGAGATGAAGAAAGAATTTGAGATGTCAATGCTTGGAGAACTAAAGTTCTTTCTTGGTTTACAAGTTCAGCAGCTGAAACATGGCATCTTCATATCACAAATGAAGTACATTAAGGAAATGCTGAAACGGTTCAATATGGAAGACAGCAAGCCAGTGAGCACACCAATGACAACGAACACGAAGCTTAGCAAAGATGATAAGGCCTCGTCCGTTGATCATACCACCTATCGCTCTATGATAGGAAGCTTGCTCTACTTGACTGCAACAAGACCAGATCTTCTACAAGCAGTATGTATGGTTGCACGTTTTCAAGCAGCACCAACTGAAACGCACCTTACAGCAGTGAAAAGAATCTTTCGATATCTGAAAGGTACTATGGAGCTTGGTATCTGGTATCCCAAAGGAAAATCCTTCACTCTAGTTGCATATTCTGATGCCGATTGGGCTGGATGCGTAGATGATCGCAAGAGTACTAGCGGCGACGCATTTTATCTTGGAGAAAGATTAGTTGCTTGGCATAGTAAGAAGCAAGACTCAGTATCCCTTTCGACAGCGGAAGCGGAATATATTGCAGCGGCAACTTGTTGTACGCAAGTGTTATGGATGCGGCAAATGCTCTCTGATCTAGGAGTTCCTACAACGGATCCTACGCCGATCCTATGTGACAACACGAGTGCAATTCATATATCTAAGAATCCTGTTCAGCACTCTCGAACAAAGCATGTAGCAATTCGTTATCATTTTCTTAAAGATAAAGTTGCTGATGGAGAGGTCAAGTTGGAGTATGTTCCAACAACTGAGCAAGTGGCTGATATTTTCACGAAACCTCTGCCAAAGGAAGTCTTCGAGTATCTCCGGAAAAAGTTAGGAGTTACTCACTCTCCTAAACCGTAGGAGTTGTGCTTGAAAGGGGGAGCAATGCACTCATTGAATATCCTATTCGCTCCTCGGTCTGGTCCCTTTGGACTTGTTGTCAAAGGGGGAGAGATGTTATGCTATGATAGCAAGGAGAGATGTTATGCTATGAAAGCTAGGGGGAGATTGTTGCGTTGAAAGTGTTGAAGTTCCAATAGTGTTGCCAACAATTCCAAAGGGGGAGATTGTTGGAATTTGAGATGACTTGAGTAGTCTTTGATGAATTGAAGAAGTTAGCATCTCAAGTATTGATTTGAGTTGGAATTCTTGTCAACACATTGTCACAAACATGATGTTAATAGGCTAGTGTTGATAGAGCTAAAAAGAAGAAACAGAAGTGAAACAGTCAGGAACTCAGAATTCCTGAAGCAGAGCACGCGGTCGACCGGGCTCTTCATGAGGTCGACCGAGCAAGAAGAAACCTGCAGAAAACAGTTTTTGGTAGCTCCCAGTTATTTTCGTGACACAGTGTGTCTTCGGTCGACCGGGACATCAGGATGTCGACCGAGCTCGATAAGTGACTATTTCCAGTCAGTGTATGATGTCGACCGAGCACAGTATGATGTCGACCGAGCACGGGAACCGGAGTTGCGCAGAATTAGAAGTTGAGCACGAAAATTCAGCATACTTATCTAATTTGTTTGGGACTCTTTCTAAACGAATTGTAGCCCGTTTTAAACACAATTAGGGGTTACTAAAACCTATATAAAGGCATGCTTGGGTCGTTCATAAACACACCAAGAAAAGACACCAGAGAGAGAAGAAGAGAAGAGAAAAGAGAGAGAGTTCTTGAGAGAAAGCAGAAGCTGTTGCTGTGTGCTGTTGTGCTACATCTTTCTACAGCAATTATGGACGGGATTATGCTCTAGAAGATGGTGATTCGTCCATGAGTTAAGTGTCTCTCTGTTTATGCTTTAATTTCAATTTGTAAGGGATTGAGAGAGAGAGAATTGTAGAGGGGAAGGGCTGTAGACAGAGTTGATCTTATATTCTGTTTTTACATCAAGTTGGTGCTTGGTGTTTGGGGTTTGGTGATCCTATCTGTGGGTGCAGATAAATTGTAAGGGGAGTCGGTGCTTCCTAGATAGTTGGTGCTATCTGAAACTCAAGGGAGTCGGTGCTTCCTAGATAGTTGGTGCTATCTGAAACTAAGGGTTGGTGCTCTTTGTCGTTGGTGCGACTAAATAAGATTCAGATCTGTCCCGGATTGGTGTTCGGACAGTCTTTGAACCGTGGACGTAGCCTTTTGGTGAACCACGTTAAATCTGGTGTCATTGTGTGATTTGACTTGTTTTGTTGTTGAATTGGACCTGTTTTTAGGAATCACTGATTCACCCCCCCCCCCTCTCAGTGATCGCGGTATCCAACAAGATAACCTCGCCGTCAAAAGCAAAATAAAAGAAGACCATCTCAAAGATCTTCAAGAAGTCTTCCTCCAGCTTCGTAAACACAAACTGCGAATGAATCCTCTGAAGTGCTTCTTCGGCGTCTCGTCGGGTAAGTTCCTCGGATTCTTAGTTCGGAAAGCTGGAATAGAGCTTGACCCCATAAAAGTCAAAGCTATCCTAGAAATGCCCTCTCCAAGAACATTGAGAGAACTGAAAGGGCTTCAAAGGAGATTGGCCTACATCAGATGGTTCATCTCCAATCTTTCGGGAAAATGCCGTCCATTCTCTCGGTTGATGAAAAAAGGTGTAAACTTTGTTTGGGATGCTGACTGCGAAGCTGCATTTCAAGATATCAAGTCATACCTGACCAAACCTCCAGTGTTAGTTGCTCCTACCACTGGAAAACCATTCATATTGTACACAAGAGCCCTTGATCACTCTCTGGGCGCTCTACTTGCACAAGAAAATGATGAAAGAAAAGAATATACTCTATACTACCTTAGCCGCATGCTAGTAGGTGTAGAGCATCCCCACTCTCTAGTCGAAAAAGAATGCCTTGCAGTGATGTTCGCTGTACAAAAGCTATGTCACCACTTGCTTTCCAACACAGTCTACCTAGTCTCGATGATCAGCCTCCAGAAGGTCCTTATCACAAAAGCAGGTTCTCTCAATGCCCGACTGGCAAAATGGTCCATCCTTCTGTCACAATTTGATATAAGGTATGTACCGCAAAATGCAATCAAAGGCCAAGCTTTAGCGGACTTTCTAGCAGAGCATCCATTGCCTAAAGATTCTCCGCTCAGATATGATCTCCCAGACGAACCAATCTACAATGTAGAGACTTTCTCACAAAATGCCTCCTGGGACATGTACTTTGACGGTGCAACCAGGACAAATAAAAAAGGACAGTTGATATCGGGAGTTGGCATCTTCTTTGTTAGCCCAGACAAATACATGATTCCACACGCTTTCTCACTACTGGAACCATGCACAAACAATACAGCTGAATACCAAGCTCTGATCCTAGGATTGGAACTCGCCATCGAATCCGGCATCACCATGCTGGAAGTCTTTGGAGACTCTTAATTGATCATCAATAAGATGAATCAGAAATTTGAAATCAGTAAGCCTGATCTACTGCCTTACTATAACAAGGCACAATCGCTTCTGCAAAAGTTTGACATCTGTCACATCACCCACATTCGTAGAGGTGAAAACATCCGTGCAGATGCCCTAGCCGGACTTGCTACATCTATTACAATCCAGGAATGGGAAAACATGCAAATCACAGTGTGCGAGAGAAGAACCCTCCCTCCTCTTAACACACACCAAGCAGTTGTTGAATGCCACCGAGTGGTTGGAGTCGGATCTCTATCCTTTTTACCTTCAATCGGTGACTAGAGGGATCCATTCATTGATTACACTATGTTCGGAGTCCTACCTGAAGATCCAAAAGAAAGGGTAAGCATCTAAAGGCGAGCACCAAACTTTCATTTGGATATTCCTTCAAAAATCCTTTACAGGAAATCCTTCAACGGAGTACTTCTACGTTACTTGTCATATCAAGAGGCTGAAGAAACACTGAAAGAAGTTCATGCTGGTCTTTGTGGAGCCCATCAGGCTGGTCCCAAGCTCTACAATCAGATAAAAAGGTTAGGTTATTACTGGCCTACCATGGTAGCTGACGCAATGCAATTTGTTAAGCACTGCCAACAATGCCAAGTTCATGGAGATTACATTCACATGCCTCCAGAATGGCTACATCCTACAGTGATCTCATGGCCTTTCGAAGCCTGGGGTATGGACATCATAGGTCATATTTCTCCCCCTTCAAGCAAAGGTCATCGCTTCTTCTTTGCCGCTACGGATTATTTCTCTAAGTGGTCAGAAGCATTGGCGCTCAACGAAATAAAGACCTCATCAGTCCTTCAGTTCCTGCGCACTAACATCATTTGTTGTTTCGGCATACCCAAAAGATTCGTCCATGATAACGGACCACAATTCCGGGATCATCGATTCTACAGGTTCTGCGACAAATACAAAATCCAAAGCTGTCCTTCAACTCCATACAATCCGGCAGCAAACGGATTAGCAGAAGCTTTCAATAAGACACTCTGCAAAATCCTCAAGAAAATGGTCTCCAGTCACAAAAGAGACTGGAGCGACAAACTGTCTGAAGCTTTGTGTGCCTATCGAACCACCATTCGAGGACCAACCCATAGCACACCATTCTCCTTGGTCTATGGGTGCGAAGCTGTCGTACCCTTGGAAGTACAAATTCCTTCCTTGAGGGTATCCTTGCAAAATGACATGACTCAAGAAAGCAATGTCAAATTCCGACTTCATGAGCTAGACAATCTTGATAAGAGACGGCTCGAAGCTCGACAGAACATTGAAATTTACCAAACACGCATGGCAGGATCTTTCGATAAAAAGGTCACGCAACGCGCCTACAAAAAACATCACCATGCTGGAAATCTTTGGAGACTCTCAACTGATCGTCAACCAGATGAATCGGAAACTTGAAGTCAGGAAGCCTGATCTGCTGCCTTACAATAACAAGGCACAATCGCTTTTGCAAAAGTTTGACATCTGTCACATCACCCACATTCGTAGAGGTGAAAACATACGTGCAGATGCCCTAGCTGGACTTGCCGCATCTATGGCAATCCAGGAAGGGCAAAACATGCAAATCACAGTGCGCGAAAGAAGAATCCTTCATCCTCTTAACACACACCAAGCAGTTGTTGAATGCCACCGAGTGGTTGGAAGTTGGATTTCAATCCTTCAACCTTCAATCGGCGACTGGAGGGATCCGTTCATTGATTACACTATGTTTGGAATCTTTCCTGAAGATCCAAAAGAACGGGTAAGCATCCAAAGGCGAACCCCCAACTTTCATTTGTATATTCCTTCAAAAATCCTTTACAAGAAATCCTTCAATGGGGTACTTCTACGCTACTTGTCACAACAAGAGGCTGAAGAAACACTAGAAGAAGTTCATGTTGGTCTTTGTGGAGCTCATCAGGCTGGTCCAAAGCTCTATGATCAGATAAAAAGGTTAGGTTATTACTGGCTTACCATGGTAGCTGGCGCAATGCAATTTGCTAAGCGCTGCCAACAATGCCAAGTTCATGGAGATTACATTCACATGCCTCCAGAATGGCTACATCCTACGGCGATTTCATGGCCTTTTGAAGCCTGAGTTATGGACATCATAGGTCCTATTTCTCCCCCTTCGAGCAAAAGTCATCGCTTCATCTTCGCCGCTACGGATTATCTCTCCAAGTGGTCAGAAGCATTTGCGCTTAACGAAATGAAGACCTCATCAGCCCTTCAGTTCCTGCGCACCAACGTCATTTGTCTTTTCGGCATACCCAAAAGATTCGTCCATGATAACGGACCATAATTCCGGGATCATCGATTCTACAGGTTCTGCGACAAATACAAAATCCAAAGTTGTCCTTCGACTCCATACAATCCGGCAGCAAACGGATTAGCAGAAGCTTTCAACAAGACACTCTGCAAAATCCTCAAGAAAATGGTCTCTAGTCATAAAAAAGACTGGAGCGAAAAACTGTCTGAAGCTTTGTGGGCCTATCGAACCACCGTTCGAGGACCAACCCATAGCATACCATTCTTCTTTGTCTATGGATGCGAAGCTATCGTACCCTTGGAAGTACAAATTCCTTCATTGAGGGTATCCTTGCAAAATGACATAACTCAAGAAAGCAATGTCAAAATTGCAACTCCATGAGCTGTACAATCTCAATGAGAGATGGCTCGAAGCTTGATAAAGCATTGAACTTTACCAAGCACGCATGGAAAGATCTTTCGACAAAAAGGTCAGGCAACGCGCCTACAAAAAGGGTGACTCGGTTCTTGCGGTAAAAAGACCAATGGTCTTCGCTCACAAGTCCAAAGGCAGATTTGAGCCAAAATGGGAGGGACACTACGTCATCGACAAAGTCTTCTCCAATAGTGCATACGTACTCCTAAACATGGAGGGTGACAGATGTATGCTGCCAATCAACGGCAAGTTCTTAACGCGGTACTACCCTTGAGGACTTACCCAACTGGGTAAGAGCAATGCCTGCACGGCCAAAACCTATTTCGAGGTACTCACTCGTCAAACCCACTCTTTTTAGAATTTTCATATCAAATGTTGAAATTTCTAGAAATTCAAACAATGCTTACTTTCATCGTTTCATTATTAAAAAATTCCAAGTTTAGGAGCCTCTCCCTAACTTGACCAAAATTCTCGATCCTTGAACCCAAAATTCATGGTTTGAAACAAAGATCTGGATTCAGGGATTTCCACCCTAGTCCACCCAGCCTTTCACCCCTAAAATGGTTTTAGGTCAAAATTTACGACCCTCGTGTCTTTAAACAAAAAAAATAGTTTTTCAGAAAACTGCGGGGAAGCGACGCTTAGTCGATACTCGTACAAATCGGAAGCATACGAACCACGTTCGACACTTACAAAAATCGCAGGGAAGCGACGTTTCGTCGATACTTGCAAAATCCAAAAATCGTGGAGACACAACATTTCAGTTGATATCCACAACCCAAATTTCAAAGGTTCGAGAAAAACCAAGAAATCGTGGAGATAGAACATTGCAGCTGATATCCACAACCCAAAGGTTCGAGAAAACCGTAAAACTCAAAAATTATGGGGAAATGACATCATGTCAGTACGCACAAAACCAAATTTTTGAAAAGCAAGGATGCGACATTCCATCGATACTTGCACCCAAATCCGCGAGGATGCGACATTTCATCGATACTCGCTGCCGAATGAGCAAGGATGCGACATTTCATCGATACTTGCAAGATCATTCTGCAGGGAGGCGACTTTTAGTTGATACTTGCATTTTTTTTAAAACCAAAACCAGCTATAATGCCATCAAAACCAGCTATCAATGCCACAAAATAAAACCGGCTATCAATGCCACAAACCAAAACTTGGCTTTCAAAAAAAACCCTGGCTATCAATGCCATAAACCGGCTATCAATGCCACAAACAGGCTATCAATGCCACAAAAACTAGCTCTCATGCCAAAATCGAATTTCATGCCACAAACAAATTCTGGCTCTCATGCCAAAACAATCATTTGACAAAAGATTTTCACAAAATGATAAGCTTTTGATCAAATCCCGTTTAGCAATTGCTTTCATTACAAAAAGATTTAAGTGAGTGTAGGGAAAACAAAAAAAAAAGAGTACCAAAAAATACATGTGGTACCAAAAAAAAAAGAAGAAAGTGTTACAAGCACTACACAAAAAAAAAGAGTACCAAAAAAATACATATGGTACCAAAAAAAAAAAAGAAGGATAGTTTCTGCTACAAAAAATCAAGAGCTCAGCCAAAAATGATCTCCAGCCAAAGTTTCATCTCCTAGAGCAAACTCTTGGCCTCAGCTATCATAGTTTCCAAGGCACGCTTCTTCAGGAACTTGCTATGAGATGCTGGAGAAGACTGTAACCCTTCTTTTATACCGGGAAGTTTATCCCAAGCAGTTTGCCATTGTTTGTCTTCTTGAAATTTCCTTTTGAGAACTTGATCGGCATTTGCAACCCAACTTGATCGGCATTTGCAACCCGGCGAATCAGAGTACTCTCCCTGTCGCGAGCCTCTATTATAGTAGCCCACTTGGCAATGACTTGTGCATTCAAATGCTCAAGACGTTTCCTGGCCTCATCGACCTCCCTATCAAGGACATTAAGGTCGTGCCCCAGCCCGATGATGGCTAGCTCTTCTAAGTTCTTCTCTCGGGCTACCTGCTTCTGGCTCTGTATAGCCTCATTTAGGCAGACTTAGCCCTATTAGCAGGATCCAAGAACATCTCCTTGAAGAACTGGTCATCAGGGAAGTCCATGGTCTCAAACCACTTGTCACCCAGTGTAATGATCCTATCAACGATCGCCCTGGCACCTGTGACGTCCAGACCAACTTCTTCGGCATCAGTGAGAATCTCCTACACATGCTAGATCATACCAAATCCGGCTTCCAAGTGTCCAGAAAGGAGAATCTCGATCCAAGAGCTCAAAACCCATGCCAGCACCTTCTTTGCAAATAGGAGAGATGGCCCAGATGAAGATTCGCCCCGCTCCGTTGGTCGGCTGCTCATGTCATGCCCCGTTGGAAGAGTAACAAAAGAACTCTTTCCAATTGGAGCCGCTGGGGAAAGAATCTTAACACGAGGTATCTCCTCAACCATGTCAGAACTGGTTCTACGAGTCTCTACCTCCGGATCAACCTCTGGCATCCCTTGCTTTGGTTCTGAAGGAAGCGATGGACTTTCTTCTGCCACTTCAAAACCTGCCAAAGAAACACAAAAAGGTGCCACAGCCGGATCCCTCACCGCCTCATCAGTCAGGACCTCAGGCATCGCCAAGTCTTCATCGTTTGTTAAAAAAAAAGAAGATGAGAAAAGCAGAACTAGAAAGCACATCAGAACATGGAAAAATCCCATGAAGAGAACGGAAAGAGAAAGAGGAAGAATCATACCTTCATCCACAGTCTCTTCTTCTCGACTCCTCTTTTCCAGAGGCTTGTCAGCATTCTCTGGCACCTCCTCATCAACGGTAAGAGGAACTCCCATATCAGGAGAGTCTTCCTCTTACTTCTATGGGCTCGCTTCCTAGAGGAACCTGCCCCACTGTAAGAGTCAGGTTTCCCACTTGACTCCTCACTGGATGGTCTACCCTTGTTAGTAGACACCACGGAAGCTCGCCTCTGTGCCGCTTGCATCCAAGTGTCAAGCTCAGCTTCCTCCTGTTCTAGCTGTTCTAAAGCCTCATCAGGTATTTCTCGAACAGCTTCAGAACCAATGACGCCCTGGTCACCGAGAAAGCCTATCTTGTGCTTCCCTCTAGAAAAGAAGGCTCAAGCTTCCTCTCGACGGACGCCATCCGACTTTCCAAGGCCTTTTCCAGACGATAGCTTTATATCAAGCTCCTTCTTGGAAAGCCCCCGATATGCCGAAAATCTCTCCGCGAACCACTTCGCGAAGCCGGCAGTCCGGGAAGTTGACAATACAGGATATGAAATCATGGCAGTAGTGTCTTCAGTACTATAGAAAGCCCATGCATTTCTCTCATCCTGCTGACCTCCAAAGCGCTTCACCATGCTTGAAGGCGCTCCAACAACACCTTGAGAAAAGCCCAACTGAAGCGCAACGCGAGAAGGTACATACGGTTGGATGTCGATGAAAAGTTGTATACGGTACACCATCGTGCCGACACGTATGCCTTTCTCAAGGAGTAATGCCTTCCCAACCCCGCCCTGGTACAGTCTCGGGAGGCACCAAAATCAAAAGCCTTCTTCCGAAACTCAGGAGAAAGCTTCACTGAAGACTACCCCACCTCGACGTCGCTGAACCGTCAAATCCTCATGCGGGCAAACAAAAGTGATTCGGATACCGCTTTCCCCTTAGCCAATCGAATCATCAAAGGATCATCATCCTGTGCAGCACCCAGCCGATGGAAGCCAAGACAGTGGTATACGTACCATGAATAAAAGATGTGGGTTGAAAATACCCTGTTCATCGGAAGACCAAGCCGAACCAAAAAAGCAGCAGCCTGCAGTTCGGTGCACAAGTAGGAGAAAAGAGCAGGTACTAAAGCAAGCCGTTCTCCAAACGCCATCTCCTCCAGCAAAAATAGCCTCACCTAGCCAATAAGTGAGGTAAATAACGAGATCTCTCCGCAATGCAATGTCAGAGCAAATGGCGTCTGTACTTGCGAAGAAACTCTCAACTCTTCTTGCATAACCGAAGTCTTCTTCGAACCTGGATCCTTAGCCTTGGCTTCCTAGGTCATGCTATCAGAAGACTCCCTACTATCAAAGAAGTTAGGGAACGAAGAGCCAAAACTCTTCCAACTGCTGGATCTAACTTTCGAGCCCTCCTTCTCCTTAAAAAAATCATAGAAGGCAACAAGTTAAAAGTATAGAAGCCTGAACTCCTCCGACTGCTCCTCAAGGACGCTGTCGATCGGCATGAACTCCTCATAGAGTTTGCCAAGGATGGGATATCCAGTAATGGCGCTCAACTCCTTTAAAGAAAAACTAATCTCACCATTCGTGACAACGAAGGTATTGGTTTGTGGGATGAATGACTCCAACATAGCCATGAAGGCGCGGACCACATCAAAGATCACGGTCTCCCTAAAGGCGCGCACCGCATCAAAGATCTCGGCTTCCTTCAAAACGGCGTCACCAATCAACAGGACATGATCAGTCCACGACTTCCACTCGGAGTCAGCACTGAAACGGCCACAAAGTCGAAAAGGCTTCACCCAATTGCTGTCGTCACCACTGAAAATACCAAGGCCCACCTGTCCCAAATTGACCGACGGATAATCAGAGCCCTGGTAGCCACTAGCCGGCATCAACATGTCCATGTCGGCAGGCGACTTCTCCGCATATCCAGGAGGACCGCCAACAAAAACCCCGGTCTTGATTATATTTGTCCTTTTCACCCAACTTGGAGGATCCTCCCTCTTAGAGCACGTGGGAGCAAGGTTCATAATCGAGATGGTGCGATCAAACGTCGACCGGATAACAATAGTTCTCTCCTCACCATCAGCTGTGTAAGAGAACTGAAAACATCTCCTCTGGTATGTCACATCGTCAGGGACCGCATCACCAAAGAAGAAAGTAGGCATGGGCAAAACCTTCTGATCGTCCATCACCCAAGGACGGCCGCTTGCCATGATCTTATAAAATTCCTCACTCTTGAGAGTGATTAGTCGCTGTCTCATCTCATCTCTGTTGAGGGAGTCGCACTCTTCAAGATTTCTCTCAACAGACTGGACCTTCCCCCATGCCTGTTGAACGGCCGGATTGGAAGATCTAGGTATGCTTGTAACAGGCTCTTTACCCTTGTTCGATCTGGAGGAACCACCTGCAAAGGTTGGAAAAGAAAAAGATCAATCATCAAAATGACAGAATTTCGCTAAAAAAATCTGGCAAAATTTTGGCATGATTCTGGGATAGTTCCGAAGAAAAAGGAATATCCCGAAAGAAATAGAAAGCTTGAAGATGGGCTCAACATCGCTGTGAGCTCCGAAATTCCAAACTTTTGAAACCTCAAAGTCTCCACAAAATCAGGAAGGGCTCAACATCACTGCGAGCTCCAAATTCCCAAATTTGTAAAAACTTTCAGGTATGCTATCACATCATGCTACCAATTTAATTTACAAAAAATGCATGCTTGAACATCTTGGTTTGCCAAAAAAAAAAGCATTATCATGATGAGCAAAAAAAAAATAAACTTTCTCAAAAAAGAGAGAGAGAGAAAGAAAATAAAAAAAAAAGAACAAAAAAAAGGGAACTGGCCCACAGGCCACGGGGTACGGATCTGGCCGTACGGCCCAAAAAAAACGTGCAAGAAAAAAGGGAAAAAGCACGAAAAAAAAAACGTGCAAAAAAAAAGAGGTGCAAGCACAAAAAAAAATAACAGAAAACGTGTAAAAAAAACACGTGAAAAGAAAAGAAACAAAAAGAAAAGAAAAGAAACTTTCTTTTACCATCCTATTTTCTAGAAAGGAGGTTTCTTGAGAAAGAAAAACTTACTTGAAGCCATTGATGGAGAAGAAGAATAAAAGCTTGAAGATCTTTGAAGAAAAAGAACTCTTGGTCTTGAAGTACTCTTGAGATTGTTGTAAAAAAAAGCAATAAGAGCAAGAGATCCAACCTCCTCCTTGCTTTTATAGAAGAGAGCAAACCAAAGAAGGAAAGAAGAAAAGAGGTAAGTGTTACTAATTAGTAACCTTACCAAAAGAAAGGAATTAGAAAGATTCTTTCCCAAAAGAAAGGTATCTTGAGATATCCTCTCCAAAAAAAAAAAGCTAAGAGAGATTTTCTCCCAAAAAGAGGAGATTTGAGATATTCTCTCTCAAAGAAAGATACTTTGAGATATTCTCTCTCAAAATAAAGGGAACATGAGAGATTCTCTCCAAGTAAAGATATTCTTAGATATTCTCTATCCAAACGAGATATTTTAGATATTCTTTACAAAAATGAAACCATATGAGATCTAAGCTATTTCAATAGCTTAAGGTCCCATGGGTTAGCCCATATGAGTCAGGTTTGACCACCTAGGCACTAAAAAAAATGGGCTTTTAGTCAAAAAGAAATCCCTCTTACCAAGAGCATACAAAAAATAGTTCCATGCCTCTTTTGAGTTGATTGGACTACACAAAAAAAGAATTCCAAGCCCCATGAGCTTCCAAAAATCAAACCATCTAGTCTTATATATCAAATTGAGCCAAAATCTTGAAATTGACATTTCACAAAAATCCAAACCACTCCAATGGACCCACACAGTCCCAAAGAGTGACCAAAAACCACATCCCTGTCCCCTAACTTACCACATACAGCTTGTTAGGTCACAAGACGAAAACCAAAAATCAAATCCTGATCCTCTAACCTGCCACATACAGCTTGTTAGGTCACAAGATCAAAACCAAAATCGATACCCCAACATTCCACATACAGCTTGTTGGGTCACAAGGTCAAAATCAAACACGACCCCCTAACCTGCCACATACAGCTTGTTAGGTCACAAGGTAAAAAAAAAAAACCAAAATCCACATCCCTGATGTCGTCTTCAAAACATTGCCTTGAGATGGTACGTGATTCCTTTCACTACTATAAAATTCCCCTGGAAGTTCAAAAGGCTACAACACCAAAAGAAAGATTGCTCAAAGACTCTTGGTCAAGTCACAAGCTCTCCTTCAAAAATCTCTTCTAGGCACATCGACTACAAAAGTTTAGCAACTCATCCTGTACCTCGAGGGGGCATTTGTTGACACAAAAAAAAATGTGTCACTTTGCCTCTTCAACATCAAGAGAACTACAAGAAGCTGCAGCCTACCATAAATGGGCAATGCTACTTCCAAAAGTTAAATCTTGTCAGAATCAAACAAAAACTGTAAGATCCATCAATACAGCCAAAAAAGGAGAACACAAGAAGTTTCAGGCCATTTCAAAATCATTTGGCCTAACTTCGCTTCTCCGATAACTAAACAGGAGCCCTCGGCGGCAACAGCATCGGAGACACCAAATCTTCGATCAAAGCCTATGGATAGCCTCAAAACACATCCAAAAGGTTCCACGTCAGGTTCCAAGTCAAACGGACAACGTTTGACCCTAC
Source organism: Litsea cubeba (assembly GCA_012931725.1). NCBI lineage: Eukaryota > Viridiplantae > Streptophyta > Magnoliopsida > Laurales > Lauraceae > Litsea > Litsea cubeba. The sequence continues at coordinate 91,748,091 of CM022944.1, read as the reverse complement.
ATCAACACTCGAACAGCTAAATTAAGCCTGTCGGCGGCGAGAACCACCGAGGCCGTCACTCATCAAAAAGAGCACATAGGCGGCTTCAAGATGCTTAAAAAGGGCTACACGTCAAGTTTCAGGTCATTTCAACAATATTTAACCATACTTTGACTCTCGGAAGCCAAATCAGGCCTCTCAACGGCGAAGCTCCCCAGGACCATGGTTTCCAAGATAGAGTATGTAGATCATCTCAAAATGACTCCAATAGGTTCCCTGATAAATTTCAGGTCAATTGGACATCGGTTGACCGCACATCAAAGCGCAACATCATCCTCGCGACAAAGTCAAGTCTACTAGCGACAGGACCCTAAACGGCTTCAAAACTCAAACAAAAGCCTATGGCTGGTCTTATTTATTACTCAGGAGACTTCACCTTAAATTTCAGGTCATTCCGACATCGTTTGGCCCAGTTTCAGCCTCTGACGGAAAATCAGCAGCTCTACGCTACAAAGTCTTCGGCTTTTCCAGAAAATTGAAAACTTTACACCCCAAAATGCAAAGATTCTCGTCAAGTTTTCTACAGAGAAATCAGGCCAACAAATGTGCAAAAATGTCAAGAAAAATACAGAAGAAAAAAGATTCAGAAAAGACATCAAAAGGGCCCAAAACGGGACAAAAGGGGGAAAATCCCCCCAGGGTCGCAGCCCGCGACCATGGGGCACCGGATCGCCGGAATTGCCCCGGAAGGCCCATTTTCCGTCCTTTTTCGCATTTCGAAGCTTCCAACTCCTGGGATTTTCAAAAATTCATACTTTTGAGGCACTGAATCCTTCGACATCCGTCAAAATCACGGGTCCGTCTTCAAGAGTATCAAAATCAACATTGGTCGCCAACCGGTCAACCAAAAAAGTGTGCTTTCTACCCGATCGATCGAGAAATCGATAGGACAGATTGTACCTACCCGCTGTTGGCAATCAATGCCTGAAGTTACATGGTCATCCGATGTTGATCAGCATGTAAATCCATCGATGATCATCACCAAAAGATCTCCCAAAGACGCGGCACAGCCCGCGACTCTTCAACTGCTCGGCGACCACTTAAAGTAATCAATTGGCTAGCTTTATTGCAGTCATTAATTCATTTCTTTGGACGGCCCAATCAGAAGCAAGCAAATGGGAGTTACAAGTCAAGAGTTTCATGGCATTTAAACCATGAAACTCCTCCCATTATGGCGATTAAAGGAGTTTATTTCCTTTTTACTTGCGAAGATCGATCTCCGAACCACCACTTGCAATTCCAAGTAAAATAGAAAATCCGGCACACCCACACAAAAAATAATGATACCCGCTTTTGCCACCGATTACGAAAGGGTCGTACCCCACGGGCTCCCACGTCCGCTAACCTCAGTAGAACAGTGCGCGGATAGCGCAGTCCATCACCGGTAGTCGTACTCATGGCAGTGCATGCGAAATCAAATATAGAGCTGCCGCTAACCCACAGCGTGAAGTTATTTTTGAAAATCACATCGAGCTAGTACAAGTCGATCACCCTAGGAGTATGCCTTAGAGGGACCGTGAATGCGAAATCAAATGTTAGGGAGCCATCAGCCCACAGGCGTGAAGTTATTTTTGAAGATAATATGGTTCCCGAGGAGTTTCCTACAGACTTGCACAATAGTACTTCACGGGAGATGTGGTTAGGGCGCGAATTTCCGAATCGCAAAAAATTTAGGAGGACTTTAGCCAAGTTTGCAATATACAACAACTTCGAGCTTTTACACCTAAAGACAAGTCAATTCAAAGTGACAGCACCTTGCAAGGACTGGGATTGTCCATGGCGCATCCACGCGTCTATAATTAAGAATGGGCCACGGTTTTAGGTTCGAACCTACAACCCTGTCCATAAATGTTCAAAGCCAATGATGGGCACGACACATAAGCAGGCGTCTTCAGAGTTAATTGCGGAGTACATTTTGGATAAAGTTTGTCTAAATAATAATTTGAGACCGAAAGAGATAATGAATGATTATCATATGGAGTTTAGGGTTACTATATCGTATCGGAAGGCGCATATCGCTAGAGAAATGGCACTTCGTATCGGCCGAGGTTCATACGAAGATTCCTTCAAACTCCTTCCGCTGTATTGTGCTGAGTTGAAGATGATGAACCCAGGTAGTGTGGCCAATATATAGACTGACAACAACAACAAGTTTAAGAGATTTTTTTGGGCTTTTACTCCTTCCATCCGTGCTTTCACATCGTCTCTCAGGCCAATGATTGCAGTCTATGGGTCACTTCTTCATGGTAAGTACCCTGGCGTGTTGTTGGTAACAGTAACACTGGATGCAAATCAACAGCTCTTTCCAATAGCGTTAACATTCGCAGAGGCCGAGCGACGTGACAGCTGGGAGTGGTTCATCACAAATGTGAGTGTGTCTCTTGGAGAACCAACGAATCTTACCATCATCTCTGATCCACAAAAGGGACTTGTGCCTGCGCTTGCAAACGTCATGCCCATTGCGGCTCATTGCTACTGTTGTCGTCATCTCGCGGAGTACATCAATTAAAAATTCAATGATTCGGCAAGTCATGAAGTTTTGGTGCGCTGTAAAGGCTTACATGGCTTGTGAGCACGATGCGTTCATGGAAGATATTAGGTAGCGTTTGGTTCGCTGTAATGAAGGTTGGAATGGAATGGTCATTTTAATAGAATGATCATTACCGCGTTTGGTTCGCAAAAAGTGACGGAATAACCATTACCTCCGGAATCATCATTCCTTTATGTGAGGGAATCATCATTTGATGGGGGAGGGGAAGAAATGGCCATTCCATTCCTTTCTAACTTTTCATTGAGACTAAAATACCCTTGTTTCCATCTACCACTATAATAAAAGAGAAGAACTTATGTGGGCCCCACATATATAATAATAATATAATCTGTACATTATTATTATTAAGAACAAAATGATATAACTTGTGTGGGCCCCACTTAGATAATAATAATATAATCTTTATATTATTATTACCCTTCAAAAAAAGAAGAACTTGTGTGGGCCCCACCTATAGAATAATAATATAATCTATACATTATTATTAGTATAAGATTAAAAGAGAAGAACTTGTGTGGGCCCCACCTATATAATAATAATATAATCTATACATTATTATTATTACTATAAGATCATAAAAGAGAAGAACTTGTGTTGGCCCCACCTATATAAGAATAATATAATCTATACATTATTATTATTAATATTATTATAATAATAAGATTATAAAAGAGAAGAACTTGTATGGGCCCTACATATATAATAATAATATAATATATAAATTATTATTATTATTATAAGATTATAAAAGAGAAGAACTTGTGTGGGCCCCACCTATATAATAATAATATAATCTATATGTTATTATTATAATAATAAGATTATAAAAGAGAAGAACTTGTGTGGCCCCACCTATATAATAATAATATAATCTATACATTATTATTATTATTATAATAAGATTATAAAAAGAAAAACTTGTGTGGGCCCCACCTATATAATAATAATATAATCTATACATTGACTGAGCCAAAGATAAAAATCTAACAAGGGTATTTTGGTCAGTTTTATATAAATTTTATTCCACTCCGGGACTCATTCCAGAGTAGGAAATGCAGGAACATGAATCGAAATTTTATTACTGGGTTGATTCCTCAGCGTACTAAACGCTGGAATGGAAATGCCTATTCCTGCCTCATTCCATTCCAGACTCATTCCGGTCTCCATTCCATTCCCTCCTACAACCATTCCAGATAACCAAACGCTACCTTAAAGCTGTAAATATAGAGGCATACAATTACATAAATGCATTTGGCAGGCAACATTGGGCAAATGCTTTTGTTGAGGACTGGCGGTATGACATGCTTATAAGCAACGCTGCCTAATGCACAAACAGCATGTTAAAGGATACCAGAGTTCTTCCATTTGTTAAACAAGTTGAAGAGATAATGGTTAAACTGATGGAATTCTTCAAAAAATGACAAGCATGTTCTTTGGATGTCAACACTCGTTTGACACCATATGCTAAGAAACAGTTGAGCCATGAAACGGGAGAAGCACGTAAGTTGCATGTGCGTGTTACCGGGTTAGAAGAGTTTCAAGTTCAATCAGCAAGCTGCTTTGATGTTGTTCACCTCGATCATCGGACGTGCACTTGCCGCAAGTGACAAATTATTGGAATCTCGTGCTCACATGCCATTGCGAGTATGAGGTCGAGGAGCAGAAATCCATATGATTTTTGCAAGAATTGTTATCTTACAAGTAAGTGCCAGTCAACATACAAAGAGGACATTCATGCTACCCGTGATACCAAACAGTGAGAGCACATATCAGATGAAAGGTTGTTGCCTCCAAAATCTTCAAAACAGCATGGAAGACCGAAGAAAAACAGAATCCATACAGAAAACCGATATAGAGAGCATAGGGTGGTCACTTGCTCTCACTGTAATGAACGATGTCACAATCGGGCCTCATGCAGGAATCTGCCCCGTCCGCAAAATACATAGATGCCTGCTACATTCTATTTTATGAGATGTTTTGACTTTTGAAAAATAAAAGTACATACCTGATGTTTTTCCTGTTGTTTTCGACATATTGGTCTTTTCTATGTTTTTTTGGATCTTTTAAACAAATATTTTGTTCTCCAAAGTTAGATGGTCACAAACTGTAATTGTACTTTTGTATTATAGATGTTGTCCAAAGTTGTATGGTCACAAAGTTGTACGGTCACAAATTGTACTTTTGTAGTATAGATTGTGTTATTTTGAATCAAGACTTTATTTTAGAAGTTTGTTGCTATCCTTAATTGTATGAAAGCATTCGGTGTTCTCTTGAATCAAGCTCATGTTGTCATTGTCTTTTGATATAGACCCTTAGCTACATTTTATATGTTTTGTTCAATGTTAGCCTACAATTGATGGAATAGTTTGAAGTTTTTTATAAAAACAAAATGCATTAAGCAGCGCTAACGTCGCTAAAATAGACTAAAATCAAGTGACGCTAGCATCGTTCTGTGGAAAATTTATTTACTGTTAAACAACTCTAGTGTCGTCAATCTGTATACATTAAGTGACGCTAGCATCGTTCCTGACCAGTTTTTTTTTAATTAATATAAATTCATGTGTGCACAATGCACAGCAGCAATCTAAAACCTGCAAACACAATCGACATCATTGTCCTACCACATACCACTTATGCCCATACAAAAAAAAATCTAAGGCTGTAAACTATACATGAATAATTACAAATTCATTGTGAAAATGGATCAATGTCCAAGTGGTGACTATTAAACTCCCAACTGTAACCGTATACATCGACTACAATCTTGCTCCTAAAATATATTATGTTTGATTGTTTAAAGCTGATTTCTCTACGCGCAGCACAATGTTCAGCGAAGGTGTCACGCCCCCAAACCCGGGGAGCGTGAAATTGGGAGTTAAGTAATTATTATGTTTCTCCTAAGATCCACGTGTGTGAGGATAACATGTTCCAACACATTCTGAATATTTTTGCGGAAACTTTCGTGGTGTTGCGACCCGGAGTCCGTGGCCATTGGATTCCGTGTCACACTCAACTTCTAGCATATAGCTATCATATCAATGAACATATCAAACTTGAACAAACCATCATAACAAAATACAGAGCTGACGGTAACTGGATATTACGTTCCCATATATATTCAAGTTACAAATAACAATGTGTGTTAATTACAATCCCAAGAAGAAGGCTAATAAAAGCCATACAAAAACAAACTAATAAGCACTACTCCATATGTGACGTAGCTCCGATGTCAAGCTCAATGTCTACACGACATAGCCGACAAAACAACCCGCAAGCTCATGGCTCCATAGCCAAAACGTGCACTCATCTCGGGCAAGAAATCTGAACCTGAGTACCAAAGTAGTGGGTCAGACACGACGATCAGGCAAGTGGGTGAAAGGATATAAATAACATATTGAAGAATAAAACATGTGATAAATCATGCTATTTGATCATAAGCTGTACATAATTAAGATGTATAGAAAATCGTGAACATCTGATAAAATCTTGTGTTCATATAAAAGCATGTATAAGGCATGTACATTTAGCAAACATGTATTCCTTTAAAACATGTATAAAGCAAGTATATTTGGCAAAACCTGTATTCCTTTAAAGCATGTGTAAAGCATGTATATTTGGCAAGTCGGGAATTCCGTGCGAGATAACATAGCAATAATTCAAAACAATGATACATTTGGAAATATATTGAAAACCTGTATAAACAATGAATTTCATAAAAGATAATGCATCGTTTATTAAAGAAGACATGAACAAGATCAGACAATAGGGTACCAAGAATCAGGAACTGTCAAGATGGCAACCACATGAAGCTAAATCCTTTCTCACTAAAGTGATGAGAGTACATCGGGATGTTGACCTCAGTCACACAAGGTGAGGAGAGTCAACGATAAAATACAATAATACTATACGGGACCACGGTAGCGAACCGGGTATATCGGGGCGAGGCGGGATCCATGCTGCAGCTGGTATAACAGGAGGGGGATCTCCAAATCGGTGGATCAAACCGATAAGGTCATCCAAGCTTAGGGGTGCCGACTCATAGGTCACATGCGAGAAATCAGAACAACAAATACATATAACGGGACGGGGTGCCCATAGACACAAAACACAATAGTATCGGGACTGGCATAAACGAACTAACAATATGCTAAAATAATACTTTCAATACTCTCGGGGCAAGTCTAGTCACATAACGTGGGTTTGAAATCCAAGAGTAAAAGTTTAATTAAAATCAAATAAGAGTGGGTTCTCATATATTTCCGGGCTAAACATTGAGGTTTCAAGATTTGGATCAGTGTGAATATGGTCCAGTATGTCGGTCATGATATAAATTGATACTCTTTAGGGACATTCCAGATCCTTATACACATTGATAAGTCTAAAAATCCTCAACAAATTCCCATAATGGGGTTTCTCCTTCCTTCGGACTTCATACGATGCCTTACATTGCATTGGGGCTCCAAACAGTACCTCCCCAAGCCTAAAAACAATGTTTCAAGTCTTCAAGTATTGATCCAGGCCTGATAGGCAGTTCGCTCGAGTGGACTGGAAAGTTCACTTGGGCGGACTGCTCTCTGTCTGGGGTTCGCTCGAGCGGACCTGCTCGGATCAGGTTGGCTCGACCAATCAGAAAGTTGGCTCGAGCCAACAAGGTTCCGTGAAGGGTTCGCTCGAGCGATATGTCAAGGTCGCCCGAGCGAATTGTCCAGAAACCTGTTTTCTGCGTACAGTTCTGCTCTTCTTCTTCTCCTCTTTCAATACATTTTGAGCACCTTTTTTACATACATTTGAGGGTCTCAAAACCCCTCCAAAACCCCATTCAACCTTCATCAAACATTCTACAAATCACCCCCATCAATCCATCTCATTTCATCATCCAAAGCACATAAAAATCCATACATTTTGTAAATCAAAACTAAATGCAATCAATGTGACATTTTCAATAAAGTAATGAGATGGAAAGATATTTTAACAAGAGCCTTTCGAAGTCAATGAAAGATATAGCATGAAACAAGGTTTAAGCAAATCAAAAGTCATTAATGAAAACCAAATATGTGCATAAAGCATGAAATACATCAATATATCATTTCATCCACTTGCCTTAGGTCCAACGCTAAACAAATCAAGTCTTCTAATCACCCTCCAAGCCAAAAACAACAATCTACACAAAAAAAAAACCCCAAATGCAAACCCTTGTAAATCAAAATCAAATTAAGACAAAAGGAAAACCTCCAATAATCAAGACAAAGCTTCTCAAAGGCTAGGAGAACACAAATCCAAAAGATGAGGAAGATAGCTTACATGGAAGAATCTCAAATGGCAAGAACTTGCTCAAAATGAACCTCAATGTGGCTGGATTTCTCCTCCAATGGCATCGAAGGAAAGCCCTCATGGTGAAGAAGAAGATGGTGGAGTCCATTTCTCCATTTGGGCAAGATTTAGAAAGGGCTGGAGATGAAGAAGCAAGCAAGAAGAAGAAATGGGGAAAAAGCTCTCAAAGGAGCTGAAACCCCTCCCTTACTGTGCTGGGACGGTTTTGGGGAAGAAGGGAGAGGAGAGTGGTACTTTTATACTGGGTGGGTGTGGGGTCCACACTAAGTAACTTGCAATGGAGATTAGAGGGCTTTCTAGACCTTGGATCAAGAAACTTAAAATATGAAAAGTGTCCGGCATAAAATTATCTTTCCAACAAGGTTAATATTGACATACTTCTGGGGTCCACAGAAAAAGTCAACTATTTGGTCAAAGGGGTCAAAATAATGGAAAATTTGGAATTTCAAGGGTTAAAACATCGATTTATGGGCCTCGGATGTGATCGACAAAGAATAGAGAAATGCTCCTCAAAAAATCTAGTTTCCAAAAAGTATATATTTGGCAAGGTTCTGAGATCTCGAAATTTGGGTCCAGATTTTGTGTAAAAAGACTGATTTTGCCCCCAGGGCTGGAAAAACTGATTTTCGGAGCTTTGAATGGGCACGGAGTGAACACGAAAGTTGTAGGGAATGGCGAGATTAGTCAAACGAAGCTAAAATGGGAATTTTTAGAAATCTAAGAGAATCTCTCCACAATGACCACACAAAATAAATAGGACCCTACGGTCACTGTCTAGATTCACTGGCTTTCAAAACTCTTCAAAACCAAAGAAAAGGGTAGTCTAACACAGAAATTCGATCAAACAACTGGTAAACCCACTGAGAAAACCAATGCATAAATATAACCACACTAAATTAGGAAATTAGGGGTCGGGTTCTCACAGAAGGCCAATGCAAAGACACCACAATCGTTCGCGTTCTCATGGTATGGTATTTTAGTTTTGACAAGCAGACTCCACAGATTGGTATCATACCATCCATAGTTGGAGAACTGGCCTCCCAAGAAATCAATCTGGACAAATATAGAAACAAAATGAAAGTGTTAGCGGAGTCATTTAAGTTAAAGTGTTATCGATGCATTCGTGTAAAGGTCATGAACATAGAGTCATTTAAATTAAAGTGTTATCGATGCATTTGTGTAAAGGTCATGAACATATGAGATAACTCACAAATCCATTGCAGTACTAAAATGAAGTCATGTCGGTCTTCATGCTATTGTAAAACTCCCACCTTCGTTCTTCTGTGTACCCGACTAATAATCTGAAATGTGAATCGTGCCATAGTACGAAGATCAACATACCTTTCTCCCTAGCCTCCTAGATTCTCACACCATCTTTGCCAAATACATTCTTTTGCAATGCCTTGATATTATTGTTGTCCCACTAGCTCTAGTAACAGAAAGCATGATAGGATTAGTAAGTAATGTACTCATTTAACGTGGCTGGAAATGAAAGAAGTACAGACTAACTTACATAGACACTAGGGTCATAGAAGATCACATGTGGATATCTACCCTTGATGACTTCAAACCACCAGTACATTATGTTTATATCTAACCATGTACCATCACCTTTTTCAAAGCCTTTCCGGACATAAGCATGCAATAGATATCATGCTCATCCGGTTTGCCAAAAAACAACAACCACAAGTGTGCAATAGTTGGTTAGGCTAGATTAAAAACACAACCGTATTTAAATAAGGCCAATGACATGCCTGAATTTAGTCTGTCTAAAATATATAGAAGGACCAATAAGTAGGGACGATACTTTTTAGCATAAAAGCCGAGGAATCCCTCTAATAAGGTCAATTGTTCATCAGTGAGCACATACTCCGACCCTTCCAAAGAGTGATCGTAGTCCTCAAAATAATGCCGAATCATCCTTTCACGATGTAACCGCTTTATCCTCCAAACCAATGTATTAATATCCGACTTCGAAGTGTGTACAACAATCGACATCTCGGGAGATGCATTAACGGGTGTAGTGAAGATATCGTCCACAACTGGAACCGACGGAGAGGCGAATCTTTTGACCAAAAAAGGTGACGATGTAATGGTATCGACAGGCACCACTTCATCTGAATAGTACAGCTTCTTTACCGTGGGTGATATCCCTGTCCTTTGCCTGGCCTTTGGAACAGCTCTCTTCCGTGTCCCAGAAGATGAACCCTAGATCGAAAGGATATGGCATATTAGAATAGCAATATTATCACGAACGTAGAAAAAATTATGAACTCTTGTATGGAATTTATTACCTTTTTCTCATCATCCAATTGGGAGGTGGAACATGACTCCCCTCCAAAATTCTCAAACGCGGAATTGAATTTTTTTAATTTTACTCCGCAAGCGTGTCGCGTAATCTTCAATCTTGACCTTCTTCTGAACCTCCTAGTCTGAAGACCGTTTCAAGTGGTCCAACAAAGCATGTACCTGAGTCAAGATGTCATTACATTAAGGTTGAGTAGTAGGTAATAAAAACAAACCCTCTAGACATCATAAAACTGATACGACGCTCACATGCTGCTCGGTGGTGGATGTCTCTTCACTATGGGTGCTACCAATAGGATTTGTTTTTTTCTTAATTCCAACATCTGTTGTTGGTATGGCCTTGAGCGTCTCATCCGGTGATTATCTACCTCGACCGCCCATTCTACATACAATCTCTCTGAAGGTTTATGATGAATGCCAAGCATGATACGAAGGACTGTGCATCTTTAAGGAATCCTTCTGCCCTTGTAGGACATTGTTTTCCCTTTCCTCCCACAGTCTTATAACTTCAACTCCATACTTTTGGTAGTGTCTTTCTAACCTTTCCAGACGCTCAACCCTCTTAAAAGGCAAATAGAAGGGTGGGGGGGGGGGGAACAACTTTTTAATGCTGAACTATTTTGTTACACATTTGGGATTGTGCCTCTCCACAATCCAGTAATGTAGAAGGACCGTCGATGAAGTGAACAACCCTTTATCAACCTTTGGTATGCTTTGGAACAACTTCTTAGGCATCTTAGTATATGGCTGCCACGTGAACTGCAAAATCAAACCAACTTACTCACGATAGTAATAAATGCATTGATTCACATCACAAAGTATTGAATTGTTCTCAACTTTCATACCCCGTCCTCTTTAAATCCGTTGATGTGCCTTCGAATCTCTTTCATGCTTGTCACTTGCATCCTATCTCTCAGTCTCATTTCCCATATCTTGAACAATGGGTTCTGTAGGTCTTTTTTCCAACTAGGACATGGGGCGGGACATCTCCCAATCGACATTCTTGAGTAAGCCCAAATCTGCAAGCCACAACCAATCAAACAAGAGGTTAATTACAAAGTAAACTCAACTAAAAAGAACTCAAATTGTATTAAATAGGAACTTGCATCACCTGCAGCAATTGTAAGGGGCCTGTTAGAGTCTTCAAAAGGGTAATCCTACAAGTATCACGTTTGTCTTCACCCTTGATGGACCGCGCATTCATTGCTCGATGCTACCGAGGTCGGCGGACGTGGGAGTCCATTGGGTACGACCCTTTCGCACCCGGGGGGTAGAAGCGGGTATCAACATTTTTTTATGTGGGTGTGCCAGTTTTCTATTTTACTTGGAATTGCAAGTGGTGATCCGAAGATCGACCTTCGTAAGTAAAAATGAAATCAACTTCTTTCAAGTTTTCTATTGCACATATATTTAAGAAAAGAGACATTTTCTTGATTTGCCGTGAAAGGCGATTTTTTTGGCATTTATAGCCGATTTTTGGTGTTTATAGCCGGTTTTTGGCATTCATAGCCGATTTTTGGCGTTTATAGCCGATTTACAATTCTTATCAATAATGAAATACAAGAGTTGTGATTTTTATCTCTTTTAGAAAAATACAAACTACAATGAAAAGCAAGAAAAGGAGGATCTAACTTCTCAGGAGATTGTGGGGGATTCGTTCAGATTGACGGTCGCAAGCCATATGTCCACTTCGCCATCATCCATGCAGATGAGAACAGAGGATGCTCTTGATTCGCTTGGCTTGGCTATAACCTTAGATTTTTAGAGGACAAAGACCAAGAGGAGGTCCTATATCCAATAAAAAGCTAAGTAGACGGGCTGAAAAGCCACGTCTAAGCCATTGGAGGCAGAAGGAGAAGGCAAAGGACCTTGGGGGGGTACCCCCAAGGGACTTTTGTCACCTTGTAGCGGTGGCCGGTGCAGAACTTCGGTAGAGTTTTCTCACTTTCTTTCTCTAGATTTTCTGTGCTTGGAAGCTGATCTAATTCTTATCTCTGGGAGTTGTTTGATTTTTTCTTTGATGCTTTTCCGATCTGGATTTGTTTGGAGTGCTCTCCTATTTATAGACTCTTGGTAGCCATTTAGGAGAGTTTATGGGCTTTAATTGTCATTAAGCTGCATAATGGGAGGAGTTACAAGTTTTAATTCATTTACTTTGTAACTCATTTTTCTTGGTTTCTGATTGGCCGATGGAGATTGAGGGTATTTAATTGCCTTTAATCGCCATGATGGGAAGAGTTTCATGGGTTAAATGCCATGAATCAATTGACTTGTAACTCCCGGATGCTTGCTTCTGATTGGGCCGTCCAAAGAAATGAATTAATGACTGCAATAAAGCTAGTCAATTAATTGCATTAAGTGGTCGCCGAGCAGTTGAAGAGTCGCGGGCCGTGCCGCGTCTTTTGGGATTCTTCTGGCGATGATCATCGATGGATCTTCATGTAGATCGACATCAGATGACCATGTAACTTCATGTATTGGTTGCCAACAGCGGGTCGGTGCCATCTGTCCTATCGATTTCTCAATCGGTCGGGTAGAAAGCACACTTTTTTTGGTTGACCGGTTGGCGATCAATGTTGATTTTGATACTCTTGATGATTGACCCGTGATTTTGACGGATGTTGAAGGATTTGGTGTATCAAAAGTATGAATTTTGGAATATCCCAGAAGTCAGAAGCTTCGAATCGTGAAAAACGATGAAAAACGGGCCTTCCGGGGCGAACCCGGCGAATCCGGGCTCCATGGTCGCAGGGGCCTGCGACCCTGGGGGGATTTCCCCCTTTTTGTGCCGTTTTGCTGCCGTTTTTGATGTTTTTCTATTCTTTTTTCTTCTGTATTTTTTTTTTTGAAATTTTTGATCATTTATTTGCCTGATTTCCCTGTAGAAAACTTGACGAGAATCCTTGCATTTTGGAGTGCAAAGTTTCCAATTTTTCGGGAAAGCCGAAGACTTTGTCGCGTAGAGCTGCCGATTTTCCGTTAGAACGATGTCGGAATGACCTGAAATTTGGGGTGAAGCCTCCTGAGTAATAAATAAGACCAACCATAGGCTTTTGATTGAGTTTTGAATCCGTTTGGGGTCCTATTGCCAGTAGACTTATTTTTGTCGCGATGAAGATGTCGCGGCTTGATGTGCGGTCAACCGATGTCCGATTGACTTAAAATTTGACAGGGAACCTATTGGAGTCATTTTAAGTTGATCTATAGGCTCTGTCTTGGAAACCATGGTCTCGGGGAGGTTCGCCGTCGAGATGCCTGATTTGGCTTCCAAGCGTCAAAGTCTGGTCAAATGTTGTCGAAATGACCTGAAACTTGACGTGTAACCCTTTGTAAGCATTTTGAAGCCGTCCATGTGCTCTTTTTGATGAGTGATGGCCTTGGTGGTTCTCGCCGCCGAGGGGCTTGATTTAGCTGTTTGAGGGTTAATGGAGGGTCAAACGTTGTCGGTTTGACTTGGAACTTGACGTGGAGCCTTTTGGATGTATTTAGAGACCATCCACAGGCTTTGATCTAAGATTTGTGTCTCCGATGCTTTCGCCGCCGGGAGCTCCTTTTCAACTATCGGAGAAGTGAAGTTAGGCCAAATGATTCTGAAATGGCCCAAAACTTCTTGTGTACTCCTCTTTTGGCTGTCTTGAAGGATCTTGCAGTTTTTGTTTGATTCTGACAAGATTTGATTTTTTGGAAGTAGCATAGCCTATTTATGGCAGGTTGCGACTTCATGTAACTTTTTGGATCTTGAAGAAGCAAAGTGACATTTTTGGTGTCAACAAATGCCCCCTCGAGGTGCAGTGACGAGTTGCTTAACTTTTTAGTCGATGTGCCTTGAAGTGATTTTTTGAAGGAGAGCTTCTGACTTGACCAAGAGTCTTTGAACAGTCTTTCTTTTGGTATTTGTAGCCTTTTGAGCTTCCAGGGGAATTTTATGGTAGTGAAAGGGATCACGTACCATCTCGAGGCAAAGTTTTGAAGATGACATCAGGGATGTGGATTTGGATTTTTGTTTTTGACCTTGTGACGTAACAAGCTGTATGTGGCAGGTTAGGGGGTTGGGTCTCGTTTTGACCGTGTGACCCAACAAGCTCTATGTGGAATGTTGGGGGGTCGATTCTGGTTTGGATCTTGTGACCTAACACGCTGTATGTGGCAAGTTAGGGGATCAGGTTTTGGTCTTGTGACCTAACAAGCTGTATGTGGCAAGTTAGGGGACCAGAATTTGGTTTGGATTTTTTGTGGAATGTCAATTTCAAGATTTTGGCTCAATTTGGTAAATGAGGCTAGATGGTTTGATTTTTGGAAGCTCATGGGGCTTGGAATTCTTTTTTGTATGGTCCAATCAACTCAAAAGAGGCATAGAACCATTTTTGTAAGCTCTTGGTAAGAGGGATTTCTTTTTTACTAAAAGCCCAAATTTTCTATTTTTATTTTTTTAGTGCCTAGGTGGTCAAACCTGGCACATATGGGCTAACCCATGGGACCTTAAGCTTTTGAAATGGCTTAGATCTCATATGGTGTCATTTTTATAAAAAATATCTCCTTTGGATAAAGAATATCTGAGAATATCTTTATTTGGAGAGAATCTCTCATGTTCCCTTTATTTTGGGAGAAAATATCTCAAATCTCCCATCTTTTGGGAGAAAATCTCTCGTTGATTTCTTTTTGGGAGAGAATCCCTCAAGATATCTTTCTTTTGGGAAAGAATCTTTCTAATTTCTTTCTTTTGGTAAGGTTACTAATTAGTAACACTGACCTCTTTCTTCTTTCCTTCTTTGGTTTGCTCTCTTTTATAAAAGCAAAGCGGAGGTTGAATCTCTTGCTCTTATTGCTTTCTTTTGCAACAATCCCAAGAGGGCTTCAAGACCAAGAGTTCTTCTTCTTCAAGATCTTCAAGACTGTCTTCTTCTTTTCCATCAATGGCTTCAAGTAAGTTTCCTTTTTTAAGAAAACTCCATTGTAGGAAATAGGATGATAAAAAAAAAATTTCTTTCCTTTTTTTTTGTTTCTTTCTTTCTTTTATTTTCTTTTTCTTTTTCACATGTTTTCCCTTTTTTTTACACATTTTTTCTTTTTTTTTTCTCGTGCTTTCTATTTTTTCACGTTTTTTTTTTTTTGTTGGACCGTACGGACATATCCGTACGGATCTGGCCGTACGGCCACGTGGCCTGTGGGCCAGTCCCTCTTTTTTTATTTTTTTTTGTTCTTTTCTTTTTCCCCCCTTTTTTTGAAAAAGTTTCTTTCTTTTTCTTCTTTTTTTTTTTTTGCTCATCATGATAATGCATTTTTTTTTTGGCAAACCAAGATGTTCATGCATGCATTCTTTTGTAAATTGAATTGATAGCATGATGTGATAGCATACCTGAAAGTTTTTGCAAATTTGGGAATTTGGAGCTCGCAATGATGTTGAGCCCTTCCTGATTTTGCGGAGACTTTGAGGTTTCGAAAGTTTGGAGTTTCGGAGCTCGCAGCAATGTTGAGCCCATCTTTAAGCTTTCTATTTCTTTCGAGATATTTCCTTTTTCTTCGGAATTACCCCAGAGCCATGTCAAAATTTCGGCAGATTTTTTTTAGCGAGATTCTGTCATTTTGATGATCAATCTTTTTATTTTCCAACCTTTGCAGGTGGTTTCTCCAGAACAAACAAGGGTAAAGAGCCTGCTATAAGCGTACCTCGTCGACCTGCTAGATCTTTAATACGGCCGTTCAGCAGGCCTGGGAGAAGGACCAGTATGTTGAGAAAAACCTCGAAGAGTGCGACTCTCTCAACAAAGATGAGATGAGACAGCGACTAATCGCTCTCAAGGGAGAGGAATTTTATAAGATCATGGTAAGCAGTCGTCCATGGGTGATAGACGATCAGAGGGTTTTGCCCAATCCTACCTTCTTCTTTGGTGATGCAGTCCCTGACGACGTGACATACCAGAGGAGATGTTTTCAGTTCTCTTATACAGCTGATGGTGAGGAGAGAACTATTGTTACCCGGTCGACGTTTGATCGCACCGTCTCGATCATGAGCCTTGCCCCCACGTGCTCTAAGTGGGAAGATCCTCCAAGCTGGGTGAGAAGGATGAATGTAATCAAGACCGGGGTTTTTTGTTGACGGTTCTCCTGGATATGCAGAGCAGTCGCCTGCTGACATGGACATGTTGACGCCGGCCAGCGGCTACCAGGGCTTTGATTATCTGTCGGTCGATTTGGGACCGGTGGGCCTTAGCATTTTCAACAGTGACGGCAGCAATTGGGTGAAGCCTTTTCGACTTCGTGGCCATTTCAGTGCTAACTTCGAGTGGAAGTCTTGGACTGATCGCGTCCTGCTGATTGGTGGCACAGTTTTGAAAGAAGCCGGGATTTTTTATGCAGTCCGTGCCTTTAGGGAGACCATGATCTTTTCCGACGAGGCCATCATGGCTATGTTGGAATCATTCCTTCCACAAACCAATACCTTCGTTGTGACGAATGGTGAGATTGGTTTCTCTTTGAAGGAGCTGAGCGCCATTACTGGATTGCCTATCCTTAGCAAACTCTATGAAGAGTTTATGCCGATCGACAGCAACCTTGAGGAGCAGTCTGAGGAGATCAGGCTTTTGTACTTTCAGCTCGTCACCTTCTATGATTTTTTGAAGGAGAAGGAGGGCTCAAAAGTAAGATCCAGCAGTTGGAAGAGTTTTAGCTCTTCGTCTCCAAACTTCTTTGAAAGTGGGGAGCCTTCTGATAGCATGACCCGGGAAGCCAGAGCTCAAGATCCGGGTTCGAAGAAGATTTCGGTGATGCAAGAAGAGTTGATAAATTTATTTGCGAGTACAAATGCCATATGTCCTGACAATGCACTGCGGAGAGATCTCGCTGTTTACCTCACTTTTTGGCTAGGTGAGGCTATTTTTGCTAGAGGAGATGGAACGCACATCAGGCCGCATTGTATTTTTCCAGCTTGTCAGAGGGCGTTTGGAGAGCGGCTTGCTTTGGTGCCAACTCTTTACTCCTACTTGTGTACCAAACTGCAGGCTGCTGCTTTTTTGGTTCGGCTTGGGCTCCCTATGAATAGGGTATTTTCAGTCCATATCTTTTATTCATGGTTTGTATACCACTGTCCTGGCTTCCACCGGCTGGACGCTGCACAGGATGATGATCCTCTCATGATTCGACTGGCTAGGGCAATGCCGTGTCCGAATCATTTTTGTTTGCCCGCATGAGGATCCGACGGTTCAGGGATGTCGAGATGGGGCAATCTTCAGTGAAGCTATCTCCGGAGTTGCGGAAGAAGGCTTTTGATTTTGGTGCCTCCCGTGACTCTACCAGGGCGGGGTCGAGAAGGCATTACTCCTTGACAAATGCAGAGAAGGAGTGGCTTTACAGCATACGTGTCGGCACGATGGTGTACCACAGATAGCTTTTTGTCGACATCCAGTCGTATGTACCTTCTCGCTTTGCTCTACAATTGGGCTTTTCTCAAGGCGTTGTTGGAGCGCCTTCAAGCATGGTGAAGCACTTTGGAGGTTTACAGGATGGTAGAAACGCATAGGCTTTCTATGGTGCTGAAGACACTACTGCCATGATTTCTTATCCTGTGTTGTCGACTTCCCGGACTGCCGGCTTCACGAAGTGGTTTGTGGAGAGCTTTTCGGCATATCGAGGGC
This sequence comes from Litsea cubeba, assembly GCA_012931725.1. Lineage (NCBI taxonomy): Eukaryota > Viridiplantae > Streptophyta > Magnoliopsida > Laurales > Lauraceae > Litsea > Litsea cubeba. The sequence continues at coordinate 91,730,232 of CM022944.1, read as the reverse complement.
TTTCCAAGAAGGAGCTTGATGTGAAGCTATCGTTTGGAAAAGGCCTTGGAAAGTTGGATGGCATCCGGTGAGAGGAAGTTTGGGCCATCCTTTCTGGAGAGAAGCACAAGATAGGCTTTCTCGGTGACCAGGGCGTCATTGGTTCTGAAGCTGTTCGAGAAATACCTGATGAGGCTTTAGAGCAGCTAGAACAGGAGGAAGCTGAGCTTGATGCTTGGATGCAAGCGGCACAGAGGCGAGCTTCCGTGGAGTCTACTGGCAAGAGTAAACCATCCAGTGAGGAGTCAAGTGGGAAACCTGACTCTGACAGTGGGGCAGGTTCTTCTAAGAGGCGAGCCCGCAGAAGTAAGAGGAAGAGGAGTAATAACCCTGATAATAACCCTGATAATGATTTTCAAATAGGATCATATTCATGCCTTTTTGAAGTGACAGAGGAGAGTTCGTCGCTTCTTTCAGAACCAAAGTAAGAGATGTCAGAGGTTGATCCGAAGGAAGAGACTCTTGCAACCAATTCTGACATGGTGGAGGAGGTACCTCGTGCTGAGATTCCTTCCCCAGCAGCTCCAACTAGAAAGAGTTCTTTTGTTACTCTTTCAATGGGGCAAGACATGAGAAGCCGACCGACGGAGCAGGGCGAATCTTCAGCTGGGCCATCTCTTCTTTTTGCGAAGAAGGTGGTGGTGCGGGTTCTGAGCTCTTGGATTGAGACTCTCCTTGCTGGACACTTGGATGCCGGAGTTGGCATGATCCAGCATGTGCAGGAGATTCTTGGTGATGCCGAAGAGGCTGGTCTGGATGTCACAGGTGCCAGGGCGATCGTTGATAGGATCATTGCACTGGGGTGACAAGTAGTTTGAGACCATGGGTTTTGATGACGACCAGTTCTTCAAGGAGATGTTCATGGACCCTGCTGATTAAGGCTAAGTCTGGCCTGAATGAGGCTACACAAAGCAGGAAGCAGCTAGTCGAGAGAAGAACTTAGAAGAGCTAGCCATCATTGGGCTGACACATGACCTTAACGTCCTTGATAGGGAGGTCGATGTGGCCAGAAAACGTCTTGAGCATTTGAAAGCATAAGTCGCTGCCAAGTGGGCTGCTATAACAGAGGATTGCGATAGGGAGAGTGCTCTGATTCGCCGGGTTGCAGATGCTGATCGAGTTCTTGAAAGGAAGTTTCAAGATGACAAACAATGGCAAACTGCTCGGGATAAGCTTCCCGGTGTGAAAGAAGGGTTACAGCCCACCCCAGCATCTCATGGCAAGTTCTTGAAGAAGCGTGCCCTGGAAACACTGACGGCTGAGGCCAAAAGTTTGCTTGAGGAGCTGAAATTTTGGCTGGAAACCATTATTGGTTGAGCTCCTGATTTTTGTAACAGAAACTATCCTTCTTCTTTTTTTTGGTACCACATGTATTTTTTTAGTACTCTTTTTTTTTTGTAGTGCTTGTGAACACTTTCTTTTTGGTACCGCATGTATTTTTGGTACTCTTTTTTTTTTTCTGTGTAGTGTTTGTAAACACTTTTTTTTGGTACCGCATGTATTTTTGGTACTCTTTTTTTCTTGTTTTTTTTTTTGTTTTCCCTACGCTCACTTAAACCTTTTTGTGATGAAAGCAATTGCTAAATGGGAATGCTTTTTTTTTGTTTTGTTTTCCCTACGCTCACTTAAATCTTTTTGTGATGAAAGCAATTGCTAAATAGGATTTGATCAAAAGCTTTTCATTTTGTAAAAATCTTTTGTCAAATGATTGTTTTGGCATGGGAGCCAGATTTTTGTTTATGGCATGGAAGCCATTTTTGGCATGAGAGCCAGTTTTGTGGCATTGATAGTCGATTTTGTGGCATCGATAGCCGGTTTGTGGCATTGATAGTCAGGTTTTTTTTAAAGTAAAGTTTTGGTTTGTGGCATTGATAGCCGGTTTTGTTTTGTGGCTCGATAGCCGGTTTGTTTTGTGGCATTGATAACCGGTTTGTTTTGTGCCATTGATAGCCAATTTGTGGCATTTATAGCCTTTTTTGGTGGCATTTATAGCCGGTTTTTGTGGCATTTATAGCCAGTTTTTATTTTTAAAAAATGCAAGTATCGACTAAAAGTTGCCTCCCTGCTGAATGGTCTTACAAGTATCGATGGAATGTCGCATCCTTGCTTTTCAAAAATTCTGGTTTTATGGGTACTGACTTGATGTCGTTTCCCCACGATTTTTGAAATTTGTGGTTTTTTCGAACCTTTGGGTTGTGGATATCAATTGCAATGTTGCATCTCCACGATTTCTTAGTTTTTTCGAACCTTTGAGATCTAGGTTGTGGATATCAACTGAAATGTTGCGTTTCCACGGCTTTTTAGGTTTTTTCGAACCTTTGAAATTTGGGTTGTGGATATCAACTGAAATGTTGCGTCTCCACGTTTTTTTTTTATGATTTTACAAGTATCGACGAAATGTCGCTTCCCTGTGATTTTGGAAGTGTCAAACATGGTTCGCATGCTTCCAATTTGTGCGAGTATCGACTAAGCGTCGCTTCCTCGCGGTTTTTGAAAAACTTTTTTTTTTGTTTAAAGACACGAGGGTCATAAGTTTTGACTCAAAACCATTTAGGCGGTAAAAGGTAGGGTGGACTTGGGTGGAAATCCCTAAATCCGGATTTTGTTTCAAACCATGAATTTTGGGTTCAAGGATTGAAAACTTTGGTCAAGTTAGGGAGAGGTTCCTAAACTTGGGATTTTTGAACAATGAAACAGTGAAAGTAAACATTGTTTGAATTTCTAGAAATTTCAACATTTGATATGAAAATTCTAAAAATAGTGGTTTGACGAGCGAGTACCTGGAAACAGGTTTTGGCGTACAGGCATTGCTCTTACCCAGTTGGGTAAGTCTTCAAGGGTAGTACCGCTTTAAGAATTTACCGTTGATGGGCAGCATACATCTGTCACCCTTCATGTTTAGGAGTGCGTATGCGCCGATGGAGAAAACCTTGTCGATGACGTAGGGTCCCTTCCATTTTGGCTCAAATTTGCCTTTGGACTTGTGAGCGAAGACCATTGGTCTTTTTACCGCAAGAACCAAGTCACCCTTTTTTAATCGCGTTGCCTGACCTTTTTGTCGAAAGATCCTGCCATGCGTGCTTGGTAAAGTTCAATGCTTTTGTCGAGCTTCGAGCCGTCTCTCATCGAGATTGTCCAACTCATGGAGTCGCAATTTGACATTGCTTTCTTGAGTCATGTCATTTTGCAAAGATACCCTCAAGGAAGGAATTTGTACTTCCAAAGGTACGACAGCTTCGCATCCATAGACCAAGGAGAATGGTGTGCTATGGGTTGGTCCTCGAACGGTGGTATGATAGGCCCATAAAGCTTCAGACAGTTTGTCGCTCCAGTCACTTTTGTGACTAGAGACCATTTTCTTGAGGATTTTACAGAGTGTCTTGTTGAAAGCTTTTGCTAATCCGTTTGCTGCCGGATTGTATGGAGTCGAAGCACAGCTTTGGATTTTGTATTTGTCGCAGAACCTGTAGAATCGATGATCCCAGAATTATGGTCTGTGATCATGGATGAATCTTTTGTGTATGCCGAAACGATAAATGATGTTGGTGCGCAGGAACTGAAGGACTGATGAGGTCTTCATTTCGTTAAGCGCAAATGCTTCTGACCACTTGGAGAAATAATTCGTAGCGGCAGCTGATGGGACGCTTGTAGGTGCGCGTGGTTTGCTTCTGTTGAAGCATGAGATGGTGCTTGTTCTCATCGTAAGTAATGGTTAGCGATGCTGCCATTGTTAGTTTTTCGAAAAATTTCTGAAACAAGACCACATCCATTAGTAATCACAAGAATATAATGATCATAAATGGGAAGTTCTATGGTTTTGTCTTTTCAAATCGCTCGAGGGATATGACCAAAGCAATATGAAGAAGGCAAAAGCCATAGAGGGTACAATTGTTTTGATCGCAGGTATGGTGAGCCCAGAATGAGCGTTCCAATGACTGCTAGAAGCAATTGTAAACCTAAATTCGACTTATCGAGAAGCAGAGCTTGCCCGATATAAGAAGAATATAAGGTACAGTAGACCCTGAAAGGGCGTACTAGTACCACTAGACACAAATGTTTTGAGACCGCATCCATGAGATGAGATTCTCTATTTTGAAAGGTCAAAATTGAATTCATCAAAGAGAGCAGATGGTATTCCGATCCAAACACGGTCTCAGCGATTTCCGCAAGCGCCGGTACTCAGAAGGAAATGAACCATAATTTCTCGGATCTGAATAAAAAAATGACGAGTTTTTTTTTTTTTAAAGGTCAAGATCGGGTTTATCAAAGAGAGCAAAAGGCTTTCCAATCTGAACACGGGCTCAACGATTTTTGCAAGCACCAGTGCTCAGAAAGTAGGAGACCAAAATTTCTCCGATCTGAACCCAAAAATGACAGAAGTTTTTTTTTTTTTTTAAATCTTTTTTTTTTGAAGATTTTTTTTTAATCCTTTTTTTTAAGATTTTTTTTTTAAATCTTTTTTTTATTTTTTATTTTAAAAATTCTTATTTTAAAATTTTTTTTATTTAAAAGACGAGAGAGTACACATAGGCCTCCTAACCCGGTCTTATGAAATCTCAATTGATAGAATTGCCCCCAGGTAAGGGTACCCTTGCTTAGAACAGTCAAACTGTCTCCACACTCTGGACAAGGCTTTTCTTGATTCAACCGTGATCAAAGAACGCAATTGGTTTAACCTTAGTGGTCTATGTCTTATTTTTTTTTAGATCCCAAATAGACTCATCGAAGAGAAACGATGGCCCAAATCCTTAGTCGAACAGGCTCAACATTTTTGTAAGCACGATGAACGATAGGAGAGGATCAAGGTTTCTCATTTTTGAATCCAAAATGAGAAATCTGATTTTTTGTTTTTTCTTATTTCTAATGAACTCATCGAAGAGAAACGATGGCCCAAAACCTTAGTCGAACAGGTTCAACATTTCTACAAGCAAGATGAACAATAGGAAATGATCAATTCTCAATTTTGAATCTAAAATGAGAAATCTGATTTTTTTTTTTTAGATCTTTAATGAACTCATCGAAGAGAAATGATGGCCCAAAACCTTAGTCGAACAGGCTCAACATTTCTGCAAGCACGATGAACGATAGAAAAGGATCAAGGTTTCTCAATTTTGAATCCAAATTGAAAAAATCTGATTTTTTCAGTTTTTTTTTAATGAACTCATCGAAGAGAAACGATGGCCCAAAACCTTAGTCGAACAGGCTCAACATGTCTACAAGCATGATGAACGATAGGAAAGGATCAAGGTTTCTCAATTTTGAATCCAAACTGAAAAATCTGATTTTTTTTATTTTATTTTTTTTTTAAAGAGAAAGAGTGGAAATAAATTCGAAGAATTAGAAATTTCCAAAAAATCTCATCTCATTTTTTTTAGATGCGAAATCCAACATAGGCCACCAATTAGAAAGTAGCCAAGGAATCGAGCAAAGAAGTATAAGCATAGAGCAAAAGATATGATATGAAAATATTTCATTTCTAACATTGTGTTCTCAAATGAACGGGTCCCACCGGTGGGTGCCAGCTTGATGGACCTCGCGTTCATTGCTCGGTGCTACCGAGGTCGGAGGACGTGGGAGTCCGTTGGGTACGACCCTTTCGCGCCCGGGGGGGTAGAAGCGGGTATCAATATTTTTTTGTGTGGGTGTGCCAGATTTTCTATTTTACTTGGAATTGCAAGTGGTGATCCGGAGATCAACCTTCTCAAGTAAAAAGGAAATCAACTTCTTTCAAGTTTTCCATTGCACATATATTTAAGAAAAGAGACATTTTCTTGATTTACCGTGAAAGGCGATTTTTTTGGCATTTATAGCCGATTTTTAGCGTTTATAGCCGATTTTTGGCATTCATAGCCGATTTTTGGCGTTTCTAGCCGATTTTGGCGTTTATAGCCGATTTACAGTTCTTATCAATAATGAAAGACAAGAGTTGTGATTTTTGTCTCTTTTAGAAAAATACAAACTACAATGAAAAGCAAGAAAATGAGGATCTAACTTCTCAGGAGATTGTGGGGGACTCGTTCAGATTGATGGTCGCAAGCCATATGTGGACTTCACCATCATCCATGCAGAATAGAACAGAAGATGCTCTTGATTCGCTTGGCTTGGCTTGGCTATAACCTCAGATTTTTAGAGGACAAAGACCAAGAGGAGGTCCTATGTCCAATAAAAAGCTAAGTAGACGGGTTGAAAAGCCACGTCTAAGCCATTGGAGGCAGAAGGAGAAGGCAAGGACCTTGGGGGGTACCCCCCAAGGGACTTTTGTCACCTTGTAGCGGTGGCCGGTGCAGAACTTCAGCAGAGTTTTCTCTCTTTCTTTCTCTGGATTTTCTGTGCTTGGAAGCTGATCTGATTCTTATCTCTGGGAGTTGTTTGATTTTTTCTTTGATGCTTTTCCGATCTGGATTTCCTTGGAGTGCTCTCCTATTTATAGGCTCTTGGTAGCCATTTAGGAGAGTTTATGGGCTTTAATTGTCATTAAGTCACATAATGGGAGGAGTTACAAGTTTTAATTCATTTACTTTGTAACTCCTTTTTCTTTGCTTCTGATTGGCCGGTGGAGATTGAGGGCATTTAATCGCCCTTAATCGCCATGATGGGAGGAGTTTCATATGTTAAATGCCATGAATCAATTGACTTGTAATTCCCGGATGCTTGCTTATGATTGGGCCGTCCAAAGAAATGAATTAATAACTGCAATAAAGCTAGTCAATTAATTGCATTAAGTGGTCGCCGAGCAGTTGAAGAGTCGCGGGCCGTGCCGCGTCTTTTGGGATTCTTCTGGCGATGATCATCGATGGATCTTCATGTAGATTGACATCGGATGACCATGTAACTTCAGGTATTAGTTGCCAATAGCGGGTCAGTGCCATCTGTCCTGTCGATTTTCGATCGGTCGGGTAGAAAGCACACTTTGTTTGGTTGACCGGTTGGCGATCAATGTTGATTTTGATACTCTTGATGATTGACCCGTGATTTTGACGGATGTTGAAGGATTTGGTGTCTCAAAAGTATGAATTTTGGAAAATCCCAGAAGTCGGAAGCTTCGAATCGCGAAAAAAGACAAAAAACGGGCCTTCCGGGGCGAACCCGGCGAATCCGGGCTCCATGGTCGCAGGCGACCATGGCCCAGGGTCGCAGGGGTCTACGACCCAGGATCATCGTTTTTTATGTTTTTCAATTATTTTTTCTTCTGAATTTTTTCTTTGATATTTTTTATCATTTATTGGCCTGATTTCCCTATAGAAAACTTGACGAGAATCCTTGCATTTTGGAGTGCAAAGTTTCCAATTTTCCGGGAAAGCCGAAGACTTTGTCGCGTAGAGCTGCCGATTTTCCGTCAGAAGCTGAAACTGGGACAATCGATGTCAGAATGACCTGAAATTTGGGGTGAAGCCTCCTGAGTAATAAATAAGACCAACCATAGGCTTTTGCTTGAGTTTTGAAGCCGTTTGGGGTCCTATTGCTAATAGACTTGTTTTTATCGCGATGAAGATGTCGCGGCTTGATGTGCGGTCAACCGATGTCTGATTGACTTAAAATTTGACAGGGAACCTATTAGAGTCATTTTAAGATGATCTATTGGCTCTATCTTGGAAACCATGGTCTCGGGGAGCTTCGCCGCCGAGAGGCCTGATTTGGCTTCCGAGCGTCAAAGTCTGGTCAAATGTTGTCGAAATGACCTGAAACTTGACGTGTAGCCCTTTATAAGCATTTTGAAGCCGTCCATGTGCTCTTTTTTATGAGTGATGGCCTCGGTGGTTCTCGCCGCCGAGGGGCTTGATTTAGCTGTTTGCGGGTTGATGGAGGGTCAAACGTTGTCGGTTTGACTTGAAACTTAACGTGGAGCCTTTTGGATGTATTTAGAGACCATCCACAAGCTCTGATCAAAGATTTGGTGTCTCCGATGCTTTCACCGCCGGGAGCTCCTTTTCAGCTATCGGATAAGCAAAGTTAGGCCAAATGATTTTGAAATGGCCCGAAACTTCTTGTGTACTCCTCTTTTGGCTGTCTTGAAGGATCTTGCAGTTTTTGTTTGAATCTGACAATATTTGGTTTTTTGGAAGTAGCATAGCCTATTTATGGCAGGTTGCAACTTCATATAGCTTTTTGGATCTTGAAGAAGTAAAGTGACAATTTTGGTGTCAACAACCCTCGTCCTCTTCCTTACCCTCATCTTCACCTTTTATTAACCTTGTCGCCCTTCCAAGTATTCTATATAGGCTTGCAAGGCAGGCCGGACCCCATACATAGGGCTTGAGTTCCCTAAACAACTCTAACTGCCAAGCTGGCCCTCTATCACCGAAAGAATTGGCAAAGATTTGTCCAGACACCAAAAAGAACAAGTATACTCTCGTCTTGTAAACCTCGCTCCTCTTCTTAGAGGGTTTGAAGTTATTTTCTAGCCACTTGAATTTAATTGTAATGCCAATGGTATCTATGCCAAGACGTGGGGCAAGGCCAAGTAACTCCTTGCAGACTTCCGGGACAAAAGAGTTAGGGAAAGTCATGCCCGTTACAGGTTCACCGTCGATCGGGAGCCCATATATATGTGCAACATCCTCCAAAGTTACCGTGGCTTCACCGGTAGGCAAATGGAACTTGTTTGTCTCGAGCCTCCATCTTTCAACCAAGCCACTAATGAGGGCATGGTCTATTCTCATGTAGTCAATTTCTGAAATATGAGATAGACCAACATCCCTAACAATCTCCTTTGGTCTGTCAGTTAGAACCCATATGTCTTTATTTGGGTTAGTATTGATGCATCTATATGTCCCTGGCTCTACCCATTTAATATGGCTTTAGACACATGTGAGTAATGTGAGTCTTGCTCATATAGCAACTTATCCTCGGGTCCCAGCTTCTCTCCTTTGTCCATCTGTTCGCAAATATAGACACAAGCACATATAAAGTCTAGATAGTGATTAATAGTACATCATGAACAACCGACAAGTTGCAAACCATTTTCTCACAAACAACCGACACCTTGCTCCTCTACTTATAGATACAACATGGATAGAAATAAGCTAAAGGATTACTACAAATTTTAAAAATAATGGGGTAAAACAAAATTTATTTAGGTCAAACATTCCATCAAAATTCAAAATGAGGTAAAACATTTTATTTCTGCACGGGGAGTCCCAAGACAAGAATTCCTCTAACCACAAAGAGCTTGAAATTATTCCATGAGAGAAATACGAGGGTAAAGACCGCTTCATAGAACACAAATTACTAAGTAATTCCTTACAAGTGGGTTAGGAAGTTTGCCTAAATCCTATAAAATTCCTTATATGAAATTCTTGAGTTCACACATTTTATGATTCCTTCCAAGAATATAAAAAAAAAAGCGTCCTTAATCATGTATTGTAATATAAATTTGATTGCAAATGAAATAAGAACATAAACCATCTATGATTAGGGTTGTTTACAGAATCAAGCATGATATAAGACCCAAGTACATGCTCGATGTGGAATATCCTAGAGAAATAATTCTCCTATCCCATTTCGTGGCATTGTTACCTTGTGTCCCGGGATCAATTCACCACTTACCATTTCCCCAATTGTGTTCAAACATGCCAACAATTTTTTCCCCACATTCATCTTGTTTGTTCCATAGACCTTTTTGTTCTACTATAACAACACACATAAAGCAAACACCCACTGCACATTTCAGAACCATCCATAACAAACATCAAGTCCCAGATAGAAATAGAAACATTTACAAGCAAACACCACTGCATATTTATTTTTGAACTTCAACTTCATTGTAGAGTCCTCTAGAGGCAAGGTCTTGGACTTGACGTAGAATTGGCAACCCAAGGAAGTGTAGATTTGGCTATGGTACTAACAAGCTTGTTTTCCATAATCAATTACAAGATTTTGGTCATGTCTATATAGAGAACGTGGAAGATTAGATGAACAAAACTTGCATTCATGGCATTGAAGATGATGGGATATATATTGGGCTTTCCAGCTTTGATCAAGCTTTGCACATAAGAAAAATGCCAGAATGAAGAGAAAAACAACAACAAATGTACATAAAAGATTGCACACAAAAAATGCAAGAATGAAGAGGGAGAAATATCAAATATCAAAACATCAAAGAGAAAAAAGATGTCAGGGAAGAATAGAACACAGAAGAAGAAAATGCACGTTTGGAAATGTAAACTCACTTCCGGATTTTAATCAGTCACCAAACGAGCATCAATGAATCCAATCAGTGATCAAAAATCATTGTGGGTGTTTCGTTCTTTGAGAAGAACCTCATCCAGACATTGTATTTGAAATAACTCACAAATGTGTAGACGGTAAACCCACTTCTGGATTTTAATCAATCACCAAACAAGCATCAATGAATCGAATGTGCATGTCCGAAAACAAGTGAAAGCCAAACTAAAGCCATTGTGGCCGTTTCGTTCTTTGAGAAAACCCCAAACGGTAAACCCACAAATGTGCAAACAGTAAACCCACATCTGGATTTTAATCAATCACCAAACAAGCATCAATGAATCGAATGTGCATGTCCCAAAACAAGTGAAATTCCTTCAAAACCAAACTACCATTATCGTTCTTAAAGAAAAACCCCAAATGAAAACAAGTGAAACGCCATATTTGAGATATGCAAACGCTTTCAACGTCCCATACCTTAGAGGTGACGTGCAATATCTGAGCAAGGTTGATGCAAAGTGGGGAAGGAAGAATGCAAAAAGAGCAGAGGTGCCGACGTACTCTGGTAGAGGAAGGAAGAGGAGAGAAAGGAAGGGGAAAGGAAGAATGGTAAAAGGAAAGGGAATGGGGGTTTTTAAAAAGCCGAAGAGTGACGCTAGCGTTACTAATTTTCACACGTATTGGAAAAAAAAACCAAACGGGGTCTAGTGTGGTGCTATTTCAGAGAAACTAATTCAAGCAACGTTTAAATACAGGGAATTTTCCAATAAAAACTTGAAAAAAAAAAAAGGAAAGAGAAGGACAAGAAAATGAAGGAGATGGCAAAAATATGATCTAGAATCGCTCAGAAAGAGGGAGGTGGTTTTGGGATTTTGTCATGTGCATGTGGGGTCTACATGTGGTAATCATGACCGTAGATTAGATGAGTGAGAGGAAGAGGAGAGAGGAGATGATGAGGGTGACGGGAGAACTGCATTGTGATTCGGTGGTGATGAACACAAGTTTGGTTCTCTATTTTGCTACTATTATCTGTGAACTTTTAGGTCTCTAGGTATCTATTATGGGCCTCACGTAATGATAATCCAAACCATTCAAAAATGATTGTTGACCCCTCCAATGATGTATGCTAAGATTTTGTTTCAATAGGTGTGGATCTCATTGTTTGATTGAGAGTTGATCTAATTGTGATTAGGAGTGATGAAGATGAGCATGTTCTCTATTTGCAGCTATTATATGTGAAATTATTAGTCTCCGGGAATCTATCATGGCCCCACATAATGATAATCCGAACCATTCAAAATGATTTCAACCCCACCAATGACATATACTAAAATCCCTCCGTTCGATTAAGCACATGGTGGAAATGTCATTTTTTCTCCATGTCAGGAATAAAAGAATATTTTTTTGAATTTTTTTAAATGAATAAAATGTGAAGGTCGTCAATCTGATAATAGCGATGATCGATTTTATCATTAGCTTTCTATTTCTCCTATTTTGTAAATTAAGATTATATAGTCATATAACCATATTTGAAGCTTTATATTTATTGGAGTCTTTGAATTCAAATCCATATCATCCAATTACAAGTCCCTTTAAATCTCTTTTAAAAAAATTAGTGAACTTCTCATCTTAATCTCTTTTGAACCATTCATAGCCTAATTCAAATGAACCTTACTTCATCTAAATGGAATCCAATATTATAACCAACACACTTACCATTTCAACCACTCTTACACTCCACACGATGTCCCTAACATACTAAGCCCTAGCCAGGTATTGATGTTTGTAGGAAAATTGATTCTTCTTTGAATGGTATCATTTTTTCTTTCTTAATGGGGACTTTCAACCCATGCATTTTTCAATTTACAAAGATTTTATAGGTGTGATATTACAAGATTCTCATTATTATTTTTCGCGATAATTTATTTCTTGTACCATAAAATCTTAAGATCTTTTTCCACTTTTTTTCTTCTAATTTTTTTAAAAATAATAATAGTGGATATTCTTCTTTATAGTTTTAATTATCATAATAATCCACTATATCTTTATTTTGGCCCGGGCTCAGCACGGGCGTTTGTTGCTAGTATTATATTATAAATAGCCTAATCCCATTACCTTTTCATTAAGATTATTTATTTATTGAAATCTAATTATTTAAAGAATATTAGATGCCTTCATGTGAATATAATAAATTTATTATATAAATGAATTTTTGATAATAACATATTCTAAATTCCAATTTAGCTTGTGATAATAGGCCCTACCATCTTGTGACCTAGCCTTTTCAGACTACTATTGAATTGATTATAAAAACTAGATTTAATCTTATAATTATGGTTGCTATTTTTTATGGTTATGCGTTGCTTGTCTGTGGGCCTCTATTTTTTCGGCCCGAGATGTGGGCTTTCTTTGGGCTTTGTACATTTTGAGGGCCGGCTCCCCCTTGTCCGGCTTTCTTATTTGGAGATCGTCAATACGTTGGAGCTCTCCCAAAATTCTTTTGTATAATGTATAGTTCCTATGGAATAGATATACTGAGTTTTTACAAAACAAAAGTGTGCAAAGTTTTACATGATAAATATTAATATTATTTTTATGTATGTCTCATTTATTTCAATTAAGCATTTAGATAACGGGCTCTCAAAACGTGATCTCCGCAGATTCCTTCTCTAGCTTTTTTTTTTTTTTTGGAGTTCTTCATTTAAAAAAATAATTTTTATTTGGTTATTTCTTCATAATGGAATGATTTAGTTTTTTTTTTTTTTGCTGGGAAATGAGGCAAAGGAGGAGGGTTGTGCGTTAGGTAGCCGACAGCCAGCATAATACTCTGTCGGATTTCTTTATGAATTTAAGACCTAATGAGATTTCATGGGGGCGTCCCCTACTTAGCGACGCGCTGTTTGGTCCGGGTACAGTGATAAGTGAGCAAGGACCACTGCATCGGCGCCCGGGTGCAGTGCTAAATAGGTAAGGGTCCTCACACTTTATTGGATGAGTGTCGGGGGTATGGAAGCTAGTCCAAAATAGAAGGCTTAGATTGGGTGCTTGGAACATTGGGAGCCTAACTGGAAAACTTATGGAAGTAGTGGATACAATGGAAAGAAGACGAATCATGATTGTCTGCTTGCAAGAGACAAGATAGGGTGGGACACAAAGCTAAAGAGATTGAGAGGACTGGGTATAAGTTATGGTATACGGGATTTAATAGATCGATGAATGGGGTCGGCATAGTGGTAAACAAGGACTTAAAGGAAGATGTAGTTAATGTAAAGTGCTATGGAGATAGGATTATTGCAATTAAGTTAGTGTTAGAGAAGAGATAGTGAACGTAATTAGTGCTTATGCCCCCCAGGTAGGCTTAGGAGATGGACATAAGGAGAAGTTTTGGGAAGACTTGGAAGGAGTGCTACTAGAGATACCCCAAGGAGAGATGGTCTTCATAGGAGGAGATTTGAACGGTTATATAGGACGCGACGTAGATCGATACATAGGAGTACACGGGGGACATTGGTACGGTAATAAAAATGAAGAAGGGAAGGATATCTTGGAATTTTCAGTGGCTTATGATCTCATGGTAACTAACACCTTTTTTAGGAAGAGAGAGGAGCATTTTGTGACTTATAAGAGTGGCTCATCGAGGACACAAATTAACTTCTTCTTAACTAGGAAAAGAGACCGCTTAGCTTGTAATTGCAAGGTTATACAAGGGGAGAGCTTGACTTCTGAACATAGGTTGTTGATCATAGATGTGCAGCTACAAAGGTGGACTAGAAAAAAGAAGTTGTATAGATGCTCAAGGACTAAATGGTGGAACCTGAAAGGTGATAAGCAACTAGCTTTAAGGGAAAGAGTACTAGAGGAATATGTTTGGGCGGATAGATGAGAGTGCAAATATTATGTGGGATAAGGTAGTAGAGTGTATTAGGAGGGTAGGGAAAGAAGTCTTAGGAGAATCCAAAGGGGGTGCTCCGGTACAGACTCCGGTACAGAAAGAGGCATGGTGGTGGAGCGAAGCCGTCCAAGACAAGATAAGAGGTAAAAGAGAGTGCTTTAAAACTTGGCAAAAGGATCGAAATGAAGCGAACTTGGAGAGGTATAAAGAAGCAAAAAGAGAAACCAAAAGGGCAGTTAATGAGGCCAAGGCAAAGGCATTTGACGAGCTATATAGGCGACTTGACACTAAGGAAGGCGAAAGAGAGATATTCAAGCTTGCTAAAACCAGAGATCGGCAGACCAAGGACTTAAACCAAGTTAAATGCATTAAGGATAAGGATGAAAAGGTATTAGTAAAGGAAGAGGGGATAAAGGAGCGTTAGAAGAGCTACTTCTACAAGTTATTTAACAAAAGCAGTAGTAGTGACATACAATTGGGGCAGATTACCATTTCTAGAGAAGAAGCGAATCATATGTTCTATAGGAGAATCATTAGGGAAGAAGTTAAAGAAGTATTGAAAAGAATGAAGAATGAAAAAGCGGTTGGGCCAGATGGTATCCCTATTGAGTTCTGGAGGTGCTTGGGGGAGGATGGCATTAGTTGGTTGACAAAGCTTTTTAATGTAGTACTAAAGAGCAAGAAGATGCCTTAATAAGATGCCTAATGCATGGAGGAAAAGTATTCTTATACCCATATACAAGAACAAAGGAGATATTCAAAACTGTGCGAACTACCGCGGGATTAAATTGATCATACGATGAAATTATGGGAGAGAGTTATTGAGAGAAGACTAAGAAGAACAACAAACGTTTCAGAGAATCAATTTGGTTTCATACCTGGGAGATCAACCATGGAGGCTATTTTTCTCCTGAGGAGGTTAATGGAACAGTATAGAGAATGTCAGAGAGATTTACATATGGTGTTCATTGACTTGGAGAAGGCCTATGACCGGGTTCGTAGGGAGATTCTTTGGAGAGTTCTGAAAAAGAAAAGAGTGTGTGTCGCATATATTGAGGCGATAAAGGATATGTATGATAGAGTCGTGACATCTATAAGGACGACTGGCGGCGAAACTAAGGAGTTTCCTATCACGATTGGTCTACACTAAGGCTCAGCGTTAAGTCCGTACTTGTTTGCCCTAGTTATGGATAAGATTACAAGGCATATCTAGGATGAGGTGACGTGGTGTACGCCATTTGCAGATGACATTATTTTAGTGGATGAGACAAGAGAAGGAGTGAATGCTAAACTAGAATTATGGCGGAAAACATTAGAGACAAAAGGATTTAGGTTAAGTCGATGCAAAACGGGATATATGGAATGCAAGTTTAGTCAAAGTAGGACACCTGGTAACATAGAAGTAAGTTTTGGCACTCAAAAGATTGTAGAGAAAGAAAACTTTAGGTACCTTAGTCTATGGTGCAACAGGATGGAGGGATTGATACTAATGTAAGTCACATGATTCAGACCGGGTGGACCAAATGGAGGAGTGCTTCGGGGGTCTTGTGTGATCGGAAAGTCCCCCTCAAGGTTAAAAGAAAGTATTATAAGGTGGCGGTACGACCAGCTTTGTTATATGGATCAGAATGTTGGCCAGTAAAGCATAATCATGTCAAGAAGATGGAAGTTGCGGAGATGAGAATGCTTGGATGGATGTGCGGGATCACAAGGAGAGACAAGATTAGGAATGAGGAGACTTAAGGGCAAAGTAGGAATAGCACCGATTGGAGATAAAATGAGCGAAAATCGACTGAGATGGTTCGGCCATGTTAGAAGGCGTCCAACGAAGGCACCTGTTAAAAAGAGTGAGATCATGAAGATTGCCAGGAGTAGGAGAGGGAGAGGGAGACCCAAGAGAAGTTGGAAAGAAACTATTAAACATGACATTGCCTACATGGATCCAATGGAGGACATGGCCCTAAACAGATTTGATTGGCGTCGTCAAATCCATATAGCCGACCCCACCTAGTGAGAAAATGCTTGGTTTGGTTTGGGAAATGATTTAGTAATTTGGTCTATGCATCTTATATTGATTTTCATTTGTAGAATGTGTGGATTTCTAATCTTACAAATTTATGTCCTTATATACAATTTTATTTATGTCTCAAAATTATAATCATCCTAGTTTAGCAGGCTATAGACTGAGGAATTATGCTAAGCGACTACTGGAAACCAGTATGCAGAATGAAAGAAGTAAGACTCTTCAATATAAAACATTACAACATTACAGATTCTAGATGATATCATTTTATTATTTATTATTTTGGCACACATTTTAAATATTTTATTATGTTTATTAGATGGATGCTTAGTTTGCAAATGTGATTAACTAAAGTATTCGGATGAATGTTTAATTTATAATTTATGGTCTTCATTATTTAAATATTTGGGTTTTTAAATGAAAGCGTAAAAATAAAAATAAAAATTGGGACTGTGCTCAGCATGGCCTACTGTGATAGTTTGTCTATAAAACTTGGCTTCTCTCAACAGGTTGCTTCTTCAGTTGAAGAAAAGCTGGAAGATTTTGTTGCAAATTGTGATCATAGTAGTAAGGAAACCCTCACCCAAGCTAAGCTTCTTTCCACGCATGGCAAACTGTTGTGAAGAATATCATGCCGGTTCAATCTCTAGCCTCCTTCCTCCATGACTGCTTCCATCCTATCCAAGTTGCACTGAAAGATGCCTTAAAATCCTGGAACCTCCTTATCTGGACTCAAAAGACTTCCCATTGGCTCTGTGAAAGATACTCAAGCTGGCTTCCAAAAAAAAAAAGGCCGAAGAATGTCATTAGCTTTTGGCAACTTATGCAATCAAGAGAGAGGCATTGACCGAGGCAACAATGCTTTCTATCCTCCCTGTTAAAAGCTCAGTCCGCAAGGCACTTATTAACCCTTCACAATCAAAATGTACCCAACGTTTTACTTCTCTCAGGATTGAAAAGCTTAATCCAAAAATGACTAGTTATATTTGTCGTTTCCTTGATATGGAGGTGATTAGTTTGATGAAGCAAGCCGATTTTTTTTTTTTTTGGTAAAAAGCAAGCTGTTGGTATTCTTCATTTTTCTTTGCAATTTTTTAGGCTAGACGGCCTAAAAAATTGCAAAGAAAAATTTATGCAATAATGCCTTCTTGTTCTAAAAAATTAGCAAATGAACGCTGATTACAACCTGTTTAATCATTATCTACTATAGTACTCACCACCTCTATCGAATCTCATAACTTTGATCTTTCTATTTAATTGATTGTCTACCTCGGATTTAGATACTTTAAATGCATTCAAAGCATCTTTTTACGTATTATATAGATGTATCCAAAACATGAAAAATCATCAATAAATGTAGGGGGGCTTCGATTGGCACCACACTTTCATCTCTCCACACCGCACCAAAACAAAAAATCTTTTCCTAAATTATCGATCCCTTCTCCTCCCTCTCCCTCATGCCGCCTGTTGCAGCCTTGCCGCCCGATCTCCCTCCCTCCCCGCCGGCGGCTGGGAGGGGGAGGAAGAGGGGGGAGGGGAGGAGAGGGGAGAAGAGGAAGGGAGAGAGGGGGAGAAAATAGAAGGGGTAGGGAGGAAGAGAGAGAGAGAGAGGAGGGGGGGCCGCACCGCGGGCAGCTGGCCGGGGATCCCTCCCCGCCGGAGACTGGGAGGGTGGGTTGGGGTGGGGTGGAGGGAGGGGATGAGGGAGGGAGGGGTAGTTTAAGAAGAAAAAAATATATAATTATGCATTGTGAAGAGATAACAATGTGGTGCAAATAGAAGCCCCATAAAGTAATGAAGTAATAATATTCACCTGAGAACTGAGATACAGGAAATGTGCAATTTTCCGAATCTCCGTGGATTAGTTCTAGAAGTCAAAACTCCTTGTAGCTGATTTCTTGTTGGTTCTGATTTGTCCTTTTATGCAATTAACACAGATGGTAACATTATTATATCATCTTAGCGACTGAAAACTAACAACAAAAAAAAGAAACCATATACTAGGTTAGGCCTTCAAATGATTTGATACCAGCCTTCAAATGATTTGATAAAATTTAAAGTCAAGGCGCCAATCATTTCAAAATCCATATTTAGTATTAATAGAATACTACTATCTTATGTATCACTATTGATCTAAAACGCATTGAACATACTCTAAAACAGACAACAATCCAAAGTCAACCAAACACTCTTTACCCAAACATATGATCTGAACCCATAAACGAGTCTCAATCCGACCTTTGCCCAGAATCAGGAGAACCATCTCCATATGAAACCAAGCCATTCCTTCCTGAGGGGCTGCTCGATGGTGACCGTGACTTATCCCTGCTGATCCGCTTGGGGGTGTCAGGTGGTGATGACCTTGACCGTGATGGGCTGCTACTCCTAGAAGGTGACCTCTTCTCTCTGCGGGTGATGTCTCCTGTGATCCTCCGTCTCTCAAATGGGGAACGGCTGCGTACTGGGCTCCGGCTGTAGCCTCTTGCACGCCCCCGGTATCCTACTGGGCTGCAGGATATGCTTCTGCTTCGAGTCCTGCTCCTCCTGCTTCTGTATCTGCAAAAAGATTTCCAGAACCACCCATAAACATCTTTCTCAAGCACATAATAAAATATGGTCGGGTAGCACAATGTACAAGATTTAGACACTCATTACACCCCAATTAGCAAAATGCACACTAACACACAGGATCCATGGGGCAAAAATCAAGACTTGAATCTGTAGTGTAGTAGGTGGCCTATTGGACCCAGATATGTATATGTATATGTATATATCGAGGAATTTTCAAGTGAGCACGTGCTCATTTAGCCTTTATGCGCACTGGCAATGAGATGCGTGAGAAATAAACACACAGCCAATGAGGATATATTTGGAGGTTAGCCTATTTTAGATACGATGATGTCATCCAAAGGGGAGAAAACTTACGCATCTCATTCACTTTGTGCAGATCTCTCACGCATCTCATTGGCTATGCGCATAAAAGCTATTTGAGCATGTGCTCACTTGAAAATTCCTCCACACACACACACATATAGGGAGATGCTCCTGTGAGAGATATCTCTCACCTTACTACTCACATCCATATCCAATGCCAACTTAAATGTCACCTTATCTCTCATAGTAAGGTGAGAGATGCTCTCACAAGAGCATCTCCCATATATATATATATATATATATAGATGTATATGTATATTTATAGATATACACACATATATACATACATGAGCAGGGCTCTCTTAAGCTGCAGCTTATGTTATCCTAAACTGAAACAATTGGTCCCACAAATCAAAGTCGATTATCTCTGTTTTTTGCATGATGGAACTGGAAAATCCGGTTCTGATTGGATTTATCTTGATTTTGGATACGACGATTTGAGGTATTTATATATATATAGCCCCCATGGAATATTTTTTGGTTCCTCCACTGAATCTCATTGAAAAGGGATTCCTTTTTAACATGATTTCATGGGCAAGGAATAGTGGCGGGGAACCACAGAGATTAGCTTTCATACATGGATCATATGCATCAGTTTCATATTCATAGAAGTACCATGCTGTTGTCGATTTTCTGGCAAATCAAAGAATAGACAAGGAAGAGAAGTTTGTAGGGGCTATATCACCTTCATAAAAATAATTTTTACTCTTTTCAGCTTGGTTTGGGCATATTATAGTATTACTCTCGTTCTGTATGCCTATGCTGCCTGTATTTTTTATGATAGTGGAATAAACTTTTTTACGGATGATGAAAGGGTTTTCAGGAGTCGAACAGCTATCCAAAAATTTGTCATGCAGGGCCTCATCTAGGAAGAAACCAGATCCTCCAAGACCCAGGTGTCACTGATTCGTTTACAGGGCTGCACACGGAATTCTGTGTTTGTTTCCCTAAGAGAATCTAAATTCAGTGAGAATCAGAATCTAAATTTTGATTGGTGGGGGTAACATTTCTTCTATCTGGGAGATAGTGTGTACAATTAAAATGGTGGTAGAGTTTGTGTGATGATGGGTGAGTGGGGGAACGGCTTAAGAAAACCAAAACAGCTCCTTCACCCGGTTTAAAACCGAGAAAGTTGTCTCAAAAAATAAAACTAGCAGAAATAAGCTCATTCTCAGAATAGTAGAAATTTTTTTCAGCCAAATCATATAAAAATAACTAATTCTAATAATGCTAACTGTTAATAAATTTCCTTTCCAATGAACTCATAAATAAATTTAAAAATATAAATATAGATAGTGGCTATCTGGAACAATATATTCAGCGCCCAACCATGAATATCAAAACTTGCATGGACTCCTAAAAGGTGGATAAATCCAGATGATTTTATGATTTTACGTCTAACCATCCACCTCCACTTTTAGATGCCAGACGGATTATACACTGGTTGAACATTTTTATAGAAGGTTGCCAATCCGAACTGGGCAGACTGGACAAATTGAACATTTTTTTCAGCCAATTGTGCATTTTGTTGGACAATTGAACATTTTTTTGTGCTAGCTCCGCCTTGGTTGTGTTTCTTGGTCAGGAGAAGCCCAAGTGAGGTGGAGGTTCCCTCCAGTTTTATGTCATTCTTTGTACTACGAACAAATAATAGCAAAAAAATGTAGTGCACCTACTGGAAATGTTTACTTGAGGTAAGTAGAGGACTGGAATTGGTACAGAGAAGAGAAATTGTCTATTATTCCATGCATGAAAAAGAGAAGTACAGAAGTAAGAGATCCACTAAAAGCAGCAAGTCTTTCAGTACGCAAGACAAGCATTCTTTATCTATCTACTAAATCCAACAAGCAGGTGAAATCACCAAAATCATGTGACTGCAAAATCTGCAAAATCAGGAGTATGAGGTATTTAAGAATTAAGATGCCATCCATTAGCATCATGGTTTTTTAATAATAAGAGGAATTGGATCATTTTGGCATGAAGAACTGGCCTGGGGCATTTCTACATGATTTATTTAATTAAAAAATATTCAGATTTACCATTTTCAAAGCTTAAAACATGAAAGGCAAATATAATAATAACTACAAGTAGACCTTGGAGGAGTTCTTCCCCTTGGAGGGCTCCTATAACGCCTTGGTGGAGAGCGATCATAGTAGCTCCTGTAACTTGAATATCTGATAGGAACAGAAATGAAAAAACCTCTCAACATCATGCTATATGTATTGCATACAGGTCATAAAACACTGAAGGATCCAGAAAGGGTCAATTACAACTTACCTGTCGCGTTCACTTCTTCCTCCATAACGATGAGACCTTACAGGAGAACGATCAGGAGATGGGGTTCGATACCGTCGAGCATAAGAGTAACGATGACTGAACCCCCTCCCCCTTCGAATGCGCTTGGGTGATCCATCTGGAGAAACACTTCTTGACAAGCTCCTATCACAGGGTGTTGGTGCCTTGCGCAGATGGTTCACTGGACTCCTTGAATAGCTGCGGCGATTACTTCTGCTAGGTGCCTTCACAGGACTCCGGCTAATGCTCCTGTCCCTAACTGAGCTCCGGCTAATGCTTATTCGAGAGGCCCTTACAGGGCTTCTGCTGCGTGTTCTTCGTGAAGGGGCCCTAACTGGGCTACGGCTTGCGCTTCTTTGTGAAAACGACCTCACTGAACCCCTTCTAATGCTTCTTTGAGGCCGTGCTCTAACTGGGCTTCTGCTAATGCTTCTTCCAGATTTGGGCCTCACCGAGCTTCTGCTGATGCTTCTTCTAGCCGGGCTTCCACTGCCAATGCTTCTTGAAGGGCTTTTGCTAATGCTTCTTATAGGCCGGGACCTAACTGGGCTTCTACTCATGCTTCTAGCTGGGCTTCCAGCGCTAGTGCTTCTTCTAGAAGGGCTTCTGCTAACGCTGCCCCCTTTTGGTGCTCTCACAGGACTTCCGCTGTGACCTGGAGTGGGGCTCCTGCCCACACTCCCCCGAGGGCTCGTACTTGGGCTCTTGCTCAAATTCCTCCTCGGACTCATGCTCATGCTCTTGCTCATGCTCCGCCTAGGACTCGGGCTCCGACTCCTGCTGATCAACTTCAGATAAAAAGACAAAGATCTGGAAGAATTGGCAAGCATAAAATATAATTGCCATAGGAGAAGGGTGGAACCTAGATTTGCTTGGAGGATCATCCAAATTAGGTCGCCTATCTTGACTTTTATCAGACTTAGCTTCCATTTCTATCCCATTGCTTCGAAGCTCTCCATTTTCTCTTGGTAATGCTTCCTCCACTGGTTCAAGCTCATCAATTGTATCCCCATTCATTCTCTTAGAAACTGTGGCTTCTTGTTCCACCAAGAGGGACTGATTCCCAACTGCCATTAGATCACAAATAATGTCATCTTTTTTTGTAGGCCTAATCACATTTATTATAAAGTATAACAGTTCACGATCAAGAAAATCTCCTAGAGGTTCCAACCATATCATTGAAATGCTTTATAAGAGGAAAGTGAATGCAGTTTGCAGAAAGAAACCGGCTATATATAAACTCTGATAAATGTATAACATAACAAGCCATTAAAGTACCTACACAGCACCAGTAAGTGATATAATTTGGTCATATCATAAAAGAAAAAAGAAGGTAAAAGCCCAATATGGAGAAAAGGATTTTTTTTTCATTGGGTGCAAAACCCTGAACTGTAAGTCGTAGTCTAGGTACAGAGAGAAATATCAGCGTCAGTTGAGCTACATTGGGTGAGGAAATGTTTAGAAAAAGCAAGCCGATTAGTATGAATTTAAAATTTAAATTCAAAAACCAACTAAACAAGTTTGTTACCATTCTTTTTTACATTACACATTGTGTAGGAATTTTCAGATAATTGGCAGTCACCCTAACCCAGCGATTTCAGTCCCAGCTTTGCGATATTTAAAAATTGCATTTAGACACAGCTAAGTGTTAATTTTCAAGGGCCCAAAAAATCATGATAGGATTATATTGATAAAGAAGAGCATCTGAAGCAGGCATGCCCCTTTTGGAAGAGCAAACTTCTATGCATAACATTTACTAGAAAAACCAAGGCACCACCCAGTTATTGAGAATCCAATGCCTAAACGGTAAAAAAAAATGGAGCCATCTCTCACATTAACGAACAAAAAACATTCCAGATCATTCTCATTAGAGGTAAGAACCAGAAAACACATGCAAAATAACTTCCGGTGCGGCAAGTTTTAGGCCCCATTTAGCTTTTCTTTTCTTCTTTTAAAGGTAGCACAGAATGGAAGGTGCTCAATGACTTAACCCACAAGGTTGCGAGTCCAAGACATGTTACCTAAAAACCAAGTATGACAAATTTATCAAGGGAACCACACAATTAAGTTTCTAGCGACCGCTGTATCGTGGAGAGAACTAAATTTCTAGTTGCCCTCTGGGCATCCACTAACCCAGCTTTTGGAGATTATACCATAGATCAGATTATGTCTCATTGGAAGGAGTTGGCTTTCACAAGATCGAAGTAGTAGTTGGGTTGTTCTTGGGTTTTTCCTTCTGTTGTCAGTACTCATCTCTTGTACTGCCTGTTTTTATTTTAATGAAAGTAACTATTCAAAAAAAAGTTTCAATAATGGCGAAATGCTCTAAGCTAAAGAGGCAATCATGATCTAAATTAGCCCTTGCAAACACAAGTTGCCAAAAGTCAAACATATGTATATGAAGATTATCAATGAATCGAAGGTTGCTCTAAATGAGCAACTGTACAACTCTTGAGAATGTGAGGCAATTCAATGGAAATGTGAAAAAGCAGAACACGATTCGATATTCACCTGACATCTTAGAATGTTTAGACTTCCGAGCTCGTCGACGATCATTAGTTCCATTCTCCTCAGAGCTACTTTCACTTGTAGTCTCGGTTTCAGTATCAGTAGAACTCTCCAAGATCCTAATACCAGAAAAAAGAAAAAAAAAAAAAATCATTATGGTAATACTTTCATTTTATTTATTTTTTTCTTGAATGGTTCATTATGTGTATAGGAAAAGATCATAAACCCCAAACATGAAAAGCAAATACTTCTCTCAATCTCATAAAATCATCACTAGACTAACTTTCCCTAAAAGTACTACCGGATCGTCCCAAAGGCACATTTGGATATTGAGAAAACAAGTGCAGAAACTGTCTACAAACAAACTTGAACTGTGTACAGTTTTCTCCACCTCCATTCTCTCCACCTTCTCATCCAAATTGACCCTAGAAGTGGCCCATCATGTTGTACAACTAATAAGAAACAGGGCAAAGATACTAATAAATGCAACTTTACAAGGAACTGAATACAACTTCACATTATAAAAATGCTAAGCGTTATGCTAAAATAGTATGGCAGATAAAGATGCACATAATATATGCAGTTAGCCAGTTACTTTAATGTTTAAACCAGGATATGAAAAACAAGACTCGGGCCACTCAGCCCAACTTGACTTGACCAATCTGGATTTAAGCCTCCTAAAATTATGAAAAAAATTAATTAAAATCAGCAAAATAAAAAATTGGATTGAGAAGGTGAAACATTTTGTATAAGAAGATAAAAGGCTTTTTCAGAAAACAAAGGCCATTCCCTCCTAATTTAAGGGACTAATTAAGAGGCTTTATTTAAGGGGCTAATTAAGAGAGTATAAAAGTCAAATGGCCGTGAAGGTGAAGTAATTCTGCACTGAAATATGAAAGGACTTTTTTCTTAAGCAACACCTGTTGCTGTTTGATTTGAGGGGCTAATTAAGAGACCTGAGGTAAGGGGCTGAGGCTTAATTTAAGTGGAAACTAAGAGGGTGATAAGTCAGATGGCTAGGAAGGTGAAATTATCTTGCATGAAAGAGAAAACGTCTTTTTCCTGAAATAAAATCCATTGTTGATTGGTTGAGGAGCTTGTTAAGATGCTTGATCTAAGGGGCTAATTAAGAAGGTAGAAAAGCTGAAATGATTTTGGACAGAAGATGAAAGCTCTTTTTTCTTTTAACAAAACCCACTGTTGATTTAATGGGTTAATCAAGAGGCATGATTCAAAAACAAAAGAATAGAGGGGAAAAACAAATAAATACGGATGGACCTGAGCCGACTTGACTCAATCCGGACCAAATTCAAGATGACTCAGACTCAGCTGAGTTTTAAAACCTTAGTTTATATTGTTGCCAACAAATGCCAATTGAATTAAACAAAACATCTATTGCATCAGAAATGCGCATTCAACTCAGACTCAACTGAGTTCTAAAACCCAAGTTTATACTATCGCCATAAATGATGATTGAATTGAACAAAATGTCTATCACTGTATCACATCAATAATGTGCATTAATTTCCCATGCATTTAATTGTTGCATAGATCAATGTGTGTGCGTGCATTGAGAATCACAGTAAATCAATGTCCCTAATAAACATTTTGGAAGAACTACACAATTACACTTCAAAGAAAATTAAATATTAAGGGTGCGTTTGTGCGACAGAAGGAATCCATGATAGAGAGAGGAATTATTCTGATTTTCTGTGCAGCCCCTTTTTCTGAACATTTGGTACGACGTAATTTTCCAGTGTAAATAAAAATAAAAAAATGAACTGATTTCCTTTGATAGAGAGGGTTCTGATTTCCCATGTGAGTGGTAAGAACACTGGATTCCTCTGTCGCAGAAATAAAATCCGTAGAAAGCATATACATTTTAAAGAACTACACAAATACACTTCAAAGAAAATTATATATTAAGGGTGCATTTGGGCGACAGAAGGAATCCATGATAGAGAGGGGAATTATTCTGATTTTCCGTGCAGCCCCTTTTTTTGAACATTGGTAAGACGTATTTTCCCAGTGGAAAATGAACTGATTTTCTTTGATAGAGAGGATTTTGATTTCTCATGTGAGGGGTAGGAACACATGATTTCTCTCTGTCGCAGAAAAAAAAAAACCCATAGAAAGCATAATCCTCCAGCTGCACAAACGCCCCCTAAGTGCTGTATTTTTTTCTCTACTTGAGTTGCTCAGTTCTTAAGCAATTAGTTCCAAGAGTGCTCAAGGACATTCCCATAAGCTATCCATGCACGAAACACATAAAGGTATGATTTTCCTAAGAAAAATGAACCACATGCACAGCTCAATAATGTGTAACCCAATGTTGCAACCTGAACCTGCAAGCATTATCCAGGCATACACAAGAAAAGGAAAGGGCAACAAGAAACAAGCATTGCATTACAGGAAGAGTACTAGTCAATCCATGTGAGTCAGTGTCCATGAGTTGGGAGTGTAATAGGCAATTAAGCAAATACCTATCAAGATGTAATGGGAAAAAGTAAAAATAAATGATATATAACAACCGTTTTGACTTGCGTTTTGATCTCCTATCATGCCGCCGACGTCTCTTATCACGTCGTCTATCCCTTTTACTTTTGCCACGCCTATACCTGTCCCTCTTGGAGGATTTCTTTCTCCTTCTACGCCTGTCATCACTTGAAGAAGTAACATAAGATGATGAAGATGAATATGAATCAGAATCACTGTCATAATCTGATGATTCTGTTTCAGTATCTGATGAACTATCTGATTCAGATGAGTAGTATTTTCTTCTCCTTTTCCTTCTTCGCTCCTTTGAATGTTTCTTGTGCTTTCCTCTTCGTCCCATTTCACGGCCATCAGCATCAGAAGAGACATCCTTGACAGCTTTCATTTTACCTTCTTTCTTTTTATCTGCAAACATTGCAAAATAAATATAATTGATTTAACAAAATGGAATAAAATTATTAAAAAAAAATGATCTAATGCTGTCATCACCATTATCCATGTGGAGGCCATCTTTATCTATGCCATTCATATCAAACAATGGCTAGGTACTAGCCCAAATTCGAACAATGGCTAGGTATTGGCCCAAATTCCACATCAAAGTGATCCAACACCATTGGATTGATCAAGGCATGAAAAATGAGGACAAACATTGATGATTAACTTTCAGTGATCCAACAATATTAGATTGATCAAGGCATGAAAAATGAGGACAAACATTGATGATTAACTTTCGTTCTATACATTGATCGATTAATCAATGTATATAACTCTCATTGGCATAGTTATCGGAATCCTACAATTTGTATCCCGAATCCTGATTCGTATCCCGAATCTTAAGGGAAACGATTTGTATCTATGCAACGAATCTCATTTACAGATGAATCTTAGGATTCATGTGTAAATTCTATAATTCGATACTCGTTTCATCGAATCTCACGATTCAAGCGATTTGGCTAAGCAAGAATAGCTAAAACCAATTAGTTAATATTAATAATCTTTAACCTTTTTTCTTTCTTTATTTTTTTCTTTTAGCACTTCTATTTTTAAAAGGTTATTTAGTAGTTATTAAAACCCCCTACGAATATTTTGCGACTTTGATGATGTTTTAAAGATGAATAAAGAACATGCATTTAATTAAAGCGTTCAACCGTACGTATCTATTTTGGTTTTTTTTTTTCATGAACACTTTCTTAACTTCAAGAGATATCCTACTGTGTAAGATTGATGGTTTGGGTTTTATTTTTATTTTTATATTTTGATTTAAAGATAATAAAAATGCATATTGATACCTTAAACTTATTTAATTATTTACACATCATTTATTCCATATATATACATAAATATATGTCATGATGTTCTTGATATGATTGAATGATAGACTTTTCTTGATATGATTGTATGATAGAGTTACTTGCTATCTTTAACTTCTAATTATTTTTCATTTTTATTGGAAAAATAAAGAATCCTACGATTTGATTCAATTCATGGGCATGAACGATTTGCGATACGATTCCAATTTTGAAAACTATGCTCATTGGAGTGAAATCTGAGGGAGTACATTGTCCAGCGGGGTAAGAACTTGGATAAAGAATAGGTGGGGCCTGTGTGGGGCGACAGCTGGTGATACCATGGGACCATTTCTCTAGAATAATTGGTATTTTTAGGGTAACAATGCAAAAACCGGTTTTAACTCTTGAAGCGACCAAAAACTGAGTCATGCATTGATGTCAATACCAGTCCTTAAATGAGTTTAGCTTTTGATATACCTCAACCAAGCAGCAGAAAATATAATAATTCATCCTGACCACTTCCAGAAAAATGGTCGAATACAATTTATTGAATCAAGGAACACTAACATTTTTCTTTTCTTTTCCTTTTTTTTTTTTTTTTTTTTGAACTGGTAGAAGCCCCAATTGATGTTCTACTCTATCCAACCCACAATAAAAGCCACAACGGGAAAACACAAGGAACAGATGATTCTAACCATCCAAATAATAGTTAAATTAGGCAATTAGCTGTCTTTGCTGTAACTATGCATTCCCTTATGCATTATTTTAATGGTGGTGGTCATCTTATCAAATTAGTTCTTAAAAACCATAATCAATCATGTAAGACCCCGACCTGTTAATCGCACGATTAGTTAGAATTAATTGTGTTGTTAGCTCATTAAGTGGGTTTAGATGTTAATTGACTAAGTTTGTGGGTTAGAATAAATTTTCAATAGCTTTGGGAAGTTTTGAGAGCCTCTGAACCTAGTTGGTTACCTCTAGGATCCTATTTGTAATTTTGGGAAAGATTGGGGGTTATTCATAAATTCTGAAAATTTCCGTTCTTGAGCTCTTTGTTCACTCCGTGGCCCATTCGAAGCCCCAAAATCCCTCATTTCATGATTTCGGTAAAATAGTCTTTTTAACTAAATCTGAGCGCAAATTTCAAAGTCCCCAATCATGTCATATTTGTGGCCATTAGAAAGTAGATTTAATTCCAAGAACATTTCTCTTCTTCGTCGAATCCATCAGAGGCCCAGAAAGTCCAGTTTATTGCCCATGAAGCTCCTTAAGTTCTTCTTCTTCCTCTTCATTCCACTCCTCTCTCAATCAGCAACTCCTCTCCTGCTCCTCTTCTTCTCTCATTTCTTGCCTCCAAGCTTGAATTCAAGGCCTCTAATCGCCAAACAAAGCACGACAGTGCATTCCTCTCCTCCTCTCTCTCTGTGGATACCTTTTTGCACAAATTCAAGTGTGGCAGCCCCATTACCCACTGAAATCTCCATTTTCAGACATCCTAGAGGTAAGCAATCATCTCCCCTACGTAATGCTTATAATCTACAGCCCATAGATAGCCTATAACCTGACATGCAAAGCCCCTCCTCCACTCTTTCTTGATATTCCATTTTCAGGGTATTTTTGGGGGTTTTTTTATTTAGGTGTTTCCCAGCCATTTGGAGAGTGTTAAGAGTGTTTGGAGACCCACAAACCTAAGGCAAGTGTTTAATTTGAAATAGAGTGACATGCATGATCATTTCCTTGATTTCCACTTCTATTTCTATGTTATGTTAGTGTATGTGTATGTTTGGTTTTCTCCTCTTTCCTTTGAGTTAAATTGAGATTAAATGGTGTAAGATTAATGTTTGGTTGATGGGAGATCAAATGATGAAGTTTCCCCAAATTTTCCCGGCAAAAGACGACCCCAAACACCCACTGTGGGTGACAACCGAAGACTAGGAACAATCTCCCAGTTGTCGCAGGCACGACCCCGCGGTCAATCGGGCCAGTGTCAACAGTCGACCGTGGACACTGGCCCGATCGACCGCAGAGAGTTGGGTGGGTGCCTGGTTGTCCAAGTCAGGGGACCCGGCAATCCACCCTGTTTCACCCCGCAGTCCCCATTTTGGCCCTTTTTACCCATTTTCAACCCCGGTTGACTTTTGAAACTTCTCCTAACCATTTTTAAATGAATTTAGACCCTTTTTACCCTAGAATTAATGCACTTCAAGCGTGGTTCTTCGCAAAAGAACCTTGAACCTTAGGGACTAGTGATGGAACCGACAACTGGGACTTGACCTTAATGGACTTCTTTGCATTGTGGGATTTTGTTTGAGTAGGGTATTCACCCCAAGGGGTTGTCCGGAGGCATGTAGGTGTACTATGGACTTAGGGATGCACACAATTAAGATTTTGGGAAGCCAGACACTACAACACAGTACTAAGGGATAAAACAACCGGTGACCAAACCTAAGTGTATGTAATGTCAAATCCTACTACCCCGACATATCAATGCCAGCTCGGGACTTTGGATTAGCAAAATTGTAATGGAACCTTATTGTACAATAAAATCAATCTCGTCTACTCGCATACGTACGCGTTCATGTGATTTAGTGTATTCTTCCATACCTTACTAGCGCACCCGGACCTTACTTAGGTTTAGAATGGAGGACCATGTTTGGGGTTTAGCGACCATTTAATTGCCCTGCTTCCCCTTATGAGACAGGATTCTCGGTTGTAGTGTTTTAAGTTGGGATGCGAGCATTTCCTTGGCCCTGCTCACTCCTAGACACCAGATCTGCCCCTTTTCTTACCCATTCGGGTTGAGTTATTCCGTGACAGAATGCTACCCGATTTTCTAGAGACCGTAGGCCTTGTCCAGCCCATGTTGTAAACTCAATATGATAATTCACCTGTTTTCCCGTTACAAGATAATTCTATGCTTTCTACTCCGTGCATGTACGCCATAGCTCGTTTGACCGTGAGGGGTACTTGAACCTGTATGTATGTATATTCACAAGTGTGTAGGCTCGCCCCGAGAGTTATCCATTACCTTAATGTTATCTTCAAAATATGCCCAGTATGTTCGCTATCGTGATCCCATGAGTCGACACCACTAAGCTTGAAGTTACTCTTTGGCCTGATCAGCCATTTTGGATGTCCTTCAAATTATGATTTACCATCTGCATATTGGTCTTCGTGTTCGCCAGGAAACATGGTTGTTGCCGTGTGTGGCCGCCTCCTTGTGGGGTCCGCGTACTACTAACTCGTGGCGACTTGTAGGCGTGCTCCTATCACCTTGTGTGATGGTGAGGGTATAGCAACATAAGATTTCCATTTTGCTAGGACATGTGTTAGTGGTACTGATTCATGATGATTCCGCTTTATGTTGTTCAGAATATGTACTCGAGCATGATATTGCCTAATTGTACTACTTTATTGAAATTTTGTAAATCTATTTCCTGTCATTACTCTTATTACTGCAAACATGTTATTAATGTTCATTTTAAACACCTGCCAGGTCGTCGTGTCTAATACTTGTATAACCCTAGTATTGTGGGTATTACCGTTGCCGCTAAGGAAGACCCCGAAGTTCGTAGGCGAGTGGTGTGCCGATGATGTTCTTTAGACATCGGGGGTCCTGCACTTGAGATGTGATTACATTTTGGGGAGTGTTCATATTTATTTTGGGTTTCTGATGTACTTGTCTCTGCTGGCCTTGTTTTGGGAATTGTGCAATTAAAACTTTATATTTTGTGTAAATATTCAACTTTAATTGTTTATGGGAATGACACTTATGTTACTGCCCTACTCTGATATTTGTCATTTGTTTTATGCATGAATTATGATTACAAGAATGCCGATTTGTTATAAGCTTCCGCTAAATATATTACTTTGCTTTGTGAGACATGGGTGGGATCCTCACCGAAGAAACCTGTGGGAAATCATGCGCACAGATTAAATTTACTTCCTTCATTCCGCATGCAACACCGTGATCCCGGATTATGGACTGTAATTAGTGGTGACCCCATGCGGGGACACGACAAATCCAAGATGGGACGGTAAAATGGATGATTCACATAAATGATTGGAAGTCCCAACACCGCAGTGAATTGCTCAAATGTACAAAACTGCTTACAATTTAGTGCACTCAAATGCCAGCTACAGCAACAACTACTTTTAAAGGTAACTAAAATTAAAATAATGATATACAGTGCACAATGACAGACTAAGTACTCACAGAAAATCACAACAAAGCGGGACTAAAACAGAATCCATAAATATCACACCCAGAACAAAACTGAAATATTTTAGCAAAAATAAAAGGTTGGGAACAAGATAAGGATATTTTTAAGCTTGCAAAAATAAAAGAAATGAAAAGTAAGGGCTTAGATCATGTCAAAAGTATTAAGAGCAATGACCAAAAGTATAACTAGTGAAGGACAACAATATCAAAGAAGGGTGGAGGGAATATTTTAGCAAACTTTTAAATGAAGACAATGCAGGAGACAAAAGAATAAGATAGGATACTTCATTAGCAGAATATACTTTTAGTGGAAGTAAGGATAGCATTGAAAAACATGAAGACAGGAAAGGCTACGGGTTCACATGACATTATGATAGAGGCATGGAAGTGCATAGGAGAAGTTTTTTTTTTTTTTTTTTTTTTGGGGGGGGGGGATGGTTAACTAAGGAGTATTATATTATAGTACCTATATATAAAAACAATGGAGATATACAAAACTGTACCAACTATTGTGGGATTAAACCTTATGAGTCATACTATAAAGCCATGGGAGAGAGTAATGAAGCAAGGACTTAAATAGAAGACAAATATATCTGAAAATCAATTTGGTTTTATGCTATGGAGGTCTACTGTGGAAGCTATCTGCTCACTTAGGCAATTGATGGAAAAATATCGAGTAAAGAGGCAAAATTTGCATATGGTCTTATTGATCTAGAAAAAGATTACAAGGTACTTACAGATTTAATTTGATGGGTTTTAAACAAAAGGATTGTTTCAAGAGGTTATATTGAAATTATTAAAGGCATGTATGAAGGACCGGTAACGACTGTGAGAACTACCTGTTAATTTGTTGGTTTTAAATAAAATGAATGTTTCAAGAGGTTATATCGAAATTATTAAAGGCATGTATGAAGGAGCGGTAACGAGTGTGAGAACTAACTGTGGAGACAGGCGACTTCTCAGTGACCATAGGTTTGCATCAAGGGTGAGCCATAAGCCCTTACGTCTTTGCACTGATTATGGATGAGTTAGCTGCTCATATTCAATAGGAGGTACCTTGGTGTATGTTGTTTACAAATGATATAGTGTCTGTAGATGAATCAAAGATGATGTGAATGCAAAACTACGAGAGATGGAAAGAGGCTTTAAAATCCGAAGGCTTACAACTATGCAATGCAAAGATGGAATATATGAATTGCAGCTTCAGTGAGCATATAGAACGAGATTAAACTACTTAGAGAATTGAAGCCCATAAGATGCCACAAAGAGATTCTTTTTGTTACCTTGGCTCAATAATTATTAAGGATGAGGAGAGTGATGAAGATGCCAAAAGCGGGATGGTTGAATGAAGTCTTACTTTTGGAGTGCTTTGTGACCGACGAATACCAATAAGATTAAAGGGTAAATTTTACAAGACAATTATTAGACCAGCTATGGCCTATGAAGTAGAATGTTGGCCAATCAAGAAGCAACATATACACAAAATGGATGTAGTAGAGATGAGAATTTTGAGGTGAATGTGTGGTAAAATTAGGATGGATAAAATGAAAAATGACCGCTTTAGAGAGCATTTAGGGGTAGCATTAATAAGGGATAAAATTAGGAAAACCCGTTTGAGATGATTTGGACATGTCCAACGCAAGCCGACAATTGCATGGGTAAGGAAAAGTTTGGCTATGTAGGTTGATGGCCCACCAAGGGGAAGGGATAGGCCGAAGAAGACGTAGAAGGAGGTAGTAAAAATAAATTTGAAGTGCAACTTATTTGAGGGTTTGGCTAAGGACAGATCAAAATGGAGAAACGGAATTCATGTAACCAACCCCAACAAAGTTGGGACAAGGCTAAAGCACCCACTAGTTCCAACAAATTATTGCGTGGTCCAAGGAAAGAAAACGTTCGCTTCGACAATTTCATCTCTATCGAATTTGAATATCAGAATAGCTGATATAGTCATGATTCAATGGCTCAGGTCCACTTACTTTTTGATTTTCTTGATTTCTAATTTTTCCGAGGGATTTGATTGGAACAATAGAGAAATGGGAATACTTTGGTTTGGCGATTCACAATTTTGATTCAATATGGAATCATGAACAGTCATTGGCTCTATCAGTATATAGTATATGAAGTAGTCCATACTTTCATTTTCATATATTGAATTATGGATAGTTATTTAGGGAAGTCTCAACAAGAATATAATTTAACCCCATATTTTATTAGAAGAATGAAACATATTTATAATACACGAAGAAATGAGTTGCTTAACACCTACAGCAACTAGATAAAGAACCAGATATAAATAATAGAAAGACCAAATCCGTTGGGAAAGCACATAAATATTATCTTCTAGAAAAATCCACATATACCACAACCATAATTGCAAATGATATTACATGATCGATCATAGAACCAATAGTCCAACACTTAACGGTGAGTATAATACCATTCTCCTGCAAGGTAGCACCCTGATTTTTTTCGTCAAGTAGTTCGCCACAGCTAACAATTTTCACCGGGACAACAGGCTTTGTTTGATGAGTATCCACACGTTCTATCTTCTTTAAGGTATCATGTCCTTTGACAAGCTTCCCAAAGACAACATGCTTCCTGTCAAAGTTATGTAGCCAGAATTAACACTGCAGTAAAACCTTTGAATCTCATTGAACAAATAAACAATAAATACATGCAACCCGATTTAGATTTGGTACCTACCAAAACAAACAAGTCGAAATATGGATACAGTAGCATCCTGACATAAATTATATAGAGATATAAACAACCAGAATATTTTCCATCTATAAGCCATCAAAGTGAATCAACAGGAAATAACAAGACAATTGAGAAAAGAGCAAGAACCAACCCATCAAGATGGTGTGCAGCTTTGAACGTGATAAAGAACTGAGAACCATTGGTATCAGGACCAGCATTCGCCATGGATAGCAGACCAGCTACATCATGATGCAGCTTAAAGTTTTCATCTGAAATGGCATAACATGTTCAAAGTAAAAAATCTGCAGACTTATAGATACAGGCACAGCCACATATATAACATAAAAGAATGTGCCAATCAGTGCAAACACAAGCACACTGATGTGCGCATGTTATGAGCTTGGCTCATGGACATGAAAACGAGGTATAAAAGTTCGTGCCAAACACATCCAGGTATTTGTCAGGTATATATCTCTGAGTTTGCTAAGGTGGCCAATTTTACATAGGGTGGCAATTGGCAACAGATTGGGTTAACGGGTGACCCAAGAGCAGGCTTACTAGTGGTTCTTTCCATGTTTAGGGCAGGTTCCGATTCATAGATCTTGACCACAGTTTGGCTGCCCCAACCCTTCCCACCCAGTTAATGACGATTTACATATTCTTAATAAAATACAATACTCAGAGCCATCAATATATATATATATATATATATTTACTCAAAAGTTGATCCGCTACCAACAGACATTTGAAAAAAGGATTAATGTTGAGTTTGCAGGTTCAACCTTCCATAGTGTGTAGATAGATATAAAATATTTTCTTCATATTTTAATGTCTTTCAAATTAAAAAAAAAAATGATAAGATATTTGTTCTCATTAAAAAGTTTAAAATAAAAAATCCAAATCCTAGTACCAAATCTGACCAAACATGTACCCATCATGGGCCGATTTGGTATCACATATCATAAACCCACTCCAAGTCGGGACTATTCTAATCTGGGGCAAGGGACGTGTGAGTCAGGGTGGGTAGGGATGTAATTAACCCAAGCTTAGACTAGCTTGAGCTTGGCTTGACCATTACACAAGCTTCCTCAAGCTCGCCTAGCTTGAATTACTTCGAGATAGGGTTGATAGTACTAAGTCAAGCACAAGCTTGAGCTTAGGATTGATCAGAAAGTAAACAAAATCAAGTGATGCTTGGATCCATCTAGAATTGCAGCAGCAGCTAAGACTCATGTAACCAATAACATATATTTACGAAAACACAAGAATCAATCAACTAGTGCCTAGGGCCAAATTGGTAACTTCACTATTAAAATGAAGTGACGTAGTGAGGTGAATGGTCAAATTAAGAGATAAGCAAAGAAGAGGGGTCAAATAAAAAAGTGATGGCTTTTTGTCATTTAGTGAAATGATAATGTAACTTTTTGACTTTTTTTTTAAGTAGATGGTTTTTTGTCATTTAGTGGCATGGAAAAGTAACTTTTTTGAATTTTTTGTTAAAAAGTAAAGGTGGTTTTTGACATATGATACTTTATGATTTGACCCCTCTTCTTTTATTGTCTCTTGAAATGACCACTCACCCTACTTCACTAGTGAAGTGAATTTACCAAATGGGCAAGGGAGGAATAGAGGTGAAATTACGGCAGCTTATCCAGGCCACCCAAGCACACAACAATGCATATCAAGTTTGAGCTTGATCAAGCACAACTCAAACATTATCAAGCACCCTTGGCAACACTTACATGAGCACCACTATGCATGGATGAGAAGTAACCTACATACAACTTAATTAGATCCCACATGTAGGATTTTATGGCCTTAAAGAACATTGAAAAAATGTTAGAATGTGTTCATTTAAGTATATTTTGGACAGGTGGAAATTGAACATATAGTTTGCGAGAAGATAATATCTTGGAATTTGCATTGGCATTTGACCTTGTAATTGCAAACACGGAAACACCTACTTCAAAAGGAGAGATGGGCATTTAGTTACCTATAAAAGTGGAACTAATAAGAGACAAGTAGACTTTTCTCTAGTTGGACAGACTAGATTGTAAAGACTAAAAGGTTATTCCTAGATAGAGATTGACCACACAACATAAGATGGTACTTTACATGTTTACATTAGAAGAAAAACGTGAGGGGTAGCAAATGAAAGGTGCCCTAAAAAAGGTAGGGGGCTTTGAAAGGAGAAAGGGCAACAAAAATAAGCATAAAGTGATCAAGAGGAGAGAACGAAATTTGGATGGAGAAACTAATATGAAGTAGAACCAAATGGTTGAATGTATTAGAAGGGTTGCAAAAGAGGCTCTTGGAGAATTGAAAGGAAAAAAACACTGATAAAGAAACCCAGTAGTAAGGTAAAGAGGTTCAAGAAGCCGCTCGAGAGAAAAGATGTTGCTACAAAGTTCGGCAAAAGACTAAGAACATGGAAAATTACGAAATGTAAGGTAAGGCAACGAAAGAAGATGGCTTAGACCAAGGACACAGGCACACCTGAACATGTGCAGCACTAAGACCAAAAGAGATGACATCCATGCATAATACTATCATATCTCAGTTACCACCTACTTCTCCTTGTGGAGACACAAGAAACATTTGTTGAAGGTAAGGCACCCATTTCCTCGATTCAAGATGTAATGCAGACACTTGAACATGATGGCAGTATGCAATGGCCGGTAAATTATACATGGGGTTTAAGAAATCTCCAGTAGAAACTATCCCTTGCAGACCAACTTTCCAACTCAAAACAGAAGTGCTCACATTATTTTAGAGACAATTTTCAGTGTATCTTACATATACCACGCTTCCTATAAATTCCAAGAAGCTCCAGAGTTGTATCTTTCATATAAAAATAAATACAAAGAGGGCAAAACTATTTTAAACTTAAAAGAACACCAACCAATGCTGCTCACCCAAGAATAATCCAATCCCACCAACTCACAACCATACATGAATTGGCAATCAACCAAAACTGGCACTCATCCACCTAATATTCGCAAATTTTTTTTATTTTTTTTTTCTCTCCCCTTGCTCACCATTATCAGAATGAGCCACCAAAAAAGCACTTTCAAAGGGTTAAAATTGGTAAAATCATAAGGCCCCTGAATAAAGGGCTCAGATGATATGAGGTCATTTTTGGCCCTCTAATATACATAAGACCTTTACATAACCTAATGATTAGACTGTTCATTTTTGGCCCTCTCTAATATACATAAGACCTTTACATAACCTAATGATTAGACTGAGGTGGAGCTCCACCCTCTCCAAATATTTATCATTTACTGAAAATTTATTAAATAATAAATTTTAACTTTTAAGAAAATGAGAACATTAGAGAAAATACAACATAAAAATGTAACATAAGATTAGGAAATGAAGTAGCTCATCAACCCTGATTCATGCCCAAGCAACACTATAAGAAAATTGGACTCAACCACCTGGTATTCACCATTGGACTGAGTCACCAAAAAGCAATTTTTAAGGGCGAAAATTGGCAAATCTTAAGGTCCCCAAATGAAGGGCTCAGATTATCTTATGGGAATCATTTTGGCCCTCTCCAGTCAATGACCTTACCAGCACTGAATGATTAGATTGAAGGTAACTCCACCATCTCACCAAATATGCATCTGATAGAGAAATTTTTAAAATTCATCTTTTAAAAACATTTAAGAAAATGAGAACATTAAAAAAATGCAACATAAACCATGCCTCCATATCATAAGATTGAGAAATGAAGTAGTTCGTAAACCTTGATCCATGCCCAAAATGTTTCCACATGCATGAAAAATGTATTGGTTCCCTAAGGGTCTGCTTGGATGAGGAGAAAAAGTGGAGCTAATTGAGATGGAAAAAAACCGTCCATAGTTCAAATGTGAACAGTATCATTTTCTTCACTTGTTTTCTCCACCATTTCTCTCCATCCAAACCAACCTAAGTATTTATTCCCATCGACCATCACAGGTCTCCCAGAAGAAATAGGTCCTTAGGAGTATCATATCATCTAACATAGTCAAGCCACGGAAGTTTCCGAAGGAACAATAAATGTGACCACTCTTCACCTGCAAACTTCCCACCATATATGCTCTCCCCACCGGTTCCTGCAGGCAATAAAGAAAAGCAAATAAAATGAAAAGCAGACATAAAGAAAACAGAACTACATGACTAACACATGAAGCAAGGTGAATCTGATAGCTCTTCCTGGACACATTCTAAAGTCAGAACCCAAAAAAAAAATAGTAGTTCAAATAGTACATAAAATAAGTATCTAAAATGGCATTCAATTCCTGGCCTGGCCAAGAAATGGGGATATCAGACTGCGGCAAAAGCTTTATCTTTGGCTAAATCTATTTTTAAAGGGCATTCAAAAAGTTATTTTGTGTGACAAGCAAGTAATAAAGCCTTAGAATGATCTAAATCAGCATGACTCAATTAATTGAAAGATTTATAACAAGGAGATTTCATATTAACTAATGCATTGAACTCATCAATAAAACTGGCTGTTATAGTAGAAAAGAGCCTGGCCAAAACTTAGTTACCAGGAAACCATTATGCAGGTGAGAAGCACTTCTCCTAAAATGTGTGCTTCCAAACAGAAACAAATAAGAATGGAAATTTTTGTAACATTCAGATTTTATTTTATTTTTTAACAGCAGTTAGAAGCATATTAGGGAGGTTAATGGATAAAACCCAAAATCCTAAACAACATTCAGGAACCAATTCACAAAAAAATTGTAAAACCATTATGAAAACATGAGTTCTTCATATGAACTTTGTGACATTGGCACCATTATCTCTTGTTTGCCTCCACTTCACACAAGTAGTGTCACAACATATTTACAATGAATCCCACAATTTCTAATCTACTTTGATTGCAAACTCAAAAGTTTCTCACTCATATCTATAACAGCATCCAAGTGTTTTCTTACTGTTTTTATAGTGAATTCCAAACATTATCAACATTCCTGTCAGAAGTTTCCAATATGCGTATCAATAACTTCTCACATGCTTCTTCAGTTTCTAACTTTATTTTTCCTGCTTGGTAACTGTGGCCAGATGATATGTAATGTCAGTGATTACAATAAACCAACATATAGGAAAGGGTCGTCCAACATCTGCATGTCCATGCGGGTCTGCACTGCACTAAACCACATATACTTGGTCCACATCAACAAATGCTTGTAGTTCCAACATCGGTAGAACAGTTTCATCATCATATCTATTAAATCTATTAAGAAGGATCCACCTTCCAAATAAAGAAAAACTCTAATCAGCTAAAATTCAAATCACCTATTAATTGGTCATATTGCCATGATTATTTATTTGGGAAGGAAATAGGAAATGTGGAACCAAGCTCCCTAGCAAGAGGGCACTGGTCCAAGCTAAAAGGGAGCCCATAGAACAAAGGCCACTGGTTCAGTTTAAAAATGACAGAGTCTCACCCAAAACTCACCCAGTTAAACCTAAAAGAGAAAATTACACATTACAAAGATCATATACTAAAATGATGGGTAGAAATTACCACCAAGCAACACCGATGACATTTACAAGCTACCATTTTTAGTAACGTACACTGACCAATCCTTCTCTCTAAATCCTCTACACTTTCCACAATAAGTTAAAGAGTTATAGGAGAAGGAGTTGAGAGTTCTAGGACCAGGACATTTCAAGAAGTCATATAACAATCGTTACAAAATTTAAAATAAATGAACCACTACTACTACTATTAAACAAGACCAGCCAACAAGTTATTGAAAACTATCACCACGTGTGCAACTTATATCAACAGAAGCAAAAGTGTCAAATTCCTGAAGTGAAAAAATTGACATCATAACAGAAAATGAAGCAAAACATGGAGATACATACCATCTCTCCTCGAAAAATCACCACCCTGTCACATGGAATTAACTCATCAGTCACCAATGATAGAATGATAGGAAATTATCCGAAAGAATTAGTTTGGTCATGCACAAGGATGGTCAGCTTAGTAAATACAACGTTAAATCAATATCACAAGAAACTGCAATTGCCTAAATCCTATAGCATAAACAAAGCAGTCATGAGTCATGACCATTTGCCTCAAATCCTACAGCATAAACAAGGATAACCACATAACAAAAGCGTAACACTTTTAGTCCATGCTAACCATAAATAATAAGCACAGTGGTGCAGACATTAGTCTGAATCCAATTGGAGAAACCTGCATAAAAGGGAGGAAAAAACTATAAATAAAAAAAAAAATACCTGGGCCATGAATCCTTTAATAATGCGATGAAAAATGGATCCCTTGTAATGCAGGGGCTTTCCAGTAGCAGATCCAGTTCCCTTCTCCCCTGCAAAAGTAAATAATAATCAGCTAAGTTAGACACAAGCCTCCTTATCATTAAAATTATTTTACCGGTTGTAGAGATAAAGATAAGTACTAAAACCACCCTTCAAAAAGTATACTTTCAGTGCAGCATAATTTGGTATGGACAACAAAAGTCTATATGTTCACCTCTAACGATAGGTAAGATTCCCCTAACCAACAAGAACTTACAAATTCTGAACCAAACTTCAGTCGTCAAATTTATTATTAAAAAATGCGTATAGAGATTTAGGGCAACAATGCATGAGCAGAATTTGCAGCACGTCTAATCAAATGATTAGGACAAGATTTGGATCAACGGCACTTTATGTAACCGAACAAATTTTATGGTTTATGAGAATTATTTGCAACAGAATTATATAAAAGGTTCACGCCTACGCAGACTTCTGAACAAATTTTTCGATTATGGGAATCCTTTGCAGCAGAATTATATAAAAGGTTCACAAATACACAGACTGATCCTACTCGCCGATGGGACAACATTTTGGTATTTATAAACGGACCTATTTGAAGGCATGCAATTGAAAAGAAAATATATAAATCTCTAACTTCTACCACGTGACCAGTATTGTATTTGGAGTATGGTAAATGGGATGAATCTCTCATCTGTTGCACATGAGTGAGGCCTAAAGTATACGTAAATGTTCAATAATGGCTCTCTAAATTTTTACCATCATGCCACATGCGAGGAGACAGAATACTTGATAACTCAGATATATATAGGGGTTAAAACAGCCATGCCTTTTTACTTTTTCTGTTTAAATTTTATATTTTGATTCAAAATTCCTCCTCTTACATAATTAATACAGTATTTGAATGCCTTGGTAGTTTGACTTAAGTACAACAGTGCTATGCCAGTGCCACTACTGTTGTGCATGCATTTACATTGCACCATCGTCCAAAAACATTAGACAATCCATTCTAAGCACCCCACATTTTGTATAGAATCATCAGAATTCCAGACCATCTTGATCGGTTGAGTCAGAGCATCCTGGGTTTTTTTCTTCTTTTTCTTTTTTTTTTTTTTTTTTGTTTGAAAGCTAGCGTGTAACAAGACATGAACCCGTAACCTCAAGTTTGCAATAGTGAGCACCTACCGTTGTGCCACCAGTTCTTGTGGGATGAATGATTTGCAATTCTTAAATAGTCAAATCACAGATGAACCTAACCATCCAGCTAATGCAAAACAAAATAATGCTTCAATTTGAATATTACATTTAAAAGGTGCAAATTTGCAAACTAGGACATTGAGAAATCAGGCCAGTCCCGCAGAGTAGATCCAGCCAATACAGCGCCAGTTCGAATGGCCAGATGAACCTGGCCCATCTCTGCACTGGCACAGTCAACGAAGACCAGGCCTGTACTGGCCCAGTCAGGCAAGACCTGGCCTGCATAGGCCTAGCCAAGCCAAGCCAGTTGAGATCCATTCAACTAGTTTGGGAGCACTGCCAGCCCAGCGGATGGTACCATAGACCCGGATGTCCTCAAATTCAAGTCTAAGGCAGACACTTAGAAGAACTCTGTTTAGGAAATCATGTTTAGGCTTTATGTAACTAAGAGTTTCTTTCTTTTCTCCCAAAGTAATTGGGTTCTTTTTTCCCCTAAAGCACAGCCATCCAAATTGGCTTCTTCATGTGCACTTGCTCTGCCTGTGAAAAAGGCATTCTGGTCCTCTATTCCAGTTCTTCAGCACAATTGAAGACCAATCTTTCTGATTTGTTGGGCTCCTCCAATCTGCCTATTCATGTGGGGCTGTGATACTCTCCTGCATTTTCTGCATATGCATATATCAGCAAACTGCTACCTATCACGGTATTCAGACTTAATCCTAGCTCAACTAAGACTACTGATCCTGCTACTTTCTTTGGATTAGAGACCAAATCAGCAGATTTTAATCTGGACAGTGATTTCTAACACTCAGATGCTCATTCTGTTTTGCCCAAAGCGTTAATGTAACAAGGTAAACCGGGATCCAACCAAGTTCTTCAAAATCTTAGGCAGCTAGCAATGAGACACTAAATTGCTAATTTGAACCTAGAAAGATCTATTTGAACTTGTTTCAGATAAATTTTAATGTCAGAGGCTCAGGTTTACAATAAATTAGAAATCACGGCCTTCTACGCTTGATGGATTCAATACTAGAATGTTTATTAAATTAACTACATAAAATTGGTAGAAAGTCTTTTTTTTATTGAAGGACGTCAAGTTTATGGTTCTTTTCTAATTGATCAAGAGTGCATTAACTCACACCATAAAAATGGGAGGTCTGGCATGGCTTGCAAGTTGGATTTTGAAGGGGAAAAAACCCAGCATACAGTTGACTAAAGGTTTCATCACTATTGCATGTACAGGACAGAATTGGGGAAAACAATAGTATTCAATAAAGGTGGGTGTTTCTTCTGTGCACTTCTATTAGTTAATAGGTCTTCCCAACGGTTCCTTTAAAAGTAGCCAAGGCCTAAGGCAAGATGACCCCATCTGTTTTGTTTTGTGATTCTAGCATAAGCATTTAACTAGCACAATAACCCGTGCTAAGCATGGGTATGACCCACGAAGCTAGGGTCCCCTCTCCATTAAGCTACTTTTGACATTGTTTTGACAATTAATTACATATAAGTATTGTGTGATATAGTGGTTAGGTTACTTATTTGAAAAGGCAAGTGGTCATGAGATCAATCCTCTTAATTTATATACATTTTTGGTTTTTTTTTTTTACCATGGCCACATTCGGCTTTAAACATGACCTTGCCTACATGGATCTAACAGAGGACATGGCCCTAAACAGATTTGATTGGCGTCGTCAAATCCATATAGCCGACCCCACCTAGTGGGAAAATGCTTGGTTTTGGTTTGGTTTGGAAGCTACACAAAGCTAGAGAAGAGAGGTTGGTTAGTAGATATCACATAGAGAATTATGTAACTAAGGTCACTCACCTCCAATTATTGGATGATCTATTATCTTTGTTGATGATATTCACTTGCAGGTGCAAAACTCAAAGATAGTGCTACAATGGTTTGAATTGAAATATGGAGTAAAGACTAACTGTTAAAAGTGCGAATTTCTAGGAAACCGGGAAAAAATGAGTCAGTTGAAGGAATCACTTCTATCATTCAGATGTCATACTCATGCATGAAGCCAACTTCATCATGCCTCAGTCTTCTCCTTCCTACTAGGAATCCATAAAAAGATATAAAAAAATCACAATCCAGCATTTCAGCAATTGGAGAAAAAATTACCCACCTTTTTAACTATTTATAATCTGTGGTCATATTATAAGCACTTATCAGTCTTGTTCTATATTATTTGCACAGGTTTTGCCACCCTTTTTTTATGGTTCTCTTCTTTGGAATGATAAGATAAAAGGAGATGCCAACTAATGGCTTGGCATACAGTTTGTTTGGAGTGTGGCCAAGATATCCAGACTGTCAAAATCATCAAGTCTTCTCTTTTAGATAAGTGCTCAAGGCGTTTTAGCAATGGGGACGATGTATTATGGAGAAAACTGCTTAGCCATTAATATAAACTGGGTTATGATGGATGGATGATTACTGAGCCTTGCATCAGCTTTTTAGAAGGGCATGTTTGCTCAGGTAGATCACATATCTATTTATTGGGAAGATAAATGGCTGGTGATCATCCTTGGCTGAGGCCTATCAGTATCAGATGCTTTTCTTTATTGCTTTGATCCCTAAGACGTTGGTCATTGATCGAGAAATAATCCCTAGGAGGTACCCATGGACCATTGGTGATCTCCCTTGTTTTGATGGAATCTCCAAGATGACAAGATTGAGTCGCTAGTTGATTTATCATCTCTTCTTCAGGATGCCCATATGTCGTTTTCAAGTGATG
The DNA here is from genome assembly GCA_012931725.1 of Litsea cubeba. Taxonomy (NCBI): domain Eukaryota; kingdom Viridiplantae; phylum Streptophyta; class Magnoliopsida; order Laurales; family Lauraceae; genus Litsea; species Litsea cubeba. Next base: position 91,685,450 of record CM022944.1, on the reverse strand, counting down.
ACTATAGCAGCAACATGGTTATTTGTTTCAAATCGTTTTTATGAAAAACTGGCTATGTTAGGTGACTGGCTTACTTTCAGTCAATAAAAGCTTCCCAAAAGGCTCTAACATTGTCATGGGGGAAAATTAATGATTTTGAATGTGTAATTTATGTTTAGGAGAGCCCTCATTTGCTCCTATCATGTTCATTTGCAAGAGTCATGAAGAGTCAGTTTTTTCCAATTGTATGGTTACAGGGCTATGTCTCTATCAGCAGTATTGGAAAACTGGCAATTTGGAAAAACACCTCCTTAAGGGCACCTTATCTTGTACAGTTTTGTTGTAGTTGTTTCCCATTCTATATGGTTGAAGAGAAATAGAACTTATCAGATATGACATTGCACTACGGGCTCAACATTGGTCATCTCTTAGGCCTTATCAACAAAAGTATCACTTTCTAATATTTGGCGGTGTTTGATATGATGATGCTTTAACCACTATAGTTGTTGTCTACCAAAAAAAAAAAAACTATAGTTGTTGACTCTATTTTTTTATGCACTTCAGGAGTTCATACATTATTTTCTCTAGTTAATACAATTTATAGTTATCAACTCCAACAGCTTGTTGTAACTGTCAGACTTAAGCCAGAATAATGGAGGGTTGTCAGGTAGGTTGTCAGCTGGCATAAAACTTATGTCACAACTACAACATGAATTTTTTTTTATAACAGCTATAACATGAATTCTGAGACAATGAAATTCCATGATTATGTTACGGTGTTCCCCATTAGAAGCGACACACTGCAGCGGCGCCCGGTTGCAGTCTAGTAGGCAAGTTTTCTGATACAAAATGGCCAAATGCAGGTACAGAAGTTAGTCAAAAAAATATGAGGAATTTGCCTTGCTAGTTGAAATATAGGACCTCTGATAGACAAGAGCATGGAGTTGGTCGAGAAGATGAAAAGAAAATAGTTAATGTAGCTTGTCTACGGGAGATAAAGAAAAAATTGGATAAGGCTAAGGAGCTCAATGATAACTACAAACTCTACTACATAAGAAAGAATAATGTCAAAAATGGAGTTATGATAGATAAGAATTTGAAATAAAAGATTATAGACAGTAAAAAGATTAGGTGATGGAGTTATGGCAATTAAACTAGTGTAAGAGGAAGATTAAATCATATCACTAGTGCTTATGCGCCCCAAGTAGGACCAGATGGAGGTCCCAAAGAGACAATTTTGAACAGATGGTATAATAGGAGAAATTCAAATTGGTGAAAAGATTTTCCTAGGATGGGACTTAAATGGGTATGCAAGAAAGGATAGTAAAGGGTAAGAGAGAATGCTTGGAGAACATGGAGTTGGAGAAAAGAATGAGGTTGGGTGGTGATTCTTTTTTTAAGAGAGGAGGGGTGGTTCATTTAGGTATAAGAGTGGAACTACCATAAGCCAAATGTTATCAAAAAAAAAAAAAAAACTACCATAAGCCAAATAGACCTTGTCCTACTAAGGAAACATGACCGACTAGCTTGTCAAGACTGTAAGGTCATTCCAGGAGAGAGACTTTGACCGCACAACATAAGATAACAACTTTAGATGTTTGCATTAGAAGTAAAAATAGGGGCAAAGCAAATTAAAGGTGCCTAAAACAAGGTTGGGGGCTTTGAAGGGAAAAGGGGAAAACATTAAGCATAAAGTGCTCAAGACGAGAGAACGGGATTGGAGGGAGATGCTAATATGATGTGGAAGCAAATGGTTGAATGCATTAGAATGAATGTATTAGAAGGGTTGCATAAGAGGTGCTTGGGAGAATCAAAAGGGAAAAGACACTCCAATAAAGAAATCCAGTAGCAAGGTGTAGAGTGACAAGAAGCCGCTCGATGTTGCTACAAAGTTCGGCAAGAGACCAAGAACATGAAAAATTAGGAAATGTATGAGAAGGCAAAGAAAGAATTTGAGAAAGTAATGTAAAGTCCAACCCATATGACGACCTATATCGGTGTATGAATCGCAGATGGCATGAATGTGAAACTTGACATCGCGGTTAGCTTTAAAATATATAAAAACGGAATATATGAATTGCAACTTTGGTGGGACTATGCAAAGAGATGCAACTCTCACGAGAATTGAAGCTCAAAAAATACAAAAAGAAATTCCTTCTGATATTGAGGCTCTAAGATTAGCACAGATGGAGAGAGAACAAATGTGGAACATAGGATAAGAGTTGGATGGTTGAAGTAGACTTGCTTCTCGAATGCTTTGTGATGTGAATAACAACAATGAAACGAATATCTTCCAAGACAGCAATTAAACTAGCTATGACCTATGGAGCAAAATATTAGCCAATCAGGAACCATCACATGCGAAAAAATGAGTATAGTAGAGATGAAAATGTTTAGGGAGTGTTTGGATGTATGGTGAAATGTGAATTGAAGTAAAGTGAGGTAAAGTATCAAATCAAGAGAGAATAAAATATAGGGGGTTATGATGGTCTTTTGTTTTAAGTTGTTTGATAGGGAATCTTTTTGACTTTTTGGGCAAAAAGAGGATTTTTTTTGTCATTTAGTGGAGAAAGGAGGTTTTTTTTTTACTTTTTTTTTTTTTTTTTGAAAAAGGAGGGAATTTTGAATTTGTGTACTTTTGATATGACCCCTTGTCTTTTCTTGTCTTGATAATGGAGGCTTTACTTCACACTTTACTAGTAAAGTGCCAAACAGGCCCTTAGGATGGATGCGATGCAAAACTGGGAAAAATAGAATAAAAAATGAACGCATTCGGGAGCATTTAGGGGGTAGCACCAATAGGTGATAAATCAAGAGTCTCATTTGAGATGGTTTAGACATGTCCAACTCCAACATAGCCACCGATAGAGCCAACGAGGAACAGTTTTTCTATCAAGATTGATGGCCCCTCAAGGAAAATGGGTAGGCCGAAGAGGACATGGATTGTAGTAAGGATAGATCTGAGGAAGTGCAACCCATCTAAGTATTTCACCCAAAATAAACTGGGAATGGCAAAATAGAATTCATGATGTAGATGACCCCAACATAGTTGGACAAGGCTTCGATGATAATGGATACAATTATTATCATCTCTAAAGTAAGTACTATGTTAATGTTGGTGTTCCAAGCCCAAACTCGCAGGCCCATTTAGGCCCATTCATTATATATGTATCATTAGTCAAAGCCTCATGTACATACTAAGTTTGTTAGCTAATTGTTAGGATCTGGATTTGATATGATTGATTGTAATTATAGCAGCTAATTGTTAGGATCTAGATTTGATATGATTGATTGTAAATTGATTGTAATTAGGGATTCAACCCCTATTTATATGAAACATAGTCGATCCTCATGGCAGGACATTCAGCTCATTCATTCTGTTTCCATCCCTCAATTTGTCATGGTATCAGAGCATGGTCAATCATTTGTGATCATCTCCTAGTCATCTTCCAAGCTTTGGAAGCCATTGATTTTCTTTGATCATCCCTGATCATCTCAGATCAGGAGTGGCCCACAAGTGATCATCATCAGCTGCTTCTGCTAGTCATCTTCCAGGATCTGGAAGCCTCTCAGAGCTTCTTCTTTTGCTCTGATCATCCAGACATGGTCCTGATCAACTTAGATTCAGACGTGGCCCACCTGTGATCATAATCACCATATCAGCGGAATCACCCATCTTGGTCGTCTGGTGATCTACTATTTTATGATGATTTTTTCAAGATTTATGGCTCATCAGAGGTAGGCCATCTATCATTTTTTGTGATATTTATGTTTTTATCAAGAAGATTTCATCACGGCCGTCCAATATTGTGGATCTTGATCCATTTGGAGTGAGTCTTCTTTCACCAGTGGCGACTTTTCATTGTCCTTTCATCCTCACCTTCTGGTCAGATCTCTGATCATCGTCTGGGGCCCACGTAGTCATCCAGACCACTAACGACCAAGGACGTGTGGAGTGTTTTTTTCTTACTGTTACTGTGCGGTGCTGTGCTGTTGTTCTGTGCTGCTGTGGTTCTTTTCTGCTGCTGTAATTTTCTGTTTATACCTGCTCTTCTCTGCCAATCTCTGTGGGCCCCACGTGGTCATCTCAATCTCAGATCTTGGCTTGAGCTTTTGTTGCTCATTCTGTTGGTTGTTACATATGGAGAAATCTGAAATTAACTTAATCAAGTTTAATGGCAAAAATTATCCATCTTGGTCCTTTCAATTGGAACTTTACTTAGAGGGTAAGGAATTATGGGGCCATATCTCTGGAACTGATCCACAACCAACAGAAGATGAGAAGAAAATTGTGTCATGGAACACAAAAGATGCTAAGATCAAATCTTGGATTCTTGGGTCCATGGAACCACAATTTTTCATGAATTTAAAACCATACAAAACTGCCAAAGATATGTGGGCCTATCTTCAAAAGGTGTATCATCAAGGGAATTCTGCCAGACAGTATCAGTTGGAATTTGAAATTGCAAATTATATGCAAGGGACTTCTTCCATTCAAGAATATTATTCTGGTTTTCAGAATTTGTGGACAGAATTAAATGAAATCAAATATGCCAATATTTCTGCTCAAGCTCTTCCCGAATTGCAAGTAATACCAGCAACTAGTCATCGGGATCAATTTCTTATGAAATTAAGACCTCAGTATGAATCACTCAGATCTAATCTCATGAGTAGGGTCCCTTCTCCTTCACTGGATGACTGTCTCAATGAATTACTGCGAGAAGAACAGAGACAATTGACGCAATCTGGTGTGCTCCACCAAGCTAGTCCGGGTGCTATTGATGTTGCCTATAGTGTACCCACTGCCTTTCAATCAACGAACTCATCAGTCAATGTTACTTATTCTTCCAAGGGGAAGCAACCGAACAGAGATATGAGTAAAGTGCAGTGCTTCAAGTGTCAAACTTTCGACCATTATGCAAATCAGTGCAAGCAGCGGATCTGCAATTATTGCAAAGCATCTGGACATTCAATCAATGAATGCCACAAACGTCCTCAAAACAGAAATCCGAAAGTTTACCAGGCGATTACTGCTACTGGCACTATTGATTCATCTTCCACATCTTCTTCGGCACCTGCTTCTGCTGCTCCAGTCTCCCCTGAAATGATCCAACAGATGATTCTCCAGGCCTTTTCCACTCTTGGTATATCTGATAAAAATCAATCTCCCTCTCACTGGTATTTTGATTCTGGTGCCTCCAATCATATGACATCATCCTCCAAAAACTTCTCCAAAATTAAACCATATGATGGACAGATTCAGGTCCATGCTGCTAATGGTACCACTATACCAATTACATCTGTTGGTGATATTTCTCATTCTCTACCTTTACATGACGTTTTTTGTTCCAAAAATCTTTTTACCAATTTAATCTCTGTTGGTCAATCGGTTGATAATAACTGCAATGTTTGTTTTTCCTCCTCTGATTGTGTGGTGCAGGATCAGGAGACGGGGAAGGTAATAGTGAAGGGGCCTAAGTGTGGGCGTTTGTTTCCTCTTCACATAGTAACACCAAATCCAGATATGTCTTTGTTTGCTTTTTCAGTTGTCTCTAGAAAAAACGTGCAGTTGTGGCACAATAGATTAGGCCATCCCAATTCAACCATTTTGTTATCTTTGTTAAATTCTGGTCATATTAATAAAATGAAGTTTTTATCATCAGATGTTGCTCTTGATTGCACCACTTGTAAGCCGGGTAAAAGTAAAACTTTGCCTTTTCCATTACATGTCTCTTCTGCCACCCAAAGTTTTGATTTAATACATAATGATGTTGGGGGTGTTGCACCAATTATTTCTCATTCACAGTATAAGTATTTCGTAACTTTCATTGATGATTATAGCCGGTTTACATGGATTTATTTTCTACATGCCAAATCTGAAGTCTTTGATGTATTTAAAAAATTCTTGAATTATGTTCAAAATCAATTTTCAACATGTATTAAGGTTCTTCGAACCGACTCAGGGGGAGAATATGTGTCCAAACAATTTCAGGAATTTTTACAAGACAGAGGGATTATATCCCAACGGACTTATCCCCATACTCCCCAACAAAATGGTGAGGCAGAACGAAAAAATCGTCATCTTCTAGACATGGTCAGATGTTTATTATTAGAATCCTCCGTTCCACCTAGATTTTGGCCAGAAGCTTTAACCACTGCTACTCATATCATCAACCGACTTCCTTCTCCAAAACTTCAAAACACATCTCCACACTTTCGTCTTTTCAAAATTGAACCACAATACACAAATTTCCACACTTTTGGTTGTGTTTGTTTTGTTCATCTTCCCACACATGAACGATCCAAGTTATCCGCACAATCTGTAAAATGTGCCTTCCTTGGTTATGCTTCCCACCAAAAAGGTTTTGTTTGTTATGACCCCACCTCCAAGCGTCTTCGCATTTCTAGGAATGTTGGTTTTTTTTAACATCAGTACCTTTTTCAGTCTTATCCTGATTCTTCTCCAGAAATTTCCTTTTCTAAAGTACCATCCTTTGATGATGAATGTCTTCCTTCCCCTTTGCGATTTCATCTGGACAAGGTGTATACTCGTCGACAAAGAACAAATGCCACTACTTTGCCTCTTTTGCAAGAACCAGTCCCGAATCCTGCTCCAGCATCATCTTCACCTCAACTTGCTATTCGTCGTTCTGCTCGTATATCTCGTCCACCGGATCGATACGGCTTCTCTCATTCTTCATATTTTGCTACTTTATCCTCTGTATCCATTCCTACTTCTTATTCACAAGCAGCAAAACAGGAGTGCTGGAGACAGGCTATGGAAGAAGAACTTAGTGCTCTACAGCAGAACCAAACCTGGGTTACTGTTCCCTGTCCAGCTTCGGTGAAACCTATTGGGAGTAAATGGGTTTACTCTATCAAATTAAAGGCAGATGGTACTTTGGATAGATACAAAGCCAGGCTTGTGGCCCTTGGCAACCGACGGGAATATGGCATTGACTACAAAGAAACTTTTGCACCTGTTGCAAAAATGACTACTGTTCGCACCATCCTTGCCATAGCTGCATCTCAATCCTGGCTTCTTTTTCAATTTGATGTGAAAAACGCATTTCTTCATGGTGATCTTAAAGAGGAAGTTTACATGCGATTGCCTCAAGGTTTCCCAAAACCATCAGAAGATCAAGTTGCTCTTCTAAAACGATCATTGTATGGGCTAAAACAAGCACCACGAGCATGGTTTGACAAATTCAAAGATGCTTTACTCAAGCTACAGTTTCAGCAGAGTCCTTATGATCCATCTTTGTTTTTGCATCACACATCAACAGGAATCACCATTCTTCTCGTCTATGCAGACGATATCATCATCACTGGCACAGATACAGCCACAATTCAAGATCTCCAATTTTCTCTGCATCAATCTTTTCATATGAAAGATCTGGGCCCTCTGCAATATTTTTTGGGATTGGAAGTTCATCACTCTGAGAAGGAGTTGATTTTACATCAACATAAGTATACTATGGATTTAATTGAATCCGCAGGTTTGTCAAACTCCACACCAGTGGATACTCCTCTGGAACTGAATCTTAAACTCCATAGTGACAGTGGTGATCCCCTTTCTGATCCGACATATTATCGTCCGCTTGTCGGTAGTCTTATATATTTGACTACTACTCGGCCTGACATCAGTTATGCAGTCAACTTGATGAGCCAGTATATGACCAAGCCCCATCATCTTCATTTAGCAGTCGTTCAACGTATTATTCGTTATCTTCTTGGCACTTCTCACAGAGGCTTGTTTTTTCCTGTTGGCTCTCAGATGACCTTGTCTGCATATTCTGATGCGGACTGGGCAGGTTGTCCTGATACTCGTAGGTCCACCACGGGCTGGTGCATGTTCTTAGGTGATGCACTTATTTCATAGAAAGTGAAGAAACACAACAGAGTTTCAAAATCTTCAACTGAGGCAGAATACCGGGCCATGTCTGCCGCATGCTCAGAAATTATATGGCTTCGTGGTCTTCTTGAGGAACTGGGCTTTTCTCAAAAATCTCCCACACCATTACATGCGGATAACACCAGTGCCATTCGGATTACTGAAAATCCAGTATTTCATAAGAGAACTAAACACATCGAGGTGGCTTGCCATTTTATCAGGGATGAATATCTACGCAATGTTATTTCCCTCCCGTTCATCTCCTCAAGCCTCCAGACTGCTGATATTTTTACCAAAGCACTTCCTCAACCACGTCATCAATTCTTGGCTGACAAATTGATGCTTGTCGACTCATCAGCATCAATTTGAGGGGGGGTGTTAATGTTGGTGTTCCAAGCCCAAACTCGCAGGCCCATTTAGGCCCATTCATTATATATGTATCATTAGTCAAAGCCTCATGTACATACTAAGTTTGTTAGCTAATTGTTAGGATCTAGATTTGATATGATTGATTGTAATTAGAGCAGCTAATTGTTAGGATCTAGATTTGATATGATTGATTGTAAATTGATTGTAATTAGGGATTCAGCCCCTATTTATATGAAACATAGTCGATCCTCATGGCAGGACATTCAGCTCATTCGTTCTGTTTCCATCTCTCAATTTGTCATACTAGAGCCTATAGCGGCCAAATGGATTTAATTCGAGAGGAGTTCTTTGTACAGCTTGTAAAATGTTCATCTTGTAAGTCAGACTTATTATCTTTTGACTCCATAATAGTCAGCAAATTGAGAGATACAGACCTCTAAATAAATATAAACAAAATGGAAAGTAAACAAGAACAATATTGATCAAATGATTGTACTCATTCAATAAATTGCCACGAAACCAAGTAGTCCATATCAAATGACCCCAAGTGATTGTGAATGATGGTGAAATGCATTACGCAAGTCACTTCAATCAAGGGTTACTATTTTTGGTTCATTTTCGATTAGTTATGCATAATATTAAAGAGACCGAGTTGGCATCCAGGGAAAATTCAAGAGTCCAAGTTGTAACATTAGTCAAGGATCAAAGAAAGTGGCTGAATACTTTGTAAGTATCTAATCCTATCGTGGAATGAATGTGTGTGTGCATGTATTTTGATCATAGCAATCTAATTGTTTTTCTTCTGTATATGCATGGGTTCTCCCTATTTATAGATATGTTGCAATTCCATCAGTGCCTCGGGTGTGACTCGACAAGTCTTACAACAAGGTGAATACCAAAAAACAACTCTGATGCCTTATCCTGCATCACCCCACCTAGGATTTCAATTTGGACATAACCATCCCATCAATGGTCAATGAAGTGGCAAACTGGCAATCCACACAAACTAGAACAATTACTCATCTTTATAGATTACCAATCATAGGGCCCCACTTCATCACCTTTTAGTCAAAAATCACTTTGGTTAGACCAAGCTATCTAATTAATAGTTACTAAGTCTCAACACTATTCAAAAGTTGTTTCCATCATGTAGTCACACAAATTCCAGTGCAATTTAATAACTACTTTTTTTTTAATGGTGTGCAATTTAATAACTACATTGGTTCAATTTTGCAATATATAGAGCCTAAATCAGAAAGGCATTTTTTTATATATAAAAATCTTTGTTTTCATCTTTGTGTTCGAGTGCTTATCAAAATAAAAAGATGAAGAAGATGTTTGTTGTGGGTGGGTGTTGGGGAGAGGGGATGGGAACCTTGGTAGGAATTAAGGAGGGTTCTGGGCTGGTAGGTCTGGGCCCAGCTTGCTTCCCGCCTGAAAGAACTGCTGCGTGGGTTTTTTTTTTTTTTTCTTTGGGGGGTGTGTGTGTGTGCCGCCGATGAAAAACAAAATGCATGTGATAAAGAAAAACTTTACCAAGCGACATGAAGAAAAAGATTAGTTCCCATACATAGGAATGAAGATGTGATTTATCCAACCACCACATAAATACTAGTGTAGGGTAAGACTCCAAAAGATAGGTCAATAATATTTTAAAAAAAATAGAAAGAGAAGGTATAAAGTTGAACATCAAGAGTCGTGCTCAAACTTAAAAGGGTAAATAAAGAATTCAACTGATCAAACTGTGTTGTCAAGTTCAAGGGGAAAAATAAAGACTTAGGTCACATTTGGCAACCAAATCTTTAGGGAAAAGATTTTCGGTTTCCCTAAAGTTGTAGTAAATCCATGTTTGACAATTGTAAATTCCTGAGGATTTAGACGAATGAAAATCTTCATTTGATAGGATTTTCAGATCCGACCAGCCCCCATAAGATTTGAAAATTCTCACTTAAGTGGATTTGAACACTGAGCCCTATTTTTCTCAGCTATATTCATCAATACACACCAATATCAATGTGAAATCATCAACTATACAAATCCCCAGTGAGGAATCCTTATTCCAATGGTAGTGAAGAATCATAAGAACTATGGATTCCTCGCCCGTTACCAAACATGCCCTTAAACTCCATCCTTGTGAACTACAAATGAGTTACCATAAAGGAAACATAAGAAAAGCATGTTTTTTTTAATGGTTACAATATTTATTGTACCAATCATAAGTAAAGTTGTTGAGCATATGAGATAATTATTATCAATAGCATGATATTAGATAATGGATTCACACACAAACCTCAATTGCGTAAAATCCGAACCCACATTTCTTAAAAGATCTACAGCAAAAAAAGAATGCAAAAAGAAAAATTATTTTCCATCATGCAAGAGGCAACACAAGGGTTGCCAAAACCTTAGTTGGAATCTGAATAATAAACAATCCAATCATAACTGGAGACGTGCTGATTTTGTGTGTGTGTGTGAGAGAGAGAGAGAGTGGAAAAAATGGATAAGAAAAAAAGAATGAAATGGAAATCAGTCATCTCCAGACTCCCTAACTTCAAAATTTGTAATTAAAGGAAGAGAGAACATTGATAGATGGCAAAAAGGTAGCATCATGCAGCTCCAAGTGAAACCATGTAACACCCAAAAAACTCAAAAACATAGTCCAACTTATTAAAGTATGAGAAGCAAGGACTTGAGGATAAAATAACGCATTTCAGGAACAAAAAAACATCTAGGAAAACAAGAAGTTGAAATATGAGCAGCAATGGAAGTATAAGAATTGTTTGCGCACATGCACACATACAGGCTGGCATTCATGGTAACACGATCTCCTGTCAGAAGTGAAATTATGAACCTAAAATGGTTCCTCAAAAGATATAGTTAGTACCATAAAGCTTTAAAAAAAATATTTCTTGGATACCTAATGGTTTAAACAACTTTTTAAGGTGGTTTTTATTTTGTGGAAATGAAACAAACAGAAAATGTATCATCAGTAACTTAATGATTCATAAATCAATCACCAGGGACCAAAAATATACAAAAAGGCATATGAACCAAATAAGTTTTAAAATTAGCTAAAGAGTAGATGGTTAAACCTTAAAATCACAACACTAAAAAGTGAAGACACAAAAATATGAATCTGATAACTATTCCTAACATTAACACATCATTACCTGTACACAGTGCTCGAAAATTCTCTGCAGTTTTGGGTACAATGTCATCGAAAAGCTGTAAAACCCATCAGTAGCTATCAATGAGATGTGCAGATGAGTACAGCTTACGAAATAAATGGAAACTCAATCAAATGCCATCATCTGCCATTCAATTAATTGTTGAAATAAAACATACCTCAAATATCATTCTTTCTGGACAAATTCCATCGATGGATACATCCAAGAAGACCATAGGATTCTTCTTTTTGGACATTTTTCCGTCTGTGTAAGTGTTCTGAATGATTTTAATGATCTGATTGCACAAATGGAACGACACTTCAACAGTGTACAGCGTCAATTTCATACGATAAATGAAGACACAAATATCAAAGAGTTCCATCCTAAACGGTTGCCTAAAATCATAATAACTCTTCTCAATTCCAAGGGGAAAAAATTCGTCAGATGCTAAACAATTATATAAATCCATAGAAAAGATGAATAGATAAGTCAATACCATACAACTAGAATTGTTTTCCAAAAGTAAATGATTACCTTCTGATTCAAACATGCTTGAAAAAACAGCTTAAGCACCACTTCCGATTACAAGATACTTACCAAAAGAAAGAACACACACAAAAATCTCTTTATAACATTTCCCCTTCATCGTTACAAGATGAAAAACGATTTTGGAAGTGCAAATCGATCTCATCAGAACAAATGGTGGGGAAAGAACGAACTCACTCACAAACACCGAAAGAAAAACTCAATTTTCTTGCGCAGAAGGGGAAAACAAAAAAGTACAATTGTGAAAAGAAAACAAGAGGGAGAACGGATCCTCAGAACCCTAGAAAATCTCATGAATAGGGAGAGAAAGAAGGAAAGGAATTTGAAAAGATATGTGTGAGAGAGGCAAACAAACCCTAACCCTAGTTTTTGTTTGTTTCTTTTTCCTACCTTGGAAGTGACGAGTGTTGCGCAGCTCAGCTGCTCTCCACAGAAACAAGGAGAGGGATTTGTGGAAGAATGAGGAAGAAAAACCTAGCCTCAGCTGCTTCCCAGGGTGAAAGTGCCGAGCTGTCCCGGCCTGGTACGACTCTATAAGTGGGGCGCACTGCATGAATCTCAACCGCACAAAAATTGCAGGTCCCTTTCCTTTGAAGGCTTGATTCTACTTCAATGTAAGTTTTAAGGCCCAAGGCCAACCAAAGATGGACTGACAGTAAGCCCCTCTTTGGCATCACTAATTTTAGCCTTGTTTTTAAAAAAATTTAAATCGGATAGAGATTTTAAAAATAGAGGCATTTTACAACGCATCAATGCCCCGCCTATATAGCCAATAGGCGGAAAAAGGCCAGGCCCATTCAGGCTTTCTATCACCTTTCGTGCTTTCTGCTAATTGCTTGGAAAAATTAATCACTAATCACAAGCGATCCTTATTTAGGTTAAGTTGAACCTTTGGCCTTTTATCACGTAATTAAACCCAACCCAAATATTAAATGGGCCCATTTATACATCCAAGCTCCGCCCAAAGCATATTGGGCCCAAATCAAACTTGGGCTGGCCCAGCCCATGAGCAACCCTAATCTTAATTGCTAGTTATTATATACATGATGAGCCTCATGGTGGTGGCGCATCTCTGATTATAGTGGAATTTTGTCTTGCTAATAAGAGGGAGTCACTGGACAAAGTTTAAAGTTGGGATTTTCAAAGAAAGGCATGCAAGGATCCAATCCCGAAAATAACCTTGTTAAAAATATCTGATAATAATAATTTGATTTTGTAAGGTCCCAACCCATAACTATATGTATTAGTACTAATTAATAGTATTTATTATTGATTATTTATATTATATTGTTAGCTTTCTAAGTGTGTTTAGAGGTTAATTAACTTAGTTCGAGGGTTATGATAGACTTTGAATAGTTTTGAGAAGTTTTGAGAGTCATTAGACCTACTTCAATGTCTTTAGAGGCCTATGCGTGATTTTGGGATAGGCTAGGGGTTATTCGCAATTTCAGAAAAATGGCGTTTTGGGTTCAGTGGGTGAACAAAATCATTCCAGGAAACATTCTCGTTCAACATGTAATTATTCGATTTTCCGAAATCCTCAATTTCACAATTTTCTCTTAGGTCGATTCCTAGTCATCATTTCTATAAAAGTAGAAATTTCTTCTGAAATCCTTGACACATGTCTTTCGTAAACTCTTTAGAAAAAATAAATAATTTCGTGAACATTTTCCTTTATACCGAATCCATCCGAGGCCCAAAACTAAAGTTATTAGCCTATCTTTGTCTTTGAGTTGTAGGCCTCACACTTCACTAGCCTTTTATCAAGTCTTTCTTCCTCATTTAACTCTACTTCAATCTCATTTCCAGTAACTTTTCGTAATAATAAAAGTTAAAATATCTATGCATATATTTCAAAAAATAGAAAAACAAAAATAAAATATAAATGATGCATGTTTCTTGATATGGATATTCAGAAAGAAAAAAAATTGTGTTATAAACCGAATGGATCATAATGGACCGAAATTTTTTTACCCCCACTCCGTTTCGCTTGAAGGATCGGAACGAAAAATTTCAGCAATTCTAGCCGAAATGAAATGGAATTGACTACCATGTCATGGACCCATGTCCAACCAGATAGGTCTAGTCTATTTAGGGCCATGTTCGCTGGCCTGTTTAGCCCCTTCCCCTTCCACTTCTTTCACTGATATTTGGCCAATTGTCAAACACGATTAGGGTAATTCCACCCCCCCCCCCCCCCCCCCCCCCAAATGAACCTCCCAATGAACCATTTAGAGGTAATTAGAACTCCTTTTCACATGAAATATAATTACCTTAGAGCATGTTTATGTACTGGTGATCGAACTCACTTCAAATGGGACCTTGGACTGCTAAGAGGTGTTGTTTAAGCATACAAACTCCTACTGGATTGTTCGAAGACATGTTTGAAACAATATTGAGTCGAGTATATGCTCATTTAAGACCTATAAATATAGAGATACCTTCTTGAAAACCAAGTTCACATAACGACCGACATTTGAACCAGTCAAATTGCATCGTCTCGACATGTCATTGGCAATGTTTGGCCTAAGTTGGACTCATGTATTAGTTCTTTGGATCTTTCATCAATTAATACCAGTTTTACATGATTTTTACCCATTTACTTGCATATGCGGAGCATGTGATGATAGAAAATTGTGAAAACAATTTTGGCATGTCCACAAAATTCTAACACAAAAAAATAAGAGAAACTTAATATTCATTCCTCCAGTTTATATTACATGGATTCACATTTTAAGCCTCGTAGATGCATGTTGTTTACAAACTCATTTTACAACCCCACCATATGACCTCAAATGGTTTCAAACTGAACAAGAAAAACAAAAAATACATAAATTATACATAATACCTGACAAAAAGACTACAAAAATAGATTTTGGGAGCTCATGTCCAAGAGCACTCTGTTTGCTCGGACATGGCTCTCTGTTTGCGTAGTTTATTATTCTCTTCTCCCGTTTTCTTTTCCAGACTTCTATAATGTCTCTGTCATGGGTTTAGGATGGCCTTACTAGGTGTATGGATAAGTAAAAACCAATTTTAACTGACGGTAATCTTTGACAATCAGCACTCATTCATCAAGGATTTTGAAAGTACAATCCAAGGGAGTTATTGGTTTGTGTGCCAGTGGGTGTTCAAGGTTATGTCATTCTTGGCCATACTAATACGTGTTAGATTATATGGTCTCAATCCATTAAATGATGTAATAAATTGATTTATTTCTTTATTTATCAATATAATCATGCTTTCCTTTCATGAGATGAATGGTGTTTTATTACTTACTTGCACATAACCAATAGAATGACATGATGGTTCATGAGATCAACCAGAGTCCACAAGTATACTAGATGTAATACATGTGTATGAATAAGATCCACATACGGGATACATGTGTCGCAAATCTTATACTTAAACAACTTTACAACCAGTGATGAGATTGGGCATCTCATCTGACAAAGATGCATCATTATGATCACTATGAGATAGTATGAATTTGTCTCAATCATCAGAGTGTAAGACTGTAGATCATCATGCTGGTACATTAGATGTATTGAAGGACCATGAGAAGCACCCTATGAAATATTATCTTTACTTTAAGGTCTGCTGTCATAATTCCCTAGCAATAGGCTCATAATCCTAAGACATTAATGGACTCAAGTTTCTATCTATTCATTTGCTTTGAGCCACCAATGAGTAAGGCCAATTGTAGGTCAACACCTCGGTATCTTGGGTACATGGTAGTAGGACTGTAAGAACATTCAATGATCAAGATGGAATCTATCCTCCTTATCCCCTTATGCCAATTAATGAATTTATCATTGGTAAGTGCGCACTCGTTTTAATTGAGAGTTAATTGGATAGGTACTGATGATTACTATAATTGATTGGGCCTCAAGATTAATAAGATATTGATCCAATTTGGAGGACATGTTCAATTGA
The DNA here is from genome assembly GCA_012931725.1 of Litsea cubeba. Classification (NCBI taxonomy): domain Eukaryota; kingdom Viridiplantae; phylum Streptophyta; class Magnoliopsida; order Laurales; family Lauraceae; genus Litsea; species Litsea cubeba. The sequence goes on along the minus strand of CM022944.1, from coordinate 91,669,559 downwards.
TCCATGGATATAGATAAAGGGGCCTACTTGTGGTCATAGGAAAGTTTAGGTTCTTGTAATTTATTCTTAAAACTAGAGTTTTCAGTTGCATTTATATAGTGGAGTTATTTGTAATTAACTGTGGGCCTGAATTGCACATGAGATGTGGGGTCGGGGTGTCCCAGTTAGAACCAGCTTTCTCTGGAATCCCTAATGGTCCCCACGCTAACCCAAGTTATTAGATAGTTACTATTCTATTTGAACTCTAATTGGAAAGGAAATAGTTACTATTTCTACTGAAAGTGAGACTTCTAATAGTGGTAACAATAAGTTACTAATTGTTATGGAAGTGAGATTTCTAATAATAATTAAAAAGAAGAAAGTTACTAATTTTTATGGAAGTGAGATTTCTATTATTAATTAGTAAGGGAAGTTGCTTAGAACTATAAATAAGGGAGAGAAGGCCTTGGACGTCCCATGCAATTCCCTCTCTTGGAATTCACACCCAGCCCTCTCTTGTGCAAGAGTTGCACGCCTCTTTCTCCCATTTTCCTTCTTCTAGTTTCCTTAGAGCTTCTAGTTGATTTCTCTTGAAGATCCCACCCTTCTTCTTGAGAAAAGAGATATGATACGAAACATAGCGTGGAAGACAATGGGGTCTTGGAGATTCTAATTTGTTAGAAATAAAAATTCTTCATCCAACAAGTTGTCTACTTCTTCATTAGAGCACAATCAAGCTCCAAAGGTATAATCTACTTCATTGTATATTGTGGATTTGTTATGGATGCATGGTGATGCTTTTATCTTAGAGATAGTGTTTTACTGATCTTGATCATGAGATTGAGGACTTGGATCCTGGATTGGGTTTTTATAGCCTTATGGATAATTGATCTCTGCATCAAGTGGGTCAAAAGTTTTTGTAACCTATCCACGAGGCCTACGTAAGTCCAACAGTACAGAGAACCAGAATGAAGCCATGAAATGGCTTGAACAACCAAGAATAGAGATACCCTTACTCCTTTGAGAGAGAGAGAGACAAAAAAGGAAGACTGAGCAGTCGGTGTGAATTGAAAAGGGAGGGTTAGGCCATAGACATTTAGTCTCTTCCTCTAGATGAACACTTCTAAAGGTTGGAGACCGAATTTAAAAGGTTAAGGTTCTGTCTTGTAGGAGTTTGAAACAAAGTCTCACCTTCTTGAAGAGAGAAATCTGCAAAAGGGAGGAATTATTCTAAATTCGGGGAGGCTATAATGTGCGATAGGAGAGTCTGGAGTAAGTAAAAGAGGCTTAATGGTCGACCAAGGGTCTTATTTATAGAGTGGGAAAGCAGTTGCATCAATTATAGGAAGTTATAATTCAAAACTGGGTGCCAACACTTTACTGGGAGTCCATGTCCGAGACACAATGCTTCTCTCAGACATGGAGTCTCATTCCATAGGAAGTGGGTCCAAATAATGTCCAACTACTCTGAAACTCTGCGGAATCCCTCCTGGGATGATTTTTAGCTTCTGAGGACGTTTTCACCACCATTCGACACTGGAAAGGGGCTTTGAACTCTATTTGTATGCAATTTTTACTTTGAATTTGGATATGAATATGAAATGGTCTCCACTGGCGTTAAACTTATGGGAAACCTTCTTAAAAACTGTTATTGATCACTAAGGAATATTTCATCTTGGTTTGACCTCCATAAGTGGCCTGATGTGGGTCCCATTAGTCCAAGTCTGAAAGCCATTTGGACATAGAGGGTTAATATGTGAGACATGGGTCCAAATGACCCTAATTGCCTTCAAATCCTGGAAACACACCTTTGAAGCTTATCTTTGGACCTTGAGGTGGATTTTGCCTCGAAGAAGATTTTGAAGGTTGGCCAAAGTAGGCCTTAGCTTGTCTGCACATATTTGACTTAGGTTGACTTTAGTTGTTCTTTACTTGGATCTGAGCCTAAATGGTCTTAATTTGATTCAAAGCTTGTGTTTGACCATTCGCATGAGTTCTTGACCTTTGGAAGTTGACCGAATGCGGAATCCTAGTCCATATCTAAGAATTAGGGTTTGGAATTCATTTGGTTGCATTCATATCCAAATGACCATAGCTTACTCTAAAACTCTGGGGAAACACCTTGGATGTGTATTCCTTGACCCTGGAGTACGAGATTTGCCTTCCTCCGATCGACCTCTTAGGCCATCATTGGGGTCTATGTCTGAGAGCTCATTGAGGTCTATGTCTGAGCATTCTAAAACTCTCAGGCATGGAGCTGAGTTTCATTATTGAGCTTCTCCTTGAGTTTCTAATGACTTCTAAAGCCACTAATAGTCTTCATTTAGCCAAGTAATGCATCATTGGCTCCATGTCTGTGGTGTAGACCTTCACACTTACCTCTGTCTGATTAGATTTGTTGGGCTGCATATGTATTTTTTACATGCCAACAACATGCACCTCTTTTGTTGTACTTAGTTATTATCAACCAAACCCGATGACTTACCCGACCTTAGAATTAGTAGACGAGCTTGTAAGTAATGATTTAAAATGTTAGGGATTTTGTATGTTGCAATTTGATGGATGCATGATCATTTTAGCATCATTTGAATTTTCACACATGCATTAATTTTGAAAAAAAAACTTGAAATCTTGAATTTTCACATGCATGGTTTTATAACTTTCAAAAGAGATTTTTATGCATGACTTGGATTTTAATTTGGATGTGCATAAATTGCTTTCGATCATGTATGCCTATGAACTTAGAATTTCAAAATCATCTTAGGCATTAATAGGTTCACGTTTTGAAAACAACTTTTGGACTGATTAAACATGAAACCAAGCATGACTTCCATGGCAGAAAATTCCCTTTTATAATATAATCTTCAAGTTAAAAACCCTAGGAATTTTCGATTATCCACGTCTTCTACCGCATGTATATTCTTACTTTGTTTTTACATTTGGGGACCAAATGTTTTTAAGGAGGGAGAGATGTGAGGCCCCACCCCTTGTGGGCCCTCAATTTGAATTTAAATACTATATATTTTAGCCTAAGAGTATTAATTATACTAATTATGGGGTTTAGTAAGGGTAGTTATGTATTTTCCTAGGTTTTAGTTAGATTAGTTTAGTTGTGTTATTAATAGGGTCATTAGGGTGTCTTTTATAAATTATTAGAGTTAGTTAGTTTGTTAGAGGCCCTAGCTGGATATTAGTATTTATTATAGGGGGTATCCACTAGAGAATCTTCTAAAACCTTACCTAAAGACCAAACTACCCATGGCCCTAACCCTAATCCTATTCAAACTAAAAGAGTATTTTAGTCCCTAGCCCAAACCCCAACCTATATATACTGCACCCTCCCATGCCATACGTCGGCTAACACCTCTCATCTCATTTCCCTCACTTGTCTCTCTTCTTCCCCATTTCCTTCCAACTCTCTCTCTCTCAATTCCCTCCAATTCTCCCATTTCTCTTTCTATAAACCCTAGATCTAGACTCTAAGAAGAAGAAGAAGAAGAAGAAGACTATCTACCACATTTCCAGCAGCAACTTATCATAAGGATCTTTATCTCTTTCTTGCTAATCTCTCATTTCTCTTCAAATCAAGATAAGTACCATTTTCTAGTTCAATTCCTATAGAATTCTCTCTTTCTCTCTCTAGATCTCCTTCCTTATAGCAATTCTCTTGCGGATCTGGGTTAGGTGTTAGAGATCTCATTAGATATGAGATTTTGGGCTGGTTTTGGATTGAGAAGACCTTAAAGCTGGGATTTTCTATTTGGAGCTTGGATCTCTATTTTCTCTCTCTAATCTTCTTGCCAATTGATTAGAGGCAAGTGCAATATGCTTATTTAATATATAATGAATGTTTACTGTCTTTGATTATGCAATTTTCTATTCAATTGATGTTAGAAATGATAGATCTATCTTTGAGCTTGTTTTTATGGATTTTTGGCCATTGATGGATGGGTTGATCTCATTTGAAAGATCAATGGCCCATGGATTGGATGGTTGGATGTATATTAGAGTGTTTTTCATATTTTTGGATGTTTATGTGGTGTTTGGAGGAACTAAAGGTTGCAACCTGGGACTCTCTTCAGCCAGGATCTCCAGTGTGCGCGGTCGACCGACCAGGCCAGGAGGTCGACGTAGCACACATGAATTTCTGGAAATCAGGCTTTGCCTGTAGGGTGTTTGTTTCTTTGATCCCAGTGTGACAGGTTGACCGCCCAGGCCAGGAGTCGATCGAGCACATTGTGTACAGTGACCATTTCCAGATTTTGGTTTCTGATGTTGTGATCATTCGTGGGGCCCATTGACCATCCAAATGGACTTCTATTAATGTGCCAAACACGAGTCAATGGTAAGGCTCAATCTTGACAGGTGGGGCCCACTAATTAAGGTCTAGATTGTGTATTCTAAGGTGATTCGACCCTTAAAATGTTATCAATGATACTCGTAACTTCTGGAACACCAAACACAGTATCCATTAGCATATGAAATTTCATTTAGAGATCGAATTACCTGAGATAAACCTGGACCTGAAAGTGGACCAATTACCTAGGTGGGACTGTTGATATCTCCCATTGATTCATAAACTTGGAGATTTATCTCATTTATGCTATTATTGTCACACTATTGTCCTTACTATTGCTTATAACTGTTAATTAAATGGAAAATGGATGACCTGAGTTTAAAACTACTTAAAGCCTAGAGGTGACCTGGTGGTGCGATTGGGTGAACACTGACCCGTGTCTGTTGCTAGGCGGGCCCCTTTTTTATGGCCTAAGTTTGAATGTGGATTACCCTAGACTGGAGATGTTGGATTATATGGACTTGTAATTCATTATGAATGTAAATGGACTGTATATCATTGAAAATGGACTTATCTATTCATTTGGACTTATAGACCAGGCCATGTATTTGGTGGGCCTCGGTATGGATCCAATGAATGGAGTTGGACCTGGATTATGATCCATAAATTGTATTGGATATCTGGACCTCTTAGGAATCTTGTTCACGCAAGGCAAAGCCTAGACAGACACAGACCTTTATTGTTTCATGAGTTGGCACATACATTCACTCAGTTGATTTAAGTTCAGCATTTAGACTGATCATCACTGGTAGGAGCTATTGTGAATGTTGAGTGAGCTATCATGATGAGCGTTCTTGTAGACGGACAGTGCGATACCGGGTTCGGTCTCTGAGTGATGAGTGTGGTGAGGATGTTGTTTGTGGGGCTCGTTATTCCTCAGCACTGGTGAGGTTTCCCCGCCGCCACTGTGCTCGGTATGAGGGGACCATGGCATAATATCCTGCGGTATCTAGCTCGTGTGAATGTGCCATACTGTTTAGATTAGATATCTTGTTTGTTATAATTTCAAATGCTTATCTTGCTCAACTGCCTAGATTCTATATCATTGTTACTCTCTTTAACTTTATTACTGTCTCTACTCTTTTGATGCATATGTCCTATATTACTTGCATATTGTGACTTGCCATATGTTTAGATCTGATCCATTCTTGGTGCTTAGGTTTCGACCCCGAGTACAAGGACGATGTACTTGCGCTCGCTGAGGCACCCGTAATAGGACACTACGGATGGGGACTGGCCGACCGAAAGATCGAGCCGGAGGTTGGAGAGCCATCACCTGGGGTTTGAGCGATTATCTTGTTTGGGCTTTTGAGCGACTTCTGTAGTGAGTTGTGTAGAGTTTAAAATTATGTAATAAACCTTTATTTTTATCACTTGACATTTTTAGGCTGCACTTCAACCCGTTATATTTGATATATCATCTGTGATACCATATGCTTCCATTATCTTTACAATTGCTTCTGCTTTACTCTTATGCTTCCGTAACTTAACCATTGATATTATATTGTTCAAAAAGTTTTAAATTGGACATCACTGCGGACCTACGATCTTGAAGTTATCGGATTTTCAGGGAAGTAGCGCGCCAACTTCGGTACCTTGACGGTTTTCTCGGTATTCGGAATTGGTGCGTTACAAGCTTACAACACCACATAAGCTTCCATTAAATATTCATGTTGGTGGTAGCTAGAATCCTTATCCTCACATGCAAATCATGGGGAAGAAATATAAATTATCTCATAATCCTAAACTCGCACCTTGAGATGCAAATAGCTGCATTAATCCAGTTTGCGGGTGTGACAAATTTTTATGCAATATTGTAATCATGAGCATGTTATGTGGATCTACTTTTGTACATACATTTTAGTGAAGATCATGCCAAAATAGGACCCACTTTGTCGTTGAGATATTCGACGTTACTTGTGAAATACCCCTTATTGCAGATTGTCTTGGTGGTAATATAGCATCTGAGCCCATTTTCAAAAAGGACTCTGCCTTGTCATTAGTAATATTAGCAATAAACCTTCATCTATGCCATTGGCCTAGAAATATTGGATTTGGATACCTTTAAGTGAACATAATATGTTGCTGATAAAGTCGGAAGAAAACACAAAGACCTAAGGTAGGTGTAAGGTCATTGACCTTACTAGTGTGTTTAGCTTTCTAATTTCATGATTAGGTTAATTAATCACCATATTAGTTAATTATATGGGTTTAGTGTGTGAGCGAGTTTCTTTTGTCATTAGGAAGATGCCTGCGAAGTTTTGTGCGATTCTGAGTGCGTTTATTTTTTATTAGCAAGATGGTAGTCTGTGATTTAGGGGAATTTGGATATTTTTACAAAAAAATTAGTTTTCACTGAATTTGGGCTCATTGGAAAGATGTCAATGCGCTCATCGTTTGACTTATTGCGACTTAACACCTCGAAGCCCCTCAAATAATCAGATTTCTTTCATCTTACTCAAAAGGGCAACTTGGACACTTCCTATATCGTTTCTATATAAGCTCCAATTCCAGCATATTTTCTTCTTTCAATTCATCTTTTCATTTCAAAAGAATGCTGGAACTCTTCTTATTCCTCTTGCATGTGCATTTAGAGAAGACAACCCAATGATAGCTCATCTTCTTCTTCCTCTTGATCCCCTCTCCTTCTAGAACCCATTTTGGTAAGATTTCCCTAACTCTAACCCTCCCAAATTCATTCCTTTGCTTGATTCGTGAGTTGCATGTCATTCAATTTCTCTTCTTTCTTTTCCTTTGCGCTCTAGGAGTGGTAGAGAGTAAGATCTGGAGTGTGGGTTAGCTTAGTGGAGTGTAGGGAGCTTCTTCTTCTTCATCTCCCCCAATTTTCTCTAATTCTCTTCTCTTTGGCCAAGGCAAGTAGATTTATGGTGTATAATTGACATGCATGCTATATTTCTTGATGCATTGATGATTCAATTGCTAGTTATACCTTAAATTTTAACTTTGATGATGTATTCACTTTGATTAACATGTTATATTAGGTTCAACTGATGTCTTGGGCTTAATCTTTGGGATGGGTTGGATGGTTAAAATGTGACGGTGAAATGTGGTTTTGGGGAGATCACGGAGACTCTTTTTCATGCAGGTAAAGGCCTTTGGAGAGGTTTAGAAAGGAGGGGGATGAAAACTAGCCGAAGCAAGGAGAACCCTGACTAAACCCGCGTAGAACCTGAAGGTTCACTCGAGGGGGGCTAGCCCTTGCTCGAGCAAGCCATGCTGTTGGCTCATGGTGGCTAGGCAGCAGGTCTGCTCGCTCGACCTAGGTTTGTTTGGGTCGAGTGTGCTAGGTCATTGTCCACTTTTTAGAAGGGGACTTTTAAACCTAGTTTAAGCCTAGGTGTGGGACCCTTTGACCTTAGCCTTACATGACCAACATGGGGAAATGAAAATGGAGTACGTTTAGATTAGTGTGCTTCATCGGTTGTTTGGGATTTCAGTGTATTTATTGTGGCTTACCAAATGCACGTGCAATTGAGTAAATCGGTGCCCAATAATTTCCATACACCAAGGGCTCACCAAATGGGGCATCGTTGGCTCATTCTCCATACGAACTCCGCTGGGAATGCGTACAGTACACGAGGGACAACCTTTGACCTAGGATTGGCTCGTACTTCCTTGACTCGCAATCTTCTTTCCATTGCTTGGCGTACCTTGTACACTCTACCCATAAAACACTCGTATAACTTGAGAACATAACTTGATTATAAATTAGGACTTTGGCCGGACTTAGAGTGTATCCGTAGGTACCTTTTGATTTGCTGAAAAATTGAAAGCGGGTTGCTTGCAATGTTGCAATCTCAATTTCAACAAATACATGAAGACACGAAAATAGTTTGCACATAACATTTGAAAGTGCATGTTCGAACCATTCCTGCTTTTAGTTTTACATGGGTTATACCTTTCTCACCTTCTGAGTGCAAGTCATTTTTTAAATTTTATATGACTCCCTCAGTTGGCTTAGCAGATCAAACATAAACAATACAAAAGTACAAAATTGAAAGGAAGAAAGGAAATTGTTGCTTTTACAGCTGACTACCCTTGGTTTCATTTGAAGGAAAATGGCCAGCTATTCAAAAAAAGTCCTCAACTTTGCCCTTCTTTGAGTTTACTTCCCTCAGCCAATCTTTGTAATCGACTACTAGTTTTCTTGGATAAAATACAAGGATCCAAGGGAGTTTATCAACATAAAGTAGTTAATAGAAGACGATCTCGGGTGGTACCACTTTGAGACCTTTATATGGTAAATCAAAGTGAAAGAACACCACAAAGATACAGAGATCTCTCTTTCTCCTTAGCAGAGAGGAGAAAGAAAAGCATGGGGGATCATCCACAATGAGAGACAACATGAAAACTCCACATTTGCATCCTCCCTCACCATGTGAAGAAGGCGAGGAGAAATCTTCGGAGTAGAAATGGCAAAGTCTCTTGGCCTTTTTTAGAGTGTGCTTGCTGCTGAATGCTCCTTGAAAAGCCCTTTTATAGGCTTCATGGTGGTTAGAACTGTTGGAAGTTGCGGGGAAGTGGGGAACAATTAAAGGAGGTGGAGAAATAGGAAGTTGTAGGAGGTGGAGAAATAGGTGCTGCAAATGCTCTGTTACTCATAGCCGGTTTGAGAGACGTCCATCGGTGTTGTGGGGTCTAATTGTTGAAAACAACCCACGGCCCATGGGTTTTTGTAGAAAAGCGCCATCGGCCATTGAAACTTCATGACGTCGACCATCATGTTTAGTGTTCACCAACTATGAGAGCTGCGTGACGCTGGTTATTGTCTTTAATGCTCAATCTCCGCTCTGTCTTTCTCACTCAAAGGAGGAAGGGTTTCCTCATGTAAGGCTCAGTTGTGCAAGCCCTCTCTTGGCTTTGTAATGGTTCTCCATACTGGTATGGCTCAAAATGACACAACCCTAAATACCGATTGGCACATAAAACAGTAAACTCCCTTAGATTGTACAAATGTAGTCTTTGATGAATGAGTGATGATTGTCAAAAATAATTGTCAGCTAAAATCAATTTCCACCATTCCAAATACTTAGTAAGGCCATCTCAGAGAAATGATAGATGCACTGTAGAGGTTTGGGGAAAAAAATAGAAGAAGAGGGGGAAAAAAATAAAAGAAGAGAGAAGGGAATTGGACAGTCAAAGATCCATGTCCGAGCAAACAGAGTCTTTTGTCACGTATTTTGTTCAATTATTGTACTTTGTTCATTTTGTTCAGTTTAAAACCATATGAGGCTAGATGGAGGGGTTGTAAAAAATTATAAACAACTTGCATCCACGAGGGCTTGGAATGCGAACCCATGTGATATAAATTGAAGAAATGAATGTAGAGTTTTACTTATTTTCTGTGTTAGAACTTTGTAATTACTCCAAAATTATTTTCACAATTTTCTTCCATCAACCCCTTCATCTGAAAAATACTATATAAAAGAGGATGGTTTTATGTTGAATTTTGACCGTCACTAATAATTTTGAAGGTAAGTTATCATTTTTTTACGCTAGAAGTTCTACATTCTCTCTCCCACTTTTGCTCTAATGCAACTACCTTCTTTTTATCTCTTTATCTCATCAAACTACTCACGTTTACTATTTTTGGAAGTTCTACTTCTTCCTTTTTTGCAAAAAATTTCCTTTCGAACTCACCTCTTCTATTCCCTTTTACCCCAATTTTCCTATTTCATTTTACGTCATTAGCCCTCGGACCACAAAATCAGATACTCTCATTACCTTTTTGATGTTTGAATATTTAATTTGTAATGCATGGAGATTCTGCACGTATAAAATACCATATTCGACTGAAATGCAATACAATTTCTGTGGAAAGTCTTTAGTGAGGATGTTAGGTTCGTTATTTTTTTCTTTTACCAAACCGAATTGTCGAAACGAATTTAATAAGTATGATAAATGACCAATCATAGAAGAGCCCAAATAAGTATGCTCAGGTTCGGGGGATAGCCTTTGGGCCGTATCTGGCTTGGGCTGGATTTGGGTCTATGTTCCTAAAGTCGGGCCGAATCTGGTAAGCTCGGCTCAATCCAGCCATGAACACAGGCTGCTCCAAGGGCTCCCACCCTTCCTTCTCAGTTCTTAGTTCTTAGTTCTTACCCTCCACCAGCAAACGAATAAAAACCCGAACGAAACCTAGTTCCGGTCTTGCAGACCAAAACTTATCATCTTTATCTTTCCGCCCGGGACAGGGCAATCGATGGGGGAGAACGGTTTGTGCAAAGAGAACGATGAGCCCTGGAAGATTCTAGAATTCTACAGTGGCATAGGAGGCATGGTATCAGAAACAAACACCATAAACCCCATCATTCTACTCTTTTTTCCTCTCTCTCTCCTCTATATATACATATCTCATAGGGCTTTCTCTCTCTCTCTCTCTTCTTGTTTTGGGGATTGCAGAGATACTCAGTGATAAAAGCTGGAATTCAAGCAAGGATTTTGGAAGCCTTCGATATCAATGACAGAGCTAACGATGTGTACCAGCACAACTTCGGCCATCGCCCCCATCAGGTTTCTCTCTCTCTCTCTCTCTATATATATATATATATATGTTTCTGGATGTGGTGGCTGTGGATGTAAAGTTACAGAACTATCTTGCTTTAGAGTGACAACTCCTTCCGCATGTTGTTTGTATTATTGAGAAATGCTTCACTGGTCCAGTCCGCACGACCGACACAATTAGACTGGCACTGATTGGTTACGGAAAGAATGAGTCACAGAATAAATCAACCAAAACGATAGAAATGAACTCATTTTTTTCTCTGATTTTGAACTTTGAAGTGAAAGACAAGTACTAGTATAGTATCTGCCCAAAACAATTTCTTACTCAACAATATGGATATCGAGGCCTGCTGAGTATTGGTATGAAGATGAAGCTGGAGTTGTTTGATTAAGTTTACGTATTATCTCCATTGGGGATTCTGATAATAGTACAATGAGGGCTGAAAATTATGGTAATGATGATGAAGATATATGGTCGAGCTAGTTGAAAACTCAGGGTGATTTTGAAGAACTAACTGCCCCATGGCGCAAAGCACCCACCCCTTAGTTAATATTATGGTTTTTGGCTTGTTGTTTTAGTGTTGTTACCATCGTCCATCAAAGTGAAGTTTTCAATAGTTATTATACATTGGTGATTTTGTATTTTGTAGGTATTAAATGATCCTTCCATTAGCTACAACAAGTGATGAACATCACACTAGCCTTGAGAAAAATTGTATCTTTCGATATAAAACTTGCACATTTTAAGCATTTTCTATTATTTATTATTTTTTAGAATTTCTATGTAATATTTTAGGACTGACTGGCAAGCCTGTCCCGTTCTGGAAGGGTCACCACCGACTGACTCATCACATTGGCATTGGAATTTAAAATCTTGGTTGGAGTTTAAAAGGCCTGGTTTTCTTTGACCAAAACAATCTTGTTCCTCTCTTATATTTATATCTTGAGAGTGAGTGATTATTACTATTAGAGTTGATTCCTTTGAACATTTCTGTTCACATGAAAATGCCTTTTAGTTTATAGTTCTCATAGCAGTAGAAGATGATTTGAGATGGATAGGGCCTTTCTGTCTCTGCATTTCACAATCCTGCGAGTCATGGTTCAGAATATTGGGTAATTTGCTATGATCAAATGATATGCATTGCTTATCATAACCATTATGCTAACATATACTGAACTGTAAAATATCGGCGGCCAGCATTTTGAAGGTTGTACTGGACATACCATTTGAGAGTTAGTTTTTTTGGAAAAAAACACTCGAATCGGTATCGTTCAATGAGATTGAACATGGCACGTGGGCTTTGACTTGATCGAGCTTTACAAAAGTATGTGTGGAGTTGTATATTTTTCAGATTTTCTTGAAGAAATTAGTTACAATGGTTTTTTTTTTTTTTTGATGACTACACAAAACATTTGGTGATTTAAAACCAAATTTAAGATTGGGCCATTTTTTGAATGTTATTAGTTAAAATACCTACTTTCTTTTCATAATATATATTTTGAATATTTAAAAAAAACATCTACTTTCTCTGCATAATATATATATTATGAATATTTTGAAATCTTTTGGTATGCATATTTCACTTAGTCATTTAATTTGAACAAATTGAACAGTATTTGACGAAGCAACAACACATGCTGTAAATAATTTTGGGCAACAAATTGCTTTATAATGTGCCTTGATAGCAAAAAAATTGGATTCTAGCATTTTCCAATATTTTGGATCTTTGGGATATTTTTTCAGCTACGAGTGGCCGTGAACTACAAGGATTGCCACAACGTATCCTTTTCAGGGTTAACCATGATTCCCATTGCAATGCAACCGATTTTTAACTATGTTGCCAACAACGATCTTACCATGGATCTGAAACAATTTCCATGGAAGCACACCTTGTGTTGCTTACGTTTTTCCCATGCAACAGGATTACATGCAAGAAATGGGGATTTCCAATTTTCGGTTTAAAAATAGAATTGGATGCTAACAAAGTGTTAAAAAGACTTACGGAAGGTGAATGGGGGATACAAACATTTGGGTTCAGGTGGCAAAATATGGATGAGGTACAAGAATGGGGAAGAAATATTCCATGATGAGTGTTAGTAATTTTGGTTAAGGGCTTCAAATTAGAGATGCAATAGGCAATCTTATCTAAATTTAGTTCCTGCAATGTGAGAAAATCATAGCTATAATGGTGTTAGTGAGGTGTGGGTGGAAATGAAGGGAAATCGAAGGGTGACACAAGGAGGGAAGAACTTATCCAAGAAGTGAAAAGCAGAAATTCTCTGTACATTTGTGGGAATAGTGCCATTGTCAGAAGTAACCTCTGAATCATTGTCAGATCTCATCCAAGATGATCTAGTTTGAAGAAAAGAGAGAACTTTCGTAAAGAGGAATCATGTCGTTCTGTCTTGTACTAAATATATTGTATACAAGTTGCCTTGTTTATATGAGAATCATAATCTATTATATCCCATCTAAGATAATTACAAGAATCAAATCTAATCTAGGATCCAATTTTTGATCTAATTCTAGAGGCTAGAAGAGAATAGAATATACAGTCATAAGGCTAATGTACCACAAATGCATCAAAATTACGTTGTCTATGGATTGTCGGTCCATTGGGTTGTTTTGACTCATTGGGTTGAGGTTGACCTGTGTCTTGACAGCCCCCAAGCTCTAGATGGGCACTGACACTATCATAGTATACAGGAGTAGGGATCAAAAGCGGTTGCGGTGGGCGTAGCAGCCGGTGGCCAAAACGCTACGTAGCAGGCGATACGTAGCGGTAGTGGCATAGTGCGTTAATCGAAAAAGTGTTAAAAAATTAAAAAAAATCCAAAATATTGGAAAATATTAGAACTTGATGTTTTTTTTTCCCTTATAATAACTAAGATAGGGGATGTAGCATTCCCTTTGGTGCATAGAGGTCATGTGTCACTGAATGATTATAAAATAACAAGATTGATCTATTTTTTTTCCACATATTTTCATGTTGGTTTGTTAATTTAAGTTAGAAACTACTATGCATTTAGCACAAGTGTACATAACGCATGATAAATAAATTAGAAAGGAATGTTTAAATAAAACTTGAAGTTCAAACCAAATGACAAATTAACTGTCATTAAAACGAACAATGTACTTTTGTTGAGTGTCGAGAAAAGAATACCTTTACTAATACCAAAGGGGGTGTCTACCACGATATACCTAGAGAAGAGTCATTGAGAGAAAATCTATATATCATCTTCAATTTGCTGAAATCTTGTGTTTTTTTAGTGTTCTTTTAAGCATGGAAGGGTAGAAGAGTAGCCTAAAAATGTTGCTTTGAGAAAAGAAAAGGAAAGAAGCCCTACTATGTGTTTAAAAAAAATATGCAAAGTAGATATCCTTCTCGTTCTGTAGCAGGTCCGTAGCAGACTGTTGCGGTCCGTAGTGGCTGCTACATTTGAGAGCAACTAATAAATTGCGTGTAGTGTAGCTGTCTTGGCTGCTACGCCCGATATAGCATTCTATTTTGATCCATTGAGAGGAGTAACTGCTGGAGTCTTAACTCCTAAGTCATGAAGTAATCAACGAATCCAAATAATTTCAGCCATTGTGTCAGCCAGTGCGCGATATTCTACTTTTGCTGAGAATCTAGAAACATCTTATTTCTTACTTTTCCAAGATATGAGAGAAGATCCAAGAAAAAGGGGAAAGCTGGTCGTTGATTTTCAATCATTAACATCTCCTGTCCAAATATATAAAGTCGCTGCTACAAAGATGTTGTTGGATAGAAAAGACGCCCCTGCAAAGTTTGGTGGGGGGATTAGGAATATGGGAAATTATGAAATGCATAAGAAAGTAAAGAAACTAGTAAGTGATGCAAAATCCAAAGCATATGAATATAATAAGTTGGGAATAAGGAGAAAAGTATTTTCAAGCTTCCAAAAACGAGGGAAAGGAAAAGTAGACACTTAAATCATGTCAGATGTATAGAGAGTGATGACCAAAAGGTTTTAGCGAATGCGATTTCCAAAAGGTTTTACTGAATGCGATGTCCAAAATATTTTAGTGAAGCATATTTTCAAGCCTAAAAAAAATGAGGGAAAGGAAAAGTAGGGACTTTAATCATGTCAGATGTATAAAGAGCGATGGCCAAAAGGTTGTAGCGAGCATGATGTCCAAAAGCTTTTTGTAAAGGACGATGATATTAAAGAAAGATGGACAAAATATTTTAACAAGCTTTTAAATGAAGATTTTATAGGAGTTTTAGGATCGAGAGATGATACTTCTCTAGCAGGAAGTGCAAACCAAATTTCTTCAGGCAATCGGTTGCAACAAAACCCAACCTGTTCACGGGTTCAAGAGTATTTTTTTTTCAAAATCTCAAAAGCTTCCCTCTTCTTCCCTTTTTATTGCTTAAATAGGTTTCACAAGACAGCCCTAGAACTCATTTCATCCATTGAGTTTAGGCTTGAGACTAATCTGGGCCATTGACACAGTGACAAGAAAAGACTAAACTGCCCTCAACAAATGGGCTACATAACACAAATGAAGATGAAAATCAAAAGAGGTAAAAGACCCAACAATGGGCCAGGCCCATATAGTCAGATGACTAACTGTGCTTTGAATCAGTATACTCTTCCTGTGGAGAACTCGACCTTGAGCTTTGTAAGTGTCTTCCTGGGTCAAAATCTTATCTAGCATACAAATTTTCAATGTTCTTGTTGGTCTTCATACTCTTCACATGTTTTGGAAACTTCATGTGATCTTTTGCTCCCAGTAGACTTTAGGCTTTGGTTTTTTTTGATGGCAAGATTTTGATTGGATGCTCGATCGAACCACTAGATGCTTCAACTGGATTATTTGCACTATGGGTCCGCAAACTTTGTCCAACTGTCTTTCATCTTCAAAGATAAAGTCAAGATGAGGAATTTCAAAGAACATATCTTCTTGTGTTATCATTTGAACAGTTTGTTTGTTTTCTCAATAAACAACTAGGCGGTTTTGGAATTGGCATTTTGATATAATTTATTGAGTGATCAGTCTCATTAATAACCAAATCTAAGCCTTCAATTTCTGCTTGTCCGTCATTTGCCTCTTCCAAGTCCCCAATGCTTGATTAATGTAGTCCTCTTTTTTTTTTGAAAACACGCCGTCCTCTTGTTCAAATGCTGTTTCATCTGATTCTGCTATGAAATCTTCATTTTCTCTACAATCATTTTCCACATTGCCATCAAATTTAGGAGGTGAATGTAGAAGATCATCTTCAACATTCTCGTCATTAGTGGCTTCTATGACTTCTTCTTTTGACTCTTTTTGCTGCATTGTCCATCTTGATACTTAAGTTGCCTTGATACTTACGGGCATGGTTGAAAATAGCAGCCACTACATAGTGTAGCGGCCACATTATCGGCCATAGCGGTTGAGGCCGCTACGCTATTTTGAAAATAGCAGCGCTATGGTCTCAAATCTAATAGAGCCAAGTAATTTTAATTTAAAACATTTTTTTCTTATTTTTTCTCCTCAATCGCCTTTCCTAAAGTTGTCTCTACCTTATATGGTTCCAAATCACTAAAAAACCACAAGATTGGGTGCTATGCAAGATTCAACAATTTTTAACCACTTAAAAAATTCACACCACTATGCCGCTACGTATTGGCCGCTACGTAGTGTTTTGGCCACTGTCTGTTACATCCGCTACAACCGCTATTTTGATCCTTGCTTATGACTTACGGGAGCCACTTGAAAATGAAGATTCCTTACAGAGGAAGTCTGGTGTGGAACCATCATATCGTATTATGGAGCAAAGGCCCAAACACTTGATACACAAGAGTTGTTGGATAGAAAGGCTCGTTCTAGATGTATTCGGCCACCCACTGTCACCTTATCTATTATTCTAACCCTATTAAGATAAGGATGGTAGAACCAATTTAGGAGAACTATACATTTTGCGAGTTCTTGATGGAACTACCCAAATGTTTATTCCATCTACTCTTATCAGATAAAGCCTTCAGGTAATGAGCCTTCCAGAGAGTTAAGTTGGGTCCCTTCCTAATTCCTATTCAATGGTCCACTGAATTCAAAGGTGATCCTTGCTGTCTAGTGCGAAGGCCTTCTCACTGGATCATTCCTTGTAAACATTTACATTTTGTTTTGTTATTTTCCCTTCCTGAAATATAGGATTTGCTTAGATACCTTGTCTGGTCCCCAGTCCCTAGATCAATAAAGCTAGTGGTTTGTGGTTGGAAAAGGGTGTCCTGCTGCTGCAGAATATGGTTTTATGTTTCAGCACTGTCTGTAATGCATGCTAATGTACATCAAAAGAGAACTGCTTTGATTTGCTTGTCATGTCCACCCCACCTCCGATTAAGGAGCTATTAACTCTTTTCCAAATTTGGTATAATTTGTAAATGCTAATCTTTTTGTGGGTGTAGAGCAACATCCAGAGCCTCACTGCTGCTGAACTTGACAAATATGGGGCAGATGCATGGCTGCTTTCTCCTCCATGCCAACCATACACTCGGCAAGGTTCATCCTAAATGCTTGTATGTCATTTCTATCAAGATCTTTGAAAGTCGTGACCAGTGCATTTTCATAAAGATATATGATGCTATTTGCTAACAGTGCTTTCTACTGATCCAGGTCTCCAAAAAGATTCCGATGATGCTCGGGCATCCTCTTTTCTCAAAATACTTGAACTTATCCCACTTACTTTTCAGCCCCCACTCATGCTGTTCGTGGAGAATGTTGTTGGGTTTGAGGTTTGTATGGGGAATATTGGATATTAGAAGCTAAATTCTCTTAAGCATGTAAATATCCTTTTGTTGCAAATGTTTTGATTGGAGCATCGTCTTTCTGTTCTCTTCTGCTGCAGACATCCAATACACATAAGCAGATGATGGAGATTTTTGCTAAATCTGGTTTTGTCACACAGGAATATATCTTGACTCCTTTGCAGTTCGGGGTTCCATATTCTAGACCTCGGTACTTTTGCCTGGTAAACTATTTTTCTCTATTTCTGTTTACTCTTGATTTAGTGCATTCGGCTTTTCAAATCTCAAGGAATCTCTCAAACTGATGTGATGCAGTCCAAGAGGGGCTGGCCTATAATGGGCTTTTGGATCATGGTCCAAATGCAGGCATTTTATGCCAAGTCCATTGGCCATATGAAGCACATTGGCTTTGTTACATACCAAAGGAGGCACATCTGGGCCCAGTGTGTTTAGAGGACAAATCTGTCGAGATTTACTTTGAGATTTACTAAATCAGTACACATTTACTTTGTTCAGAGTTTGTGATACTCTTGGGGTCTTTTATTAGATATAACTCTTACCTTGGTAAATCAATAAAAAAATGCTTTCATTAAAGCTTTTGGTAATTTTTGGAGTACTTTATTAAGAGTCTTATCTTGTAAAGTCCTTGCTTAGTAGTTTTCTAGATTTAGCAAGGGGAATAAAGTGGATGAGGGAAGATATTAGCATTGTTGGATGGCTTTGTATGATTTGTTGTCCAGAGGGTTGGACAGCTATTAGATTGTCGTGTTCTCTTTTCTTTTGGAAATCAATGAATGAAAATATTTGGGCTCTTCTTCCTCTAATTTGGTGTTGAATAAAGTTGGTGGGAAACATTGACATGTGGTTTTATTGAGCTTCGGCTTGGCAAATGGCTTTTACTTGCTCCCCTTGTTGCATTACTACAGAATGGATGATGGAAGGTATAAAATGGCCAAATAGCTTTTATTTAGTTGATTGTGGTGTGGCATGAAGACAAACCTGAATGCAATACCAATACTCGCGTTTATTTTCTTGTCAAAGGATGCAGCCAGAAAGTGTACGTGCATGTGCCTTGTGTGTGTGCTCCAATAGGCCTTTGTGCCTTGAAGCGCCCTAATTACATTAGTTAGGGCTTTTTTAGTACATTTAGCAGTTACAAGTTCCAACATCCTCTTCACCTTTTAGGCATCACCTTTTCATTTCAGAAACAAGGTTCAGAATACTAGGTCTTGCCCTTATTTATTTATATATATATATATGTGGATTTATTTGAGTATTTAGGTAGGTTTATTTGAGTATGATTCTCATGTTATTCTTATGTGGGTTCTTATATTTTTATTATTATTGTTTGATTCTTGTGTGATTTTATATTAATAAGTTATGCATGATTCTTATGGTTTTTTTTTTTTTTGGCAATGACTAATGTATAAAGTTGTTGTATATGTGGATTTATTGAGCATATAAGTGGGTTTATTTGAGCATGATTCTTATGTGTGTTCATAATAGCATGAGATTACTTTTTTTTAGCTATTGGGTCTAATGTTTAGCCTCTTATTCAGGTTCAACTCCAATTACCCATCTGTCGATGGGTATAGCCTAGAAAACAAAGGGCTACAAATTCCAATGGCATGCTATAGAGGAAATTATTAGAAATATTTTATTTTTTTAATATTTGATCCATTTCTTTGTTCTGTATTTGATTCATGAGGATTCAATGAAATACATTTTATCATGGGCCTAAAATTGATGATTTAAAAGATACGATTCACCACTACCATTAAATAGTCTTCTCTTGAATAGTAATGATTGTGCAGCCATCACCCTACTGAATTTGATTGTAGTAAAGCGAGGTTTTCATCTACCGTCATGTTGCTTGTTGCATTGCATTGACAGTTCCAAGCTTGGGTATAGGAGGGTTAACGTCAAGTTTACATTCGGTGCTCAGTAGCAGTGTATTAAAGTTAAAAATTGATTTTCTTATCTTCAGGCCTTAGGCCCGGCCCTAGTCCCCAAGGCCCAAGTAAGGGCCTAGGTAGTGCAGCTTGCGAAGGCGCTTTGAGGGCTTTGACCTGTCTTGGTCCCGGCCCGCATATGTTGAGGGAAGGGCTTGTACAGCCTCGGGCATGGCCTACCCCTACCCAACACTTTGATAGCACTAATCTCACAGCTTGCATGAGAGGTAACTTTTGTACCACCATGTGGGACTGCCCATGATCAATCCAACCCTTTACAGTTTACACTCACTAATCCCCTGTGAATTAGCACTTGCCCTCATTTGATACTGATTTGCATTATGCCCTCACTAAAAATGTAACTTATGAAACCATTGAACTTTAACATTTAAGAGTATGGTAATCAAGGGCGGAGAAGCTATGGTGATGTGGAACCAAATGGCTGATTGTAGGTGGCAGGGTTGCAAAGGAGGTGCTTGGAGAGTTAGGAGAAAAGACAATTTGATAGGGAAATCTGATGGAGTATAGAGATTAATGAAGCCATACGAGAGAAAAGATATTGCTATAAAGTTTGGCAAAACACTAGAAATGCAAAAATTATGAAATGTATAAGAAGGCAAAGAAAGAAATTAAGAAAGTAGTAAGTGAAGCAATTACCATATTATGACCAATAAGTTGGGAACAAGAGGGGAGTGATTTTTTCGAGCTTGCAATAACAAGGAAAAGAAAAAGTCGGCACTTAGATAATGTCAAATGTATAAAGGGCAATGACCAAAATGTTTTGGTGAAGGACAAAGATATTAAAGAAAGCGTGCGAAAGTATTTTAACAACATTTTAAATGAGGAATTCTATGGGGGGCTTAGGAATGATAGAGGTTACTTCATTGTGCATACCTATTAACACAAAATTATGTTAGTAGAAGTGCAAAAAGCATTGACAAGATGAAAACAAGAAAAACCATAGGGCCAAATGACATTCTGATAAGAGGCTTAGAAATGCTCTAGGAGAAATTGGATGGGTATGGTTAACTAGGCTCTTGAATAGGATATGAAAGATAAAAAATGTCGGACGATTGGAGAAGTGTTGTAGCAATGTAGTACCTCTATATAAGAACAAAAAGAGATGCAAATTTCAACAAATATCACTGGATTAAACTTATGAGTCAAACTATGAAACTATGTGAAAGAGTAATAGAGAAATACTCAAACGGGCAACTAAGATATGTGAAAATCAATTTGGTTTCATTCGAGGGAGGTTAGGTATGCAAGCTATCTTCTTACCTACGCAATTAAGGGAAAAAATGCCAAGAGGAGGAAAAATCTTCATAAAGTCTTCATCGATTTAGCGAAAGCTTACGATAGTGTACCACCTAGAGATTTGATTTGGGTTTTCATTCGAATGATCATAGGAGAGATGAGAATGTTAAGATGAATGTGTGGTAAAATTAGGAAGGAAAGAATTAAACACGAGCACATTCGGTAACATTTAGGAGGTGGCATCAATAGGTGATAAATTAAAAAACTGTTTGTTTGAGATGGTTTGGACTTATCCATTGGAGGCCAACAACAACTCCAATGAGAAAAAAGATTTTCTATGCACGTCGATGAACCCTCTAGAAAAGGGGTAGGCTGAAGAGGACATGGAGAGATGTAGTAAGGATAGATTTGAAAAAGTAGAACCTATCTGAGCTGTAGTGAGGATAGAACTGAAAAAGTGGAACCTATCTGAGAATTCAGCCCAAGATATATTGGAATGGAGAAAAAGACTTCAGGTAGTTGATCCTAACATAGTTGGGACGAGGCTTTGATGTTGATGATATTAAGAAACTGTGGAACTTGAGGGCCCCTAAATCAATTGTTGTGATGATTTTTGCCCTAAATCATATCCATAGTGGGACCTTTCCATTACGCTATCCTCCCACGTGCGGGCTAGGTGGCCCAAGAAAATGTGAAGTTGACAACTTATTGTACGACTCTCTCTGATCTCTCAGTGTGTATATATACTTTATGCATGCATGGAGCTGCATGATGAGTGATCAATTATCTCAATCCGAGTGAATCACCCCAAACTTACAAATCCCTCGACTATTGAATTAGGACAACCTATATAATGGTGGATATGAACAATGAATTGACTTTGATATGATATAACATGCAGACTGGTCAACCATTATTTTTAGGATGCACTTTTTGTACCTCAAACTGGACTCTGTACAAATATATTGGTAGAGCTGCAAGTGCATTACTTGGGCTACATGGGACCGTAAAACATGATAAATGGGTACCCTCTGTCATTCTCAACAATTTTCTCCACTCGTTGTCATTTTGGTTGCGGAGGAGTAGGAATGATAGTATTCCACATGATGTTTTTCCCAATTGATGCCGCGCCGGATCCTCGATTAGCAAATAGATCAACCGCCTGAGGGATTGATCGGATCCAAAGATGGATTCTGCCACTAGGGCACACTCACGATAATGGTAAACACCATAATTAAATAGGAAACTCAGATATAAATTGATTGATAATACTAAGCATAAGCAATTACAATGCGAAATCATCTATGTCGGATTGTTCATCTTTTACTTGCACACTAAGACTTCCTAAACATGAAAGACGATTAAATCAAAAGAGGAAACTAGCTAATGGCAATCCTAATAACAAAAAAATTAGAATATGGATAAAATTAGAATCCCAAAGTAGCTCTCAGTCATAATTGGGCCTATTGGCTGAACCAATGGATCGGGTTGTCCCTATGAGTCAGTGGGTTGGCCCATTTGACTTGGGCCTGGTCCATTATGCATCACCAACTTTCGTGACACTCGGTGCAAACAGTGGAATTGGGAAAACCATCCACTCTCAAACTATTCAAATTAGTCAGGATTTGTAGTATCCAAAATGCATTTTTTTTATTTTTATGCTTAGTGTAGCGGGAGGCTATGACCTGTGATTATATGCATAATACTCATAAGACACATTATAACATCTGATTTTGTTTACAATAGTTTACTTCTTAGTGACTGACATACAATACGTATGTCACGCCCCGAGCCCGAGATTTGATTAATGTGGATAAATCCCGAGGCGCTACCACACGTACTCTCGTGAAGTTCGTAAGTAACTGAAATTAAAACGAGACCCACAAAGGATATACTTCATGCTAGTGAGATGAACGAAACATATCTGTCATTAACACTAACCATGCGGAAGCTTATATAACAATGGTATCATATATGAAAAAGTCCCTAATTGCTAGTCAATGACACACTAAAATACTCATTCACATATTTACAAAGTTCTTTACACAAAAGCAAAATATTCAGTCTTTACAATAACGTCATCCATATGCATATTTAAAATTACAATGCATGACGACATATTTCTCAAGTTTTAAAAATTGTAACCACTATTCTCACACTCCGCTACCAGGATCAGATGATATCCTGGCCATTCCATTCCACTAATCCTCCAGGAGGAACCGGAGCGGTCTCCTCCGTTGGCGTTGCAGTCTTTGCAAGACCAGCATTGACATTTGGGCCTATAATACCATTAATAACACTTATGAATACGACGATTCAGAGAAGTATAATTCATCTCTATTGTAACACATGCTATGTCTAGTTGAATTTAAAGACATGATAAATTCAGAATTCAAATATTGAATACTAGGCAAGTTGTGCAATGAAATCAATTTATGCTGTAAGAATCATACACTAGTTGGCATCTACATTAGCATCACATTTCATATCTTCCAATGGAAGTATTCATTATGGTGGGATCTAACCAGTGTCTGGGCCAAGGACAACTGGCATCACCACGGAGCTCCGGATCAACCCAATATAACCATCTATTGCAGTAGGAATTGTACAATTAACCTATTTCAGCTCGTACAAGCCTTAACATGTCAAACTAAGTAGTGCCAGACTCAAGGAGTCAATTCAAGTCATATACTTTACTCAAATCAGTTCTCTACCTTTTTGGATATCAATTCAATTCCATATATTCCAATCAAATCAATTGAAGAAAAGTAAAGATTAATGCAAATGACAATATAACACTTGAGGTCAATAATAATATCTCAATATGAATGCAAATCAATTTAGAGAGTCAAGTGAAATTACTAGCCACTACTATAATTATTCTTGGTCTCTAACCATCCATTCGGTGTAATTTTCGGTTATCTAATGTACGTGTTATTTTCGATTTGGTATTACATAGTGTATGAAGTGTACATTAGAGCCCCTTAAATTAACACCTATGGTTATGTTCGTGCAACATCTTCATAAGCACATTGTACTGTTAATTTCTTGTCAAAGGAGTCCTGAAGACACTTGTCTTTTAATCCATTTCAAGGAAGATTGAAGCAAAAGACTTGTCACAGTCACACTTTGGAAGACGGATTCGTCAAAGATTTGACATCAAGTCATGACAACCAAATTCAGTTAATTGGACCTAAAACCGCTCCATTAATAGCCCTAAAAACCCTTTATTTCAATAGGTTTTAAAACTAAAAACTAGAATTTTCAAACTATAAAAACTACCCAGCATTCGGCCAGCT
Organism: Litsea cubeba; assembly: GCA_012931725.1. Classification (NCBI taxonomy): domain Eukaryota; kingdom Viridiplantae; phylum Streptophyta; class Magnoliopsida; order Laurales; family Lauraceae; genus Litsea; species Litsea cubeba. The sequence goes on along the minus strand of CM022944.1, from coordinate 91,645,437 downwards.
TCAACCAGCTATTTGGTAAGCTCGAATTTCTGCAGATTTCTGCAGGTCTACACGGCCAGCTGAACAACTCCCAGTTCTGCAGAAAAATTCTGAACCAGATCTGAAACTTAGACATACAAAAATTTGTACAAGATTTCTAGCATCCATTGTCAACTGAACTGATTATACTTGCCTTAATTAGGAATCAAACACCAAAAACCCCTTTCTTTAAGCTCTATTAGAGATGAGATTCCACCCCTTTGAACTCTAATCACTAACCTATCACATGAAACAACAAAGAATGGAAAACCAATGAGTTGCTTGTGATAGAGAGGAGTCTAAATCACCTAATGGAACTTGAAATCTCTGTAATTCCTATTGATTATTTACTTGTAGCTTGATGAAGAGAAGAATTGAGGTTTCCCTCAAACCCTAACACCAAAGAAGCAAAGAAATATGATGAAGAAGATGAAGCAACACAATTCTTCTTCCAAAATCACTTGCACAGCCTCTTCCCAAGCAATTGATAAAGAAGGAAAAGAAAACCAGGGCTTGTAGCTGAGAAACTGAACACACCGTTAACAACGGAGCTTGGGTTCTTTTTAAGAACAACTATTCTGACCATTTTACATATAAACCCTACATCATAACACTATTTCCTTTTTAAGTCAAATGAAGACTAACTTGATCTATCTAAGATCAACTGCAATGAAGTCTATTACGAAAATCAAGTTCTAAATGCAATCTTCTGAATACTGATGATATCCAGATTGAAGATCAATCATCCAAACCAACCAAACCAAGCCTTTTCCCACTAGGTGGGGTCAGCTATATGGATTTGACGACGCCAATCAAATCTGTTTAGGGCCATGTCCTCCGTTAGATCCATGTAGGCAAGGTCATGTTTAATAGTTTCTTTCCAACTTCTCATGGGTCTCCCTCTCCCTCTCCTACTCCTGGCAATCTCCATGCTTTCACACCTTTTAACAGGTGCCTCCGTTGGACGCCTTCTAACATGGCCGAACCATCTCAATCGATTTTCTCTCAGATAGAAGATCAATCATCAATCTTTGAAAAATAAGCTGCACCCTGAAGTTACGTAACAAATCCAACATTGGACTTGTAAATTATTGTTTTGTTTATGTTTTATTTATGACGAAAGGTTTAGAGATGTATTTCTAACCTTATCATATTCTTTTCAGAATGGCATCAGAATCAAGAAGTGGTGATAATGATAATCCTGATTACTTTGTGAGCGGAAATGAAGGACTACGCCTCCTACTCCAAGTTCAGATGCCTGAGTTGCAGCAATTTTAGAATAATTGGTAAGAAGCAATGAGCAAATGGCAAAAAGCCATGAAACACAATTGACTATGAAAGCACAAATTGCTTCTATTTTGCAAGTGCAAAGTCAATTGCAAGCTCCACCTGCCCCACCAGTTCAGCAACAACATAATGTAGAAACACAAGTGGTGGTTCAGCCTAAAGAAACAGATCCAAATATTTTGTTTGAGCAGTTCCAAAAGAGAGGGGCCACATAATTCTATGGTACAGAAGATGTCATGCAAGCAGATGAATGGTTGCAACACATTGATGATGTGTTTGACACAATGGTGGGCACTCAGAAACAAGAAGTTGTGCTTACCGCCTCAATGTTGAGAGGGGTAGCTAATTTGTGGTGGAAAAATGTGAAGAGTGCATTCAAAGAGATGCCACCAACCAATATTTGGGAAACTTTTAAGAAACAGTTCAACAGGAATTTCATACCAGAACATTTTCAACATCGGAAGGAGGAAGAATTCCTGAGTTTGAAACAAGGTCAGATGACAGTGGTTGTATATGTTCACACTTTCTCGCAGTTGTCCAAGTATGCTATTGACTTGGTGGATACCGAAGAAAAGAAAGTGAAGCGGTTTATCAATGGACTGAACCTAGTGTACAAGAAAATGTTACATCCCGTCCCGAATTAATCGAGATTAATGCAAATTAATCGTGTTTAATTTAGTTAAATTTGTTCTAATGTTCAAATTAAGTTAAATTAGTCTCAATCGCTTGAATAGAGTCTAATGGATCAGGTTTGAATTGAGAGTGAAGTCATTTGAGCCGGTTTTGGGTAGAATAAGGACTTTTTCGTAAATTTCAGTTTTAGCATATTTGGTTGGATACGTTAGATTTTGATTACCATCGCGTGTATCCAAGGATGAAAATATCGGTAGCGGCGGAGCAGCTTGCGACGAAGCGGGCGCTACGTAGCGTAGTGGGGCTACATAGTGGCGTAGCGGTGCGATTTGAAAAAAATTGCCCAAAAAATCTGAAAAAACTCCAGAAAATCCAAAAAGTTGTAAAATGAAAGAAAATTTGGTTCTTTTCAAAAGTACGTAAGAAAAGGGGGCGTAGTAGTGCCCTCATTATGAGGTCTTGTATCGCTGTCTGAATAGAAAATATCAAAATAGTAATAATTATTATTTTGTAGTAGTGCCCTCATTATGAGGTCTTGTATCGCTGTCTGAATAGAAAATATCAAAATAGTAATAATTATTATTTTTTTTCCACATATATTCGTGTTTGTAATCAAACAATGTCATTGGAATATTATCACCATTGTTGCTTAGAATATCACATTTTTGAGTTCTATTTTGAAATGTATATATATAGTTTAAAATTTTTGTTAAAGAAAAAATTGATTAGGGCCTTAGGTTGAGCCATGATTTCCTATTAGAGAGTAATTTGGTTAGGGTCCTATTTCCTATTAAAAGGAGATTATTTGGTTGAGCCCTATTTCCTATTAGAGCAAAATTTTGCTAGAGCCTTTCTTCAAATAGTGTGAAATTTGTTTAGACTTTATTTTCAGTTAGTGTGAAAGTTGGCTATGTCTCTATTTCCGGTTAGAGTAAAATTTGAGTGAGCTCTATTTCTAATTAGAGTAAAATTTGGCTAAGCCCCTAATTTTTATTAATTTGGCTAAACCATGATTTTTTCTATTTTAATACCTGAGGGGCCCATTTGATTTTTATCTATAACTTTCATAAGGGGGGCCACTGTGGGGCCCATTTAATCTTTATTTATATCTTTCATAAGGTGAGCCCAATGTGGGGCCCATAGTTACCCTACTTAGTAAATATTGGAGGGATCAAAAGAGGGGCTTTTAATGCCCTAATTCTTTTCCCAAAACAGCAGGCTTGAGAGTTCTAGGGAAAAGAAAAAACAAGGCTCGAGAAAGACAGAGAAGAGGGGAAGGAAAAGAGGAAGAAAGAAAAGAAAATGAAGAAGAAGAAGAGAAGAGGAGACAGTGCTGCCTGGCAGTGATGCTGTTGCTAGGGGTGTAACGGTTCGCTTAACCGGTTATTTTTGGAAAACCGTTAACCGAACCGTAACCGCGGTTTTCTGTATTTGAAAACTGTAACCGTAACAGTGAAGACAAAAACCGTAGAAAACCGAACCGTGGTTAACCGTATAAAACGGTTCGGTTACGGTTAATAACCCTAGAAAAAACTGATCATTCTTATACATGTGATGGTGAAGGTTCATGTTCAATACCACTACAGAGAGCAAAATCTGATTATAAAGATAAAGCTATTATCCCCATTTCTTAAAACATACACACACCCCTCTGAAGAGAATGGCCTTTGTAATAAGCCCTGCACAGATCATACAAAAAAAAAAAAAAAAGAACTTGACAAGCCCTACATTTGAAACAACAAGAATCAATTATTTCTAGCCCATTTTTTTGTGTGGAGATCAAAAGTTTAAGAAAGCCAACTTTATAAGAACACCTTTGATGAAAGCAACAAGAAATCAGTAAAATCCTCATCTATATCTCTTCAAGAGATTCACATCCACGAACTTCCCTATTACTTTTCAAAAAGCAATAAAAAAGTTGAACAGATGAAAAAACAAGATGCAGATAAAATCTGATACCCTTTTTCATTAAAAATCCAGACGAGATTGGTAATTCGAATCAGTTAAAGCAGATTTTCAGAGGAATACTAAAAAGAAATCCAGTAATTATTCATCATTCTCATAAACAAAAGAAAAAAAAAAAAACACATCAAAACATATTTCACCTTCAGTAGATACATAACAAAATCTCCTCACAGAACGCTCTCCGAAGTCCTCAAAGCAGAATGTGAAAAAAAAAAAAAAAGATCTGGACCATCCACAGATGAGCAAATGCAAGACAAAAATCACTACAGAGACAAAGACAGTAAGAGTTGTGACGCGGCGAGATTTGACCTCCAAGGGCTTCGATTTCCGCCAGAAGAAATTATAAGCCTCCCTCAGATTCACAATGAAACTGAGGACAGTCCACAAGAATGTGGAGATTGACAAAGGGAAGGAAGATAAGATGGGGAAGATGGCTGCTAGTTCCGTGAGGAAGATGGATGTGGGCTACGATGTTGGTGGTTCTGCGCAGGCGTGGGCTACAGGTAATGGATGGCGAGATGTAGAGGAGATGGCGACGCCGACAAGTGCTGGGTTGGAGATGGAGGCTGGGAGTTGAGACTTGAGAGAGAAAGGGCTAGGGTTATGTTACAATGTTCCTTATATGTATAAGAAAATTTTCATTCAGCCCCTTATTTTTTTTCCTTTATTTGTATAATGGTACGGTTAACCGTGTGCGGTTAACTGAACCGTATTTTACGGTTCGGTTCGGTTAACCGCAGTGAATTTTTATGGAAAACCGTAACCAAACCGATCCATGCGGTTTTTGGATTTCATTAACCGTAATCGTAACCGAACCGTGGAACACGGTTATTAACCGTGGTTTAGTTCGGTTCGGTTGGACGGTTTCTCAGGTTCTGGTGCTGCTGCGTGGTGCTTCTGCTGCTGCATGATGCTGCTTCCAGTTATCTTTATACAGAGGTTTTTATTTATTTTTATATTTTATTGTTTGTAGCGGCTGATACGTAACGTATCGGTGTGTATCAGCCGCAACAGGTAAATAGTGGCCGCTACGGGTGCGACAGGCCGATAAATCAACCGTAGCGTGGCGGTAACCACCGCTACGGCCAATATATCGGCGTAGTGGCCGGTATTTTCATCCATGCGTGTATCTCAAAGAATACATTGATTTTCGTGATGGACTTCATTGCATTTGATCTTGTATAGACCAATTCAGTCTTCATTTGACTCAAGAAGTAAATAGGGTTATATAATAGTATTTAAGTGTAAATTTCAGAATACTTGTTAAAAGAACCTAAAACTCAGTTCAATCGATATGTTGGGCTTCCAGCCACCAAAACCCTAGTTCCTTTTCTTTCTTCTCCATCAATTGCTTAGGAAGGGATTGTGCAAGTGAATTGGAGGAAGAAGTTTGTGTATTTCATCTCCTTCATCAACCTTCGTTTCTTCTTTGGTGTTAGAGCTTGAGGAAAATCTCACTTCTCTTCTTCAAGCTACAAAGTAAGTAATCAATAGTCAGAGATTTCAGTTCCATTAGGTGATTTAGACTCTTCTTTATCACAAGCAACTCATTGGTTTTCCATTCTTTGTTGTTTCATGTGATAGATTAGTGATTAGGGTTCAAAGGGGTGGAATTTCATCTCTAATTGAGCTTAAAGAAATGGGTTTTTGTGTTGGGTTCCTAATTGAGGCAAGTATAATCAGTTCAATTGGGAATGGGATGCTGGTAATCTTCTAGTAATTCTTTTGTAGGTATAATTTCAGCCTTCTTCTTAGAATTGATATATAAGTGTTGAATAGTTGAATGGAGGAGAGGTTTATAATTGTAAAGGAAAACAGTTTCAGAAATCTGAAACTGATTAAGAAGGGGACAGAAGGTCCCATAGTATTTGCAGGTTCAAGTTGTATGGAATGAAGCAGAGGAAGAAGGAAAACAGTTTCAGAAATCTGAAACTGGATTAGTGTAATGTCCGATATCGACCTTAGCCCGATCGATCGGATGACTTAAAAACTGGGTCGGATTGAGATGATTCTAATTGAATCAAAATATCTTTTTATGCATTTTAATAGTTCTATAAATTAGTCTTGAGGCTATTTATAGTGTAATCTTGAACTATTAAATGTTAAGGATCACAAAGACTTTGTTGGACCTTAGAATTGTATTTTGACTTAAATTATTGTTCAATGGAATTAAACACATAAGAAATCTTGAAGGCTGGGAATCTTATGTGTATTATCCGTTAGTTTAGCACTTAACCATGGGTGTTAATTTAGGGGACTCTGATGTATACTTCTTACACCATGTAATACCAAACCAAAAATGTATTCATAAGTGCTATTAATGGTATTACAGGCCCAAATGTCAATGCTGATCTTGCAGAGACCGTAACGCGAACGGAGGAGACTGCTCCGGTTTCTCGAGGAGGATTAGTGGAATGGAATGGCTAGGATATCATCTGATCCTGGTAGCAGAGTGCGAGAATAGTGGTTACAACTTTTGGACTTGAGAAATATGTCGTCATGCATTGTAATTTTAAATATGCATAGGGATGACGTTGTTGTAAAGACTGAATATTTTGCTTTTGTATAAAGAACTTTGTAAATATGTGAATGAGTATTTTGGTGTGTCATTGAATAGCAATTAGGGACTTTTTCAAGCTTCTGTATTGTTAATGTTAATGACAAATATGTTTCGTTCATCTCACAAGCATGAAGTAAGTATATCCTTTGTGGGTTTCGTTTTAATTTCGGTTAATTACGAAATTCACGGGAGTACGTGTGGTCACACCTCGGGATTTATCCACATTAATCAAATCTCTGGCTCGGGGCGTGACATACGTATTGTATTGGGTCTGTTTGGGAACTTTACGTGTAGAGTGGAGTGAAGTAAAGCCTCAAATAGTGAAAGAATAAAACATAAGTGGGTTATGATGATGTTTTGTCTTTAGTTGTTTGGTAGGGAATCTTTGACTTTTTATTTAAAAAAGTGTGTTTTTTTTTTTTTTTGCCCTTTACTGGAAAAAGGAGGTTGATTTTTGACTTTTTTTTTAAAAGGAGGGAATTTAAAAATGTTTACTTTTAATGTGACTCTTTGTTTGAAAATTAGGGGCTTTACTTCACTCCACTCTACTAGTGATACTTTTATCACGGCCCACACATGGTCAACACCTGCGCTCATTTTACCTATTTTGGAAAAAGAAAACTTGAATTCATTTTCAACCGTCTGATTTTAAACTATTCAATTATTTGTTATAATTGCAGGCGAAAAGGAAGCCTTCAACTTTCAGAACCCACACTTAAATAGCCAACTGCTTTGGACACCCATTCCTCTTTTAGCGCATGAGAACGCCGCAAGGATTGATGGCTGCAATGACTTGCAGCTACCTTGTGACCCAGTAAAGGACTTCCTCGAAACGAAGATTTCTTTTGGCAATCACTCTGGTAAAACATCCGAAGAAAATATTTCTAACAGTCAGTCCTTGGATCAATATACTATTCCTTTGAGCTTGATTGAGAGGTGGGGAAGTGCCATGGGTATCCTTCACACTTTTTTCTATCATTTAGAAGCATATTGTTGAGTTTGTTATGCTCCTCTCTCTCTCTCTCTCTCTCTCTCTCTCTCTCTCTCTCTCTCTCTCTCTCTCCTGGACGGAATGATTTCTTAAAAAATGGCACAGATATTGTTTACCCTGACTCTAAGCGCTGTTGCTGTTTTACCAAAAGCTACTATCGATATGTGAAGGGTACTGGATCCCTTTTGGCAACTATTCAAGTAGGATCCTTTTTCTTCAATGTGATGTTTATTCTACTCTCTCTCTCTCTCTCTCTCTCTTATCTTTATTTTTTTATTTTTGTTGATCCTTTATGGCATGTAACAAGTGACAAATGCATTCAACTTTTTAAGATTTTTCTAGTTGACTCGTGGTAGACATCACATACCTGAACTGAAGTCACATATGAAAGCTACTTCTATTATTAGTAATAGTCTAATAAATTAATACCAGTTAGCAGCATTATTTTGAATGGTAGTGGGAACTTTCTATTAAAATCTGAAGCGCCAACAAATACATCAATGGATTAAAAAAATAAACTAATGTCATCAAGTAACTAAAGGCTGAAGAAGAGTATCCAAGAAAAAACCATCATATCACCCTCATCTGACCTTTCTTGCTACTTCTTCCTGCAGTGGAAACCTTGCTTTATGAAACCTCTAGTGTTCCTTCACAACCAAATGTACCACAGTTCTCCAACCAAATAGAAACAACATGGAAGGTATCTCTTCTGTTTAGGAACCCAAATCTCTATTGTTCCAAATGGTTCATGACTCTATTTGGCATTACTTAACCCCAAATAAATAAAAAGAATAATTCAAAACCTTTTCAGGAAAGGAACAATGCATGAATGATAAGCCTCCTCCATAGCTTGCGGTTGGCACAAACATGATGGAAACTGCCTCACTTCATGGTATAGGTTCCTTAAACCAGCGATTTTGAGTTGCTTGAGGAGATTTTATGCAAACAATGAGAACTAGGTTATGGTTGTTCAACCATCTTGATCCTTACCTCAATCTCGTGAGATCTGCGACTTTTCAGATCTCTTTCACAGCCATATGCTAACTTCCTTCAGCAGTTCTGCTTTTGTTGCAAAGGGAGACCATTGTAATGATATCATGACATTGGAACTAGATTATCAGATGGCTTATTTATGATCACTCCATGAAGTCCAAGTTGTTTTTAAGTTAGGAACATCTGCAGGAAATGGAAAAGCACCTAACTGTATATACTGCAACAAATTGGATAGAAACTTGAAGCAGAGATGAAAAGAAGGGCTTTCATTTACTCTCCTTAGCTAGCAATTCTGTCTCTTGTATTCCTGAATCGATCAATTAGCAATATATTATGCAAACTTCTGGGTTGTGGGAGTTGGCGACCTTATCCAACTGGTTGGAAGATGCATGCTACCTTTTGAACTTCCAAAACGACACAAGGGGGGTAAGCTAACAACCATCTTAAAAGAGTGCAGTTGTAGAAAAAGTAGATTGTCTCCTTGTTTTTAGGTCACCAATGCTTGTAATATTTTTTTTTTTTACTAATAACAAATGCATTTCGGGTAATTACATTTCACAGATAATGTGTAGTATATAGCATTTCTATATCTGTACCTTTGGTTTAGCATATCATGCTTTTTGAAGTTGCTGTGCCCCTAGATGCTGATGCGAAGTTGCCAATACTATCGTGTCCAACTTACATTGGTTATGTTTATCTTGAACAATTTGTTATATTTATTAGAGAACTAATACTATGTGAAGGCTGCTTGTGAGTTTCCATGCAGATGACTTCCATTTGATGTTAAAAGGGCCCACTTTTGATTTATCCAAACCATTCACATCACATGCCTCCCAATGAACAGATAGCATCCTTAATTGCACTTCAATCAGAGTATATACCATTAGATTCATCAATGCATGAACAAGAAAAATTAAATGTTAAGCTGAATTCAATTTATACTCATTGATCAATCTAACGGTGTATATTAGTTCAACTGTAATGAAATCTATGCCATTACCTTTTCTCTAGGGGGCATGCAATGTGAATGGCTTGGATTAAGCAAATACAGACCTTACATGTCTCAGTCAAACTTTAAGCAAATACAGACCTTACATGGCTCAGTCAAACTTCTCTGCGTAGGAACTCCCATCCAGACATCAGTATATGATCATTTCTCATTTTTATAATTTTGAATCCCCTAAATTGAATATCTACTCATCTAAAAAAGTGAGAGCCAGTGGTTGCTTGGTGGTGAGGCACCTGGTCATTATCATCACCTAGTGTGAGTCCCGCCAAAGCAGGGTCCTGGGAGAGTCCAGATTGGAGATCGACCTAACCTTTGGCAATTTTGTACAAAGTGGTTGCTCACAGGTCTTGAGCCCGTGTTATCACACATGGCACCCGAGACTTTTACCATTGCACCAAAGCAGGGTCCTTGGGGGTGGTGAGGCACCTCCCCTCTACAAAAATGAGGGATCAATCCCTGGTCGTACCTTTGATGGTGTGAGAGAGTTCTTTATGGATAAAATCTGCTTCTTGTTCTTCCAATCATTTTTCTCTCTTGGACATTACTATAGAATGACGAGTCATTGTCAAAGAAGGATGAAATTCAGACATTGAAGGAGCTGGGTCTCAGATATTTTACTCCTCGTGAGGTATAGATACTTCTCAACCTATTTTCAGGTGCTTCTGTCCATATCTTCATATGATGCCGATTAATAATCTTGAATCTTCAGGTTGCTAACTTGCATTCATTCCCAGAGGACTTCCACTTCCCACAGCACATAACCCTTAAACAAAAGTGAGTTATCTTTGATGGTTTTCTTGTCATAAGCTGGGACCCATTTCAAAAATAAAAAGAGAAAAGAAAAGAAAACTTAGCGTAAGACTCTTAACTAATAAAAGCCGAGGATCCTTTTTTAATGACCTTGAAGTAAAAAATAAATTATTAACCTGGACTCGGTTCATCTGAGTCCCAAAACTCTGATTTTTCTTTTGTATGAAAGACAGTCTTTCTGTCATAAACTTGGTCCTACTATACTGCTTATATGTTTTCCCTTGTCATCTGACTTGAATCAGTGCTCCTTTTAGTGGGCTAAGTTCACAAACAAAAATATTTGGCAGAACTGTTTCTGGGGTTTGTGAAAATCAGAAATCATACTGTGGGACTTTATTTTCCTGGCATTTTTCCGTTGGTGCTGATAATGATTTTTTTGCTTGGGAACACTGGCTAGCTGTTATGTCATAATATTATCATCGGATCACTAGCCAGTGCTTGAACCCTGTACCTTGTCCATAGAAGAGGCCTTCTTATTAATGCCAGAGCCCTTTGCTCTGTTTTTCCTAGAGTTGTGGCCTTCTTTGACAAAATACTGGAAAGCACTTGTATGCTTCAAACCACCCTAAAACCTAAAACACCCATACTTCATCATCATCATCATCATCAAAGCCTTGTCCCAACTATGCCAAGGGTCGGCTACATGAATTCTATTTCTCTATTCCGATCTATCTTGAGCCAAATCCTCAGATAAGTTACACTTTTTATATTTATTTTTACTATCTCCATCTATGTCCTCTTTGGCCTACCCCTTCCCCTTGGTGGGCCATCAACCTTCATAGCCAAACTTTTCCTTATCGGCACCGTGGCCGGCCTACGTTGGACATGCCTAAACCATGCTCAAACGAGTTTCTCTAATTTTATCCCCTATTGTTGATACCTGTAAATGCTCTTGAAAGTGCTCATTTCTAATTTTATTATTCTTAGTTTTACCACATGTCCACCTCAACATTCTCATCTCTGCTACATCCATTTTGTGCATATGTTGCTTTTTGATTGGCCATAATTCTACTCCATAAGTCATAGCTGGTCTAATCGTTGTCCTGTAAAATTTTCCCTTCAATCTTATTGGTATTCGTCGGTCACAAAGCACTCCAGAAGCAAGTCTCCACTTCAACCATCCCGCTTTTATCCTATATTTGACATCTTCATCAATCTCTCCATCCTTACTAATTATAGAGCCAAGGTAACGGAAAGAACTTTGTAGTATCTCATGGTCTTCAATTCTCACAGTAGTTTCAGCTCTTTCTATATGCCCACTGAAGTTATAATCCATATATTCCGTCTTTATATGGCTTTTTTTGAAGCATTTGAATTCTAAAGCCTTCCGCCTTCTCTCAAGTTCTGCATTCACACCATCTCTTGATCCATTTACCAACACTATATCCTCTACAAATAACATACACCAAGGTACCGCTTCTTGAATATGAGCAGCTAACTCATCCATAATCAGTGCAAAGAGATAAGGGCTTAGGGCTAACTCCTGATGTAAACCTAAGGTCACTGGGAACTCCCCTGTCTCTTCGCAAATAGTTCTCAAACTTGCTACTGCTTCTTCATACATGTCTTTAATAATTTCAATATAACCTCTTGGAACTATTATTATTATTTAAAATCCACCATATTAAATTTCTAGGTACTTTGTCGTAGGCTTTTTCTAAATTGATGAAGGCCATATGTAGATTTTTCCTTTTCGCTCAATATTTTTTTTATTAATTGCCTAAGTGAGAAGATAGCTTCCATTGTTGACCCTTCCTGGCATAAAACCAAATGATTTTCAGATATCTTGGACTTCTGTTTAAGTCTTTGCTCCATTATTCTCTCCCATAGCTTCATGGTACGACTCATTTGTTTAATCCCACGATAGTCGGTATAGTTTTGTATATCTCCCACTTACCTGGTTTCCTTCATCAATGTTGCCAGGCCTCCAAGGATGGTTATCCTTTGAACATACTGGCTGAGTAATATCAGCCACATCATCCTCCCTCAATCAGCTTGTCATCTGAGTTGTCTCCCTTTCATGTACTCACTTCCTGTTATGTGGTTTGTGGTCTATATTAAAAAAATTGGTCGAGGGCAGAATCCTCCAAAGCAGTCTTCCTTTTCAGTGGGATGTCAGTGGGCTTGATTGGCCTGTGTAAAATTAAAAAAATTGAGACCTGAAATGAACGCCGCCTGACCCAACCTTGCCTTGCCTGCCATTTTACATTTCAATTGGTTGGGCTAATGGATGCAAACTGGCTTGACCTGAACTGACATGCTAAGAATCAACGTGGCAATGGCTTCAATGCCAATTTCTTGGAGCATATCATTCAAGTGAAGTTACTAAGGTGATTCCTATATTTACATAATATCTTGTTCGCGTGGTTGGGTTTACAGTTTACTTGAGCCATTATGGATTGTTTAAAAAAACTGTAGTTGAGCCATTGCTTGTGTTTTAACCTAATTTTGAAACCTGTTCAATAAATTAGCCTTCAACAAAGAATTCTAACATTCTTGAAATGTATCTTAAAATACTCCTAGAAATGTTTCAGTGCGTAAAACGTTGGGGGGCAGTAGTGCGGGAAGAGCTTGTTTAATTCATTTTTCTGTTCAAGTATAATATCTGAATTTGTGTTGTATGATGTTAATGTTCTCTTTGCTTTACTTGACAGGTATGCTTTGCTGGGGAATAGTCTAAGTGTAGCAGTAGTGGCTCCCTTGCTGCGGTATCTATTTACTGAACCATTATAATCTGCATCCTTCCTGCAGCAAAACCTGTAATCACTATTTGAGTACATAACCAAGTCTTACTCAAATTTACGGCACACATCACCGGTGACCCTAACATGGCGACTGTTATGGCTTGATTTGGTATGCATGAGGCTCAACCCCACTCATTTGGAAAGCTAATGCTGCAGTGTCGTCGTATTTATAATGATATGCTTAGTGCAACTAAACAATTGAGTACTAAAGTTTGAGGGGATTACATTTGAAGACGTTAACAGTTGTGTTGGCATGTTTCTGCAACTATGTTCCTCTTGGTTGTGTTGGAAAATAAGTGGGGGTGTTGCACAGTGGAAGGTGCTAGATATTGCAACCTTGAAAGCCATGTTACTGATTTTATTTTTTCAAAAGAGTCATTGGATTGTGATTTGCGGGGAATCATGATTAGATTGAACCTTCCAAGGGTGACATGGTGATCGAGACCATTGATTTTGTTATCAATGAGAATTTCAATGGTTTTGGATATTAAAACCATGTATCCTTTTGGTTTTTTGAGGGATACTTTTGTTTGCTTGTGCAAGATTGAAACCTGTTCTCGTCTCCTAGGCTTGCAATTTGGGTGCGGTACAACTTGAACCTGATTGAACCAAAGCTTCCAGGCCAAGTTTGAGCTGGTACTAAATCCTGGTTGAGCTTGGGTGGATCAGGAACCAGATCCCAAATTCAGTTCTACCCTTGTGATGAGTATATATGGAGGAGAAAAAGGCTTGTATAGATTCCTTGGTCACTTTTAGGGACGGCCAGGGTGTCCTGGCATTTTCGTGAAAAGGTATGTTTGTCAAAAGGTTAGGCCTGAGTCGGCCCTCACTCTACACTACACGTATGCGGGACGGACTTAGGTCGAGCCAAAGCCCTTGGTATCCCTACAATACTTGTGCCCTTACCCTACCTACCCTTAAGGGCCAAGCCCAAACAAAGGAAATTTTTTTTTAAAAAAAAAAAACGGACACCCTACTTGCCAAGTAGCATACACTTATTATTAGGTTTTATGCAAGGAATTGTGTAATTTTTGGTTTATCGAATTTTTATTTTTAATTTTTAATTTTTGGCTATTACATGGTAGGGAAGAGGTAAAATATCCTAATCTCTCGGCCCAGGGGTGGGGTTGCTCCATGTGCCTGCTTGTGTTCTTTCGGGTATGCTCCGAGCAAACTCCATCCGTGGTCTGCTAGTGAGTTCCAGGGTCAATCCCTGGCATTGTGGGTGGGATAGGAGGGAATTGTGCCAGGGTCTTCTGTGCTCCTTCCCTCATGTAAGGGATGTCAAGAGGGGTGGCTGTTTTGTATTGGACGCAAAACTGATGTCTAAGTTGGTCAAGTGAGCATGATTTAGGCTACATCCACATTGGGTTCCCTGATCCATATGGCTTTCAATTGTACACCCCATCAGACAATTGCAAGCCCTATAGCCTAATAAGTATAACAAACGCAACATGAAAAATGGACAGTAGGCTGGGCTGGATCAAGTCTTAGCCCGGCCCTCAATGTTGTGTGCTTTTCGAGATTGGGCCCTACTGTAGCCTCGGGCTTTAGGACAAAAAGAAAAAGCCCTTTCTTTCGAGGGCTGGCTGGGCCAGGCCAGGCCCCGTTGTAGAAGGGATGAATTGACAGCATTAATGATCTGGGAGTAAAAAGCTAAGCTAAGTTGAGCTAGCACTCTAGGTTAAGCTCAATTGCTTTTGACAGTTCAAGTAATGCTCGAGGGGCCAAACTCAATTGGCTCGTCCTTAATTTTGCAAGCTAAAGCTAGATAGTAAACAACAGCTGAGCTAGGGCTCATCTTGTTTAACACCATTTTTTATGTATATTTACTGGTGTTCATGGACTGGGTTTAGCCAGGATGAGGCATATCCAAGATTGACCTCACTTTTGAAATATACGCCCATATCTGGCCCATCTCGACATGGACCATAAATGTAAGGCCCAAGCCCACATATTAAGTCAATTGTGATGGGCCGAGCTGAGCCTTTTTATTAGTTGTATGGGCTTTATAGAAATTTTTTGAGCAGATTTGGGCTTTCTATCACTAGATCCAAGCCCGGTGCAAATAGAAAATGGGCCCTACTATAAATCGCAAAGTGATCTGGGCCTGGCTCTGGCATTCCCACGCTGGCTGGGCCCGTGAGAAACCCTACGTATATTAAAAAGCTGAGCAATGGCTCCCTTGTTTAGCTTGTACCCTTGAGCCAACAAAGCTGACTTGAGCTGCCCTGACTCATTGACAACCATAAAGATGAGAAATGGCCACTATTTTTAAAAGAAAATTTCTCATGTAGTCCCTGTCCTTCAGCTTAAAGAAATTTATTTTCATCGTACAAGATTTGACAATTTGTAAAGAGTCCAGCTATTGGCACACAAAATTTATCTTTTCCTACACAATTCCTCTCCACACACATTACTAAAATTTAAAAATGAATGTATTTCTTTCTACACACATCAAAAGTTCCTAAACTGCCCTTATATTCATTCCCCTCTTTTTTCTTCCCACACACATCTTCTTCTTGTTCTTCCCACACACAAACTAATAGGGACTTCCACTCCACTGACTGGATCATCATTTTCCGGCGATTCTCCGGCGTGCCACCGGCGTTCCTTTTCCTCTAGACATCCTTCTCTTCCAAAGGTAAATGGATCCTTCCAACATTACCATTTCTTCTTCTTTCCTATCTATTCTTTACCATTTTTTTCCATCTTAGGTTACTTATTTTTCCATGAAAACTTGTTATTAGGATAGATTTTCATTCAATGTAAGTTTTGACAAACAATGTTACTGTTTTCTAATAGTTTTGGGTTGCATTTGATCCACCATCGTCGCGGTTTTAGGTTCAGAAATCGCGACTGTTCGGCTCTGGTTGACCGAACGGGTTGCAAATGTTCGGACACTAACGTCCGAACAAATTGGTTTTGTTCGGACACTCAGGTTCGAACAAAAAGAGATCTAGCAGTCAAATAAATTTTTTTTCTTTCGTATTTTAGAAATGGACCGGCCAAGCTCTTCTCGGGTGCGACCTACTACTTCAAATAGGAAGCGACGTCAGATAGTAGAAGAGGTTGTGGAAGACCCAGAGGTATCTGAGGAAGAGGAAGAACAACAACAAGAGATGGAAGATCAACCAGCCCTGGGGCCACAAGATAGGTCCTTATTGACCAGCTTTGATACACATACAGCTGGGTACATTTGGATTAGACAGGTGTGTTTCACTTGTTTCATATGAAAGTTTTATTCATTTGTTAATTTATTTAATTATGTATTAATGGCTGAATGCAGGATCGAGGCCCACTGAAATGTCTAAGTCATGGGCAGAAAGTGCCTTTGTGGCAACTGAATGAGTCTGACAGGTTTAGAGATTTAGTCTCGAGGTCCGGATTGGCTCCATTAGTGACTGCATCTTACAGCTCCGTCAATAAGATTACTGTATCTGGTTTTGTGGAAAGGTGGCAACCAGAGACGAACACCTTTCATATGCCTTTTGGTGAGATGACCATCACCTTAGATGATGTTGCATCTATCCTAGGCATCCCAGTGATTGGGCGGACGGTTTCTTATAATGAAAGAATGTCATATGAAGAAGCTCAAGCACTTTGATGCACTAGGAGTAAAACCGGTAGAAGCACATGACGAGTTGATACAAGTGCGGGGCCAATCAGTTAGATTGGAGTGGTTACGGGAAATGTTTGCCAGTTTGTCTGACGATGATGGGGACGAGATGATAGACTCTGCAGTAAGAGCTTACCTTCTGTACTTATTGGGTTGTACCTTGTTTACTGACAAGAGTGGCACACGGGTGCCAATCATTTTCCTTACAAAACTCGTGGATGTAGAGGCCATACGTTCATATGCATGGGGTGCTGCTGCACTAGCATACTTATACAGGCAGTTGGGGTTAGCAAGCAGGCATGAAGTGAAACATGACAGAAATGCCCCTCTTCATGAAAAAATAATCAGTCAACTTGTCTTTCACCGTGTAAATACAGTTTACAAAACCTAAAAGGAGGAGCCCGTCCTCTTTATTTATAGATGACAATAGGTGAAACATAATACTATTTTTATTTGCAAGTACTATTTTCATATATATATATATATATATAAAATCTTCATATATCTTAAAATAATGTTAGGAGATGAAACTAAATATTTTGGGATTTAATTGGTCAATAAAAAAGTTGAATGATTTGGATTAAAAATCTGGAGCCCATGGGAGCTACAAAAATGAAAGGTGGCAAAGGGATTTGATATTGCGGCCTAGTCACATGCATCTTCTATATTAGCACCCTCTTAACCAAAGAGGTGTGTAATTGTTTCATCTTGCTAAGTGTGAAGATTTTCATATGAAAATGTCCTCAGTTATAAATCATTTGCACACCTCATTTACCCATGTGATGTGTAAATGAGAAAAACAAATATAAGTATCAATAACATGTGCATGGGTGAAGAAAAAGAAAAAAAGAAAAAAAAAACTGACCCCTATTTTTTTGGGTTTGGCTTTGACGGAGGAAAGGATAGCTAATGGAATTAGGTTTTTTCTAGAATTCCGGTTTATTTGTTCTTAGAATTTGGTATGTATAGGGAAAGGAGAATGGTTTCAATTTGCTTTTGTGTTGGTTACTGTTTTTTTTTTCTTTACCCTTTTTTGAATGGTTGGGGATTTGTTTTTGCTAGAAAAGAAATTCTTTAATAGCAACAACATCAAACAACAAAAGAGGAAGCAAAAAACAACACATGAAAAACAAATACTACCCCTTACCAAAACTCATCCCACCCAAAATGAAAGCTGAACCCCTACAAGGGTTCAGCTTAGCACATTCATGAGTTAGCAAATTAAAGGTCCTAGGAATGTGAAAGAAAACTATAGACTCAAAGAAACTTGTAAGCTTCTTAGGGCCCATTTGGCAGTTGTTCTCATGTTATTCCCAATTTTGTGCTTTGATTTAGTTATGTTGAGATTAGGTTCTGCTGAGACTATATTACACAGAACTTGTTTGGCAACATTACATTAAACTTACCGTGTACACGTGTACGGAACTTGTTTGGCAATATTAAAAAAGTCTTGTGCTATGGAAAAGAAGCAAGAGAATCATACGATTTATAATGTGGGACCTACTTCTTATTGTTCGCGGCACTCTATTATTGTTGTACATGGGACTTACCTTTAGAAATTATAACTTGTTAATCACCTTTATAAATTAGAACATGGGGACCACCTTCACAAGATTTATAATTAGGACCACCTTTTGTGAGAATTGATGTTTTCATGAACCAATTGGGCAAAAGTAAATGGGACCTTTCGTTCCTTTTATAAGATGATGTCTCTACGACCCTTTTTTAAATGGTGGACACTAGTTTGCACTCGATTTGAACCCTTATCGTAAAACAAAATGGGCTCTAGGTCTCTAACAGTATTTTATATGAAGTAAACGTGAACCCATATCATCAAATAAAATCGGTTGAGAAACCTGGGATAACTGATAAGTGTTAAATATTGCATATTTTACCTCTTATTAGTCCGAGTTTTATCATCATCTCATGTGCATATCATTTGCTTTACATAGAGATTGGTTTCGGACACCACCGGTCGAGTAATAAATGCTACATGCAATAATTCAATAATTAAAGAGGAGAGAGAATGGATTATAGTGGTTAGGTCAAAATGACCTACGTCCACTTCAGAAAGGCAGAGGTTGCCTGTGGTATTTTACTTCTCCAATGAGTAGGGATTACAGGCTAGGAGAATACAAGAGTAGAAAAATGGAAAGATATCAATTGCCCCCCAAGTGCTGGTGGGGCTCCTCGATTTATAGTCCTCCCCTAACAGATGGGGACGACTCTTCAGCAATGTTTTCCCTGCTTGAATGGAGCCTTCGAACTGCCATTGTGATGGATGAGGCAGGTAAGATATTCTCCGCAGGACCTGGTAAAAGCGGGACTGCTTCCGAAGCGACGTGGCTGCCTTGACTTGGTCACTTCGTGGATTTGGACCTGGGTTTATCACGGACTGGGTCATTTGGGCTTGACCCATCAAATGGGGTTGAATGGAGATGCTTTGGATGCAAATGGAGTTTCTACACAGTCCCCAGGTTTCCCTGTATCAGTCTGTAACAGTCCCAGGCGCTGGAATGGGTCCTGCCCGCTTTGATTATGGGACCCAAGTGGGCCACCAGATAATGGATCTAATCCATGGATCCTAAGGGGGACCCACGGGCGAATCTAGAGGGGCGGGTCCCATGATGAGTAGACACCCCTTGACCCATCACCAGTAGTTGATCAAAGAAAAAAGGGACAACTGTTCAAAAGAAAACCAGTTTTGGCTTGATTGGCTACGGGACGCACGGATTGATCAAATCATAGATCTGGTCTGTCCATTGGGCCGGATATGGTGGGGCGACCTTAGGGGTGGAATCTGATCTAAAATTGATCAAGGACAGAGGGGCCACGATCTGAGTGTGATTGGCAACTGAAAAACCCAAAATCGTGGATTGGAAATATTCCGTTTTTTGGGAACTGTGGGCCCATGTGGGCCACCTTTGGAAATCAGGACCCCACATCTGATAGAGGGGCCCTGGGCGGCCCTAAAGGGAAAGACTGATCTAGTTGTGATCAGAGGTGGGCCGCCATATGTGGACTGTAGGGAGCCAGGGCATCATCGTGAATGTTCTGTAACAGAACATGGGTTCTGTTACAGAAACGAAAAAGAAGAAGGAAGAGGATGATGGGTGTATGATGGTCTGTGAGTGCATGGGAAAAAGAGGGAAACTGAGGGAGCATGGAAAAGTGTAGTCCAGCAGTTCGTGGGGCCCAGGTGGGTCCCTGATTTCAGATCAGGTCCGGACATAGGATCAGTGACTGCTTAGTGGCCTTGATGATGAAGACTGATCTAGGACTGAGACTAGTGGGGACCACTGATCTAATGACCCATTAGTTTTATTAATTAAAATTAAACCTATAATTTCTAATGAATATAAATGAGACCCATTAGTTTTAGAAAATAGAATAAAGACCCACTAGGTCTTTAATGAGCCTGATTAGAGGTGGGACCCTTAAGATTATACCTTTGGGAATCACATTAGATTTTAGAATTAAATAAGCCCTTAGTATTTTAATAAACCCAATTAGAATTCTTGTGTATTCTGGAATTTTCTTCAAACCTAGAGTTCAGTATACGTGGTTGACCGAACTCAGATGTTTGGCCGAGCTTAGTGAATTGACCGAGCTCAGTGTTTGGCCGAGCTCAGTGTTTTAGCCGAGCTCAGTGTTTAGCTGAGCTCAGTGTCTTAGCCGAGCTTAGTGCTTGACCGAACTTAGTATTTTTAGCCGAGCTCAGTGCTTGACCGAACTCAGTGCTTAATCGAGCTCAGTGCTTGATCGACCTCAGTGCTTAACCGAGCCCAGAGCTTGACCGAGCTCAGTACTCGACCGGGCTCAGAGCCAGAAGACCGAGATCAAGTGACTGAGATCAGAACTTACAGCAAAAGAAATTATAACTTGGGACATCCCCTTAGCCAGGACTTTCAGTGAGCGCGACCAACTACCCAGGCCAGGGGGTTAGCCGAACTCACAGGAACTTCTGGGAAATTAGGCATTGCATGCAGGGTGTTTGCTTCTCTGATCCGAGTGTGCCGAGCTGACCGCCCAGACAAGAGGTTGGCTGAGCACACTGTGTACAGTGACACTTCCCAGATTCTAATTTCTATTGTTGTGATCATATGTGGGGCCCATTGACCATCCAAATAGACTTCCATCACGGTGCCAACCACGAGCCAATGGTGTGGCTCAACTTTGACTCGTGGGGTTCACTAAATAAGGTTCAGGTTATGGAATCTAAGATGATTCGACCTTTATACGTTACCAATGATGCACATAACTTCTGAGCACCAAACACAATATTCCTCAGCATTTGTGGTTTCACTTAAAGATCGAATTACCTGAGATAGATCTGAACCCGAAGGTGGACCAATTACTTAGGTTGGACTATTGTTACCTCCCATTGATCCTTGTATTTGGAGATTCATCTCCCTCATATTATTACTGTCACTCTATTGTCCTTATTATTGCTTATACCTGTTAATTAAATGAAAAATGGAGGACCCGAACCTAGGACTACTTAGAGGTGACCCGGTAATATGATTGGGTGAACATTGACCCGTGTCTGTGGCTAGGCGGGACCTTTTATAGCCTAAGCTTGGATGTGGATTACCCTAGACTGGAGAGGTTAGATTGTATGGGCTTGTGACTCATCATGGGTGTAAATGGATCATATGTCATTGGAAATGGACTTGTATCTTACTTGGACCGTTGTAGACTAGGCCTTGTATTTGGTGGGCTTTGGTATGGATCCACTGATTGGACTTGGACTTGGACTATGATCCATGGGTTGTATTAGGTACTTGGACCTCTTAGGGAGTCGGCATAGACATTCACTTAGTTGATCTAAGCTTAGCCAGTTGGACTGATCATCACTGGTAGGAGCTATTGAGGGTGTTGTGTGGCTATCATGATGAGCATTGTTGGAGACGGACCGTGTGATACCGGGTCCGGTCTCAGTGTGTGTTGTGGATAATGTTATTTGCGGGGCTAGATAATCCCCAGCACTGTGAGATTCTCCCCGCCGCGACTGTGTTCATTATGGGAGGGCCGCGGCATAATATCCCACGGTGTCCAGCTTGTGTGGATGTGCCATATTGTGTAGGTTTTAATATTATGTTTATCTTGATTCTATTTGTTTATCTTGCTCAACTGCCTAGGATCTGTACCATTGCTATTATTTTGACTTTATTACTGTCTCTACTCACTTTGATGCATGCATTCTATATTATTTGCATACTGTAACTTGCCAGATCTTTAGATCTGATCTACTCTTGGTGCTTAGGTCTTGACCCCGAGTTCGAGGGCGATGCGTACGCACTCGTAGAGGCTCCCGTAGTTGGTGACTACGGATGGGGACAGGCCGACTATGAGGTCGAGCTTGAGGTTGGAGAGCCGGCACATGGGGCATGAGAGTACATCTGTTTGTTTGGGTTCTTGAGCGATATTTTGTAGTGAGCGGGGTAGTTAGTCAAATATGTAATAAACCTTTGTTTTCTCACTTAACATTTTTAGGCTAGACTTCAGCCCGTTACACTTGATATATCATTCATGATACCTTATGCTTCCGTTATCTCTGTTATTGCTTCCGCTTATTTCCTTATGCTTCCGCAATTTTAACCGTTGTTATAATATTGTTGAAAAAGTTTAAAATTGGACCTCACTGTGAACGTACGATCTTGGAAGTTCTCGGATTTTCCAGAAAGTAGCGCGTCAATTTCGGTACTTTGATTATTTTCTCGGTATTCGAAATTGGGGCGTTACAAAATGGGTTAAGAAACGTAGGATAACATTGTACTAAAGGGCATCCCAGCTCACCTTAAGTGCTAGGAATTGATCCCCGACCCTAACAGAATATAGTTGGAATTAATGTGCTGTGTGCTAGAGAGTACGGAGCATGCGGGAATAGAGCACCCCAGGGTAATAGAACTGATTAATCGGGGGCTAGTTCAGGACAGGCTAGCATATAATTCTTCTCATGTAATAGAACTGATGTTGTCATGAACAATAGGGTAAAATTAATTGTGCCCTTTTTCATTTATATGATGGTGTCTTTAAGACCTTTTTTAAATTGGTGGAATTTGTTTGCACTTGATTTGAACCCATATAGTAAATTTTTTTTTTCTATAGGTCTTGAACAATATTTTATCAGGGTATAGTTGGAATGTGCTGTGTGGTAGAGAGCACAGGGCATGTAGGAATGGAGTTCCCCCGGGATGGCTTATGGGTTGATAGATTGGGTTAGTTTAGTGCTAGGGTAGTATACAATTCCTCTCATGTAATAGAACTAATGTTTTTATGAACCAGTAAGGAAAAATTAAATGGGAACTATCGTTCCTTTTATAAGTTGGTGTCTCTAGGGACCTTTAGGAATGATTTAGATATGTTTACACTAGATTTGAGTCCTCATTGTAAGATTAAATGGGCTCTAGGTCTCTAACAATATTTTATATGATGAGACTACTAACCCACATCACCAAATAAAATGGGTTAAGAAATGTGGGATAGCGTAGTGGTAACGGGCATCCCACCTCGTCTTTAGTATAAGGGATTGACCCCTGACACTGACAGAGTATAGTTGGAATGTGATGTGTGGCAGAGAGTATGAAGCATGCATACAGGAATGGAGCACCTCGGGGATGGCCTATGGGCTGATGGGTCGGGATAGTTTAGGACTAGGGTAGTATACAATTCCTCCCACTGTAATGAAACTGATATATTTTTTTTGAACCAATTGGGCAAAATTAACTAGGACCTATTGTTCCTTTTATAAGATGATGTCTCTAAGGCCTTTTTTGAGTGATTAAAATTTATTTGCATTCAATTTGAGCCCTTATCGTAAAATAAAATGGGCTTTAGGTCTCTAATAGTATTTTATATGCCGTAAACATGAACCCACACCAAATAAAATCTATTGAGAAATGTGGGATATCCCAATTGTAAAGGGTGTTATAACTCACTTTAAGTGTCAGGCTTTGACCCCTGAGACTGACAGAGTATAGTTAGAATGTGCTGTGTGGCAAAGAGCACAGAGCTTGTAGGAATGGAGCACCACACGGATGGCCTATGGGTTAATAAATTGGAATAGTTTAGGACTACGGGAGTATACAATTCCTCCCATGTAATAAAACTAATATTGGCATGAACCAATAGGGCAAAACTAAATGGGCCATTTCGTTCCTTTTATAAGATGGTGTCTTTAGGGGCCTTTTTTGAATTTTTGGGATTTGTTTGCACTCGATTCGAGCCCTTATTGTAAAATTAAATGGGCGCCAGGTCTCTCTAACAATATTTTATATGATAAGACTGCTAACCCATATCACCAAATAAAATGGATTGAGAAACGTGGGATAGCCCAGTGGTAAAGGGCATCCCACCACACCTTAAGTGCCAGGGATTGAACCCGACACTAGGCAGAGTATAGTAGGAATATGCTGCGTGGAAGAGATTATGGACCATGCATGCAGTAATGGAGCACCCTAGGGATTGCTTTTGGGCTGATGGATTGGGCTACTTTTGGACTAGGGTCGTATACAATCCCTTTCATGTAATAGAACTGATGTTTTCATGAACCAATTGGGCAAAATTAAATGGGCCCTTTCATTCGTTTATAAGATAGTGTCTCTAAGGCCTAGTTTGAATGATTAAAATTTGTTTGCACATGATTTGAATCTTTATCGTAAAAAAAAAGGGCTCTACAGTCTCTAACAAAATTTATTATGATGTGATTGTGAACCCATATCACCAAATAAAATCGGCTTGAAAAACTTAGGATAGCCTAGTGGTAAAGGGCATCCTAACACACTTTAATTACGAGGGACCAACCCCCTATACTACCAGAGTATAGTTAGAATGTTCTATGTGGCAGAGAGTACGGAGAATGCAGGAATGGAGCCCCCTGGGGATGACCTATGGGCCAATGGATTGGGTTAATTTAAAACTACGGTAGTATACACCTCCTCCCATGTAATAGAACTGATGTTGTCATGAACTGATAGGGCAAAATTAAATGGACTCTTTCGTTCCTTTTATAAGATCGTGTCTATAGGGTTTTTTTTTTGAATGATTGGAATTGTTTGCACTCAATCTGAACCATTATTATAAATTTCAAGGGGCTCTAGGACTATAACTCTGAACCCATATCACCAAATAAAAAGGTTCAAAAATATGGTATTGCCTAGTGCTAAAGGGCATCCCACCTCACGTTAAGTGCCAGGGATTGACCCTCGACAAAGGCAGACTATAGTTGGAATGTGCTGCGTGGCAGACAACATGGAGAATGTTGGAATGCGGCCCCTTCAAGGATAGCTAATGGGCTGATGGATTGAGCTAGTTTAGGACTACGGTCATATACAATTCCTCGCATGTAATAGAATTGATGTTTTCATGACTCGATTGGGCAAAATCAAATAAACATTTCATTCCATTTATAAGTTATTGTCTCTAAGACCTTTTTTAAATGGTTCAGATTAGTTTGCACTCGATTTGAACCCTTATTGTAAAATAAAATGGGCTCTAGGTCTCTAACAATATTTTATACGATGTAAACGTAAACTCATATCACCAAATAAAATCGGTTCAGAAACGTGGGATAGCCCAATGGTAAAGCGCACCTTAGCTCACTTTAAGTGCCAGGGATTGACCCTCAACACTAGCATATTATAGCAGGGATGGCCTATAGGCTTAGAGATTAGGCTAGTTTAGGACTAGGGTGGTATACAATTCCTCCCATATAATAGAACTGATATTGTTATGAACCCATAGGGCAAAGATAAATGGGCCCTTTCATTCCCTTTATAAGATGGTGTTTCCAGGGGCCTTTCTTGAATGATTATGACTTGTTTGCACTCAATTTGAACCATTATTGTAAACCAAATAGGCTCTAGGTCTCTAACATTATTTTATATGACGAGACTTTGAACCCATATCACCAAATAAAATAGGTTGAGAAACATGGGATAGCCTAGTGGTAGAGGGCATCCCACCTCACCTTAAGTGCCAGGGATTGACCCCCGACACTAGCAGAGTAGAGTTTGGATGTGTTGCGTGGTGGAGAGCACGAAGAATGTTGGAATGAAGCCCCTTCAAGGATAGCTTATGGGCTGATGGATTGGGATAGTTTAGGACTATGATAGTATACAATTCCTCCTATGTAATAGAATTGATGTTTTCATGAAACGATTGGGCAAAATTAAAATGGATCCTTTCGATCGTTTTATAAGATGATGTCTCTAACACCTTTTTTAATTTGGTTGAGATTAGTTTGCACTCGATTTGAACCCTTAGCGTAAAATAAAATGGGCTTTAGTTCTCTAAAAGTATTTTATATGATGTAAAGGTGAACCTATATCACCAAACAAAATCGATTGAGAAACGTGGGATAGCTCAGTGGTAAAGGGCATCCTAGCTCACTTTAAGTAACATGGATTGACCCTCGACACTAATAGAGTATAGTTGGAATCTGCTATGTATCAGAGAGCATGGAGCCTGTAAGAATGGAGTACCATAGCGATGGCCTATAGGCTAATAGATTGGGCTAGTTTAGGACTGGGGTATTATACAATTCCTGCCATGTTATAGAATTGATATTGTTATCAACCCATAGGAAAAAAATTAAATGGGCCCTTTCATTCCTTTTATAAGATGGTGTCTCTCAGGGCCTTTTTTGAATGGTTGGGACTTATTTGCACTCAATTTAAACCATTATTCTAAAATTAAATGTGCTAAAGGTCTCAAACAATAATTTATATGATGAGACTGTGAACCCATATCACAAAATAAAATAGGTTGAAAACATGGGATAGCCTAGTGGTAGAGGGCACCCCACCTAACCTTAAGTGACAGGGATTGACCCCCGAGACTCGCAGAGTTTAGTGGGAATGTGTTACGTGGCAGAGAGCATGAAGCGTCTTGGATTGGGGTTCTTTCCTTTTATAAGATGATGTTTCTAAGACCTTTTTTGAATGGTTGAGATTAGGTTGCACTCGATTTGAACGCTAATTGTAAAATAAAATGGGCTCTAGCTCTGTGAGAACTCGACCCCAGATTTCCTGGTTTAGCTTGTTTTTAATCGTGAATTTTTTTTCTCAGTGGGATTAGTGGTTATTTGATTGAATTTCTGAATTTGATTATATTTTCTTTGGTTTTGAGAAGTTTTGAGAGCCAGTGAACCTAGATAGTGACCGTAGGGTCCTATTTGTTTTGTGTGGTTATTGTGGAGAGATTCTCTTTGATTTCTAAAAATTCTCATTTCAACTTCGTTTGACTAATCTCGCCATTCTCTACAACTTTCGTGTTCTCTCCGTATCCATTTGAAGCTCCGAAAATCAGTTTTTCCAGCCCTGGGGCAAAACCAATCTTTTCACATTGAATCTGGACCCAAATTTCAAGATCTCAGAACCTTGCCAAATATATATTTTTTGGAAACTAGATTTTATGAGAAACATTTCTCTCTTCTTTGTCGATCACATCCGAGGCCCAAAAATCGATGTTTTAACCTTGAAATCCCAAATCTTCAATTATTTTGATCCCTTTGACCAAACAGTTGACTTTTTCTGTGGGCCCCGGAAGTATGTCAATATTAATCTTGTTGGAAAGATAATTATGTGCCGGACACTTTTCATGTTTTAAGTTTCTTGATCCAAGATCTAGAAAGCCCTCTAATCTCCATTGCAAGTTTTAAGTGTGGTGGGGCTCACACCCACCCATTATAAAAAGTATCACTCTCCTCTCTTCTCCCTCATCCGTTGCAGCCCAAAGGGGGAGCTCTTCAACTGAGCTTCCCCTCCCTTTTCTTCTTGTTTTCTTCTCCCCATTCATAGAGGAAATCCTTGCCATTTGGAAACCCAACTATGCCATTTTCTTCCCCATCTCTCTCGCTCTCCATGGATGCTATTTTTGCGCAAAACCAAGATGGGGCAGCCCCTTCTCCAAGCTTCTCCTTGCTGGTTGTTGGTCTTAGAGGTAAGAGCTTCCCTCCCACCTTCTATTTTGTGCAATGGCAGCCCTTTAAGTTCTATTTCCTAGCTTGATTTGAGCCCATTCCTTGTCTTTCTTGATTTGTCATTTTAGGGTTCTAAGATGGGTTTGTTTTTGGGGATTTTCTTGGTTTTTCTTGTAGGTTGATCTTGATAGTGTTTTGAGCTTGGATTTGCTTAGCTTGGACCCAAGGCAAGTGGATGAATGGATGATTTCAAGTGTTAACATGTTTTATGAGAAAAATATGGATTTTCATTACTTGTTCTTAATGATTTAATACTTGCCTTTAATCATGTTTTTCACTATGATTTTCTATTGCTTTTGAAAGGATGATTTTTGAATGCTAACATGTTTATGGAATATCTTGATTTACATTAATTATTTTGTTGACCTCATATGTATTCTCATCTACATTCTTGATATAGTTTCCATTGCTTTTAAAATACATATTGATGAGTCTTGTTACATTGTTTAATATCTTGGAAATGGTTGCATATGATTTTGTTAAAGCTTGTTTATAGTACATATGGATTTTTATGAATGATGGGTCATCACTTGATTGAATGTGTTGAAATGGATGGTTGTATGAATGGGACTTTGATGGAAGAATGGATAAGGCTGAATAGGGAATTTGAAGTGTTGGGAATGGAGGTTCTGAATGATGAAATGGAGGAGCTTTTGGCTCACTTTATTACAGGGATCTGACCCTTAAAAATGAGGAGTGTTTGGAGAAAGAAGGGACTGAAAATAGCTTCAGAATTTGGTGTTCGCAGTAACGTCGGTCAGCCTGTCCACTAACCGCCAGCCAGCCGAAAGGGAGCCGACACTAGTTCTGTCCCAATTCCAGAGAGCTAAATTTTCTGTAATTTCTGATGTTGAAGTGTCGGTCAACCGACAGTGAACCAACAGCCCCTCGGTTCCAATTCCCGAGAGCTGTTTTCTCCCCATTTCTGGACTCGGCTAGCCGTCGGTCAGCTTGTCGGTCGACCGACATGATCCTGTCCGTTAATCGAAAAGCCAACCGAGGATTGACCGAAATTTCAATCTTGATGGATTTCTTTTGGAGAACTTGTGGAACTATATGGGAGAAGAATGTGGAACTATATTGAAGAAGAAACCCATCAACCTAAATTTGTTAAAAGTCTTTTAGACTTGTCATTGTGCGTAAGGTCCCGGATTGTTTCTAATTCTTATGGAGTACCAAATAAATATTAAATTGACAAACGAGACCCTACTTACATTGATTCAAATCTTGGACCTTCGACACTTAGCTAGGAGAATGTTGGAAATCCATTAATGTTATATTTTGACCCGAATTTCACTTGTACACTTTAAATCTCATGTTTTATGACTAGACTTGCCCCGAAGTATTGAAAATTATGTTTTAGCATATTGCTAGCCAGTTTATACCCGCCTCGATACTAATGTGTTTTTGTGCCTACGGGTACCCCGTCCGGTTTATATGTATCTATTGGTTTTGATTTCCCGCATTTGACCTATGAGTCGGCACCACTAAGCTTGGATAACCTTATCAGGTTTAATCCACCGATTTGGAGACCCCCTTCTGTTATACCAGCTGCAGCATGGATCCCACCCTGCCCCGATACCCGGTTCACTACCGTGGTCCCACAGAGTATATGTATATTATTATATTTAATCGTTGACTCTCCTCACCTTGTGTGACTGATGTCAACTCCCCGATGTGCTCTCATCACTTTAGTGAGAGAGGATTTAGCTTAATGTGGTTGCCTCCCATCTTCACGATTGTGGCTCCCCTGAAGAAGATTGATTAGAAGGGTCTGCATATGGACTGGGTTTGCAATGTGAGGAATACCTGTTTTGCCAGACATCCATGTTTTAAATGAATTCTCGTTTTGTCAAATATTCATGATTTATACATGCTTTATAGAAATACATGTTTTGTCAAATATTCATGTTTTACACCCGTCTTATATGAACACATAATTTTTGTCACATATCCATGACTTTCTATACCTTTTTATTTACGTATAGCTTTTGACCGAGTAATATGATTTACCACATGTTTATTCTTCAGTATATTATTTATATCTTTTCACCCACCTGCCAGACCGTCGTGTCTGACCCACTACTTTGGTACTCAGGTCTAGATTTCTTGCCCAAGATGAGTACACGTTTTGGTTATGGAGCCATGAGCTTGCGGGTTGTTTTGTCGGCTATGTCGTGTAGACATTAAGCTTGACATCAGAACTACGTCACACATGGGGTAGTGATTATTAGCTTGTTTTTGTATGGCTCTTATTAGCCCATTTTCTCGGGATTGTAATTAATATACATTGTTAGTTGTAACTTGAACATATGTGGGAATATGATATCAAGATATTGTCAGCTTTGTATTCTGTTATAATGGTTTGTTCCAGTCTGATATGTTCATTGATATGATAGCAATATGTTAGTAGTTGATTGCGACACAGAATCCAATGGCCACGGACTTCGGATTGCAACGCCACGAAAGCTTTCGCAGAAATATTCAGGATGTGTTGGAACGTGTTATCATCACACAAGCGGATCTTGGGAGAAACATAATCATTACTTAACTCCCAATTCCACGACCCCTCGGGTTTGGGGTCGTGACAAGCTCTTTAACAGTATTTTATATTATGTAGAAGCGAACCCATATCACCAAATAAAATTGGTTGAGAAACGTGTGATAGCCCTATGGTAAAACGCACCCTAGCTCAATTTAAGTGCGGAGAATTGACTCCCGACACTAGTAAAGTACAGTTGGAATGTGTTGTGTGGCAGAGAGCACGAGGCGTGTAGTAAAGAGAGCATTACAGGGATGACCTATGGGCTGATAGATTGGGCTAGTTTGGGACTAGGGTAGTTTACAATTCCTCCCATATAATAGAACCGATGTTGTCATTAACGCATATGGCAGAATTAAATGGGCTCTTTTGTTCCTTTTATAATATGGTGTCTCTAAGGACTTTTTTTGAATGGTTTGGATTTGTTTGCACTCGATTTGAACCCTTATCGAAAAACTAAATGGACTCTATGACTCTAACAATATTTTATATGATGTTAATATGAACACATATCACCAAATAAAATGGGTTGAAAACGTGGGATATCGTTGTGCTAAAGGGCATCCTAACTCACCTTAAGTGCTAGGGATTAGCCCCTGACACTAGCAAAATATAGTTGAAACTAATGTGCAGTGTGGTAGAGAGCATAGAGCATGCAGGAATAGAGCACCCCTAAAGATGGCAAATGGGCTGATTGATTGGGCTAGTTTAGGATAAGTAACAAATAATTCTTCACATGTTATAAAACTGATGTTGTCATAAACTAATAGGGTAAAATTAATTAGGCCCCTTTTCATTTATATGATGGTGTCTCTAGTGCGTTTTGTGAATTGTTGGGATTTGTTTGCACTTGATTTGAACCCTTATCATAAAATAAAATGTTCTATAGGTCTCTAATAGCATTTTAGCATGGTATAGTTGGAATTGTTGTGTGGCAGAGAACACGGAGCATACAGGAATGGAGTACCCCATGGATTGCTTATGGGCCAATAGATTGGGCTAGTTTAGTACTAGGTTAATATACAATTCCTCCTATGTAATAGAACCAATGTTGTCATGAACTCATAGGGAAATATTAAATGGGCCCTTTTGTTCTTTTTATGAGATGGTGTTTCTAGGGGCCTTTTTTGAACAGTTGGGAAATGTTTACACTCGATTTGAACCTTTATTGTAAAATTAAATGGGCTCTAAGGTGTCTAACTATATTTTATATGATGAGGCTGTCAACCGATATCACTAAATAAAATGGGTTGAGAAACGTGAGATAGCCTAGTGGTATAGGGCATCCCACCTCACCTTAAGTGCAAGGGATTGACCCCCACATTGGCGGAGTATAGTTGGATTGTGTTACATGGCAGAGATCACGGCCATGCATGCAGCAATAGAGCACCCCGGGGATGGCCTATGGGATGATGGATTGGGATAGTTTAGGACTAAGGGAGTATACAATTCCTCTCATGTAATAGAACTGATGTTTTCATGAACCAATTGGGCAAAATTAAATGGTACCTTTCGTTCCTTTTATAAGATGATGTATTTAAGGCCTTTTTGAATGGTTGAGATTTGTTTGCACTCGATTTGAACCCTTATTGTAAAATAAAATAGGCTCTAGGTCTTTAACAATATTTTATATGATGTAAACGTGAACCTATATCACCAAATAAAATCAGTTGAGAAACATGGGATAGCCCCTTGGTAAAGGGCATCTAGCTCACTTTAAGTATCGGGGATTGACCCCCCCCCCACACTAGTAGAGTATAGTTGGAATGTGCTGTGTGGAAGAGAGCACGGAGCATGCTTGAATGGAGCACCTATGGCTTGATAGATTAGGCTAGTTTAAAACTAGGGTAGTTTCAATTGCTCTCACGTAATAGAACTTTTATTGTCATAAACCCATAGGTCAAAATTAAATGGGCCCTTTCATTCCTTCTTTAAGATAGCGTCTATAGGGCTTTTTCTGAATAGTTTGGATTTGTTTGCACTCAATTTGAATTCTTATCGTAAAATAAAATGGGATATACGTTTCTAATAGTGTTTTATATGATGTGAATATGAACCCATTTCACCAAATAAAATGGGCTGAAAAACGTGGGATTGTCCGGTGGTAAATGGTATCTCAGCTCCCTTTTAAGTGCCGGGGATTGACTTCCTATACTAGTATAGTTGGAATGTATTGTGTGGCAAAGAGGTTGGGCTAGTTAGGACTATGGTAGTATACAATTTTTCTTATGTAATAGAAATGATGCTGTCATGAACCTATAGGGAAAAATTAAATGGGCCCTTTCGTTCTTTTTATAAGATGGTGTCTATAAGGCCTTTTTTAAATGATTGTGATTTGTTTGCACTTGATTTAAACCCTTATCGTAAAATAAAATGGGCTTTAGGTCTCTAACATTATTTTATATGATGTGAATGTGAAGCCATATCTCCAGATAAAATGGATTGAGAAATATGGGATTGCCTAGTGGTAAGGGGTATCCTAGCTCACCTTAATTGCCAGGATTGACCCCTGACACTAGCAATGTATTGTTGGAGTTCATTGTGTGGCTGAAAGAATGGAGCACGCATGAATGGAGCACCCCAAGGATGGCCTATGGGCTGATAGATTGGGCTAGTTTTGGACTAGGGTTGTATACAATTCCTCCCAATTGATAGAAAAACAAATATTTCAAAATTTATATATGAAGTGAACCAATATTGTAATTTAGAATGGGCTAAAATAGATATGTGTTATGTAGGGCTGGTAATGCATGACACCTAACCCACCTAACCGACCCGCATAAAATATGGGTGGGGCCAAAGTTGACCCGCTGAACCCGCCAAGAAAGAAAGAAATTTATAAAAATTCCCATAGGCCAAAGGTCCCATTGTCGCAAGCAAGTATTTTGAAATACTTGAGTATGGCCACTCAAATGTTCTCCATTTGAACTCAAGCTATTTGAGTGGCACAGTACCCTAAATGTTTTTTGGCTCAATAGTCCTGCTGTCCTAAACTCCAAGGCTCCCAATGTCCATTCTCACTTTGTACTCCCCATCCCATCCTTCCTGAGTCCGGATCACTTATCACATTTGTTATACCTTCACCGTGAGTGGACCAATAACACTCCGCCACATCATTTAAAAATTTAGGTGACTTTGAAGTTTAAAAAAGTTTAAATCAGATGAAAGAGAATCACCTAAATTTTTGGATGACATGGCGGAGTGTTATTGGTCCACTCACGGTGAAGGTATAACAAATGCGATAGGTGATCCAGACTCATCCTTCCATACCCTTTTACTTATCTTGCATGTTTAACTTTCCAAATTCTTTTTGTTAACTTCTAGACTCCATAGAACAATTTTGGTTTCTGCCATCTGTAAGTTTCTTCAAGATTGCAACACCATATCTTTGATTCTTCTCCAAGTCTCTGCAATACCATCTTCCCCAACATCTTGTAAGTAATCTCAACTTCTTACACAACATTTGAGTTGGTGTTGGTGGGTGTAGAGTTGGTTCAAATCAGTCATCAGACGTAGAGATGTAAGTTCTATGTTTTGTGCACAGTGTCATCCAAGATAGAGTTTTATCAGAAAAATGCTGCCCCACTATTTCAAAAATCGGGTCCATCCAACCTTTGAAAAACCTATTTGTCAATGCTCATTCAATGAATTCCGACCCATGTCGAATTGATGACCTATTGGGCCAAATAGTTTGAATAAGCTGACCCACGTGAAATTATAAAATTATGTCCAAACAGTTCAGGTCCATCAGTTCAAAGCAAAATATTGTGAAACGAACAGATATTCAGGTCGGGTTGACCCGACCACGAGTGCCGGTTTGCAGTCCCCAACCCATTTTAAAAAATGGGTCGATTGCAGGTTGGGTTTCAAGCAGCAACCCCACCCTTGACTCGACCCGACAAGACTGGACCCTTTGTAGGGTTGTAAACGGGTCGGTTCCGGTCTGGTTCCAGGGTGGAACCGGAACCGTTTTCTAAGAAGGGGAACCGGAACCGGAACCGGAACCGATAAGAATAATGGGAACCAGAACCGGAACAGTTTGTCAGGCGGGTCTGGTTCCGGTTCCGGGTCTAGACTAATACCTGTATTTTTCATTAAAAAAATTATGCTTTTTCCACATTTCAATTGGATCGCGTACCTACAAACACTAATGTGACATTTTGTCTATCAATAACAGACACTTTTAACAAAAAACTCAGAAATCACATCCAAACCGGCAATGAGATGTAGAAAAGTAGAAAACCCTAATGTAGAAAAGTAGAAAAGTAAAAAGGGTTTTGTTCTCACATACTAAAATTACCTTATGTTAGTATATATTGGGTCGGGTCCACGGGTCTGAGCCACTGTGGATCTGGAACCGGACCCGTTTAGGTATCGGTTCCAAAAAAAGGATCCGGAACCGGAACCATTTTCTTATCGAGACCAAAATAAGGACCCAGACCCGGATCCTAACGGGTCGGAACCTTCGGGTAATCGAAGAATCGGATACCCATTTACAACCCTAACCCTTTGCCACCCCTAGTGTTTATGAACCTTGGAACTGATGTTATAATGAAGCCAGAAGGCAAAATTAAATAGGCCTTTTCGTTTCTTTTATAAGATGTGTCTGTAACTCATATTGTAAAATTTTCGTTTCTTTTTATAAGATGTGTCTCTAACTCATATTGTAAAAAATATAAAAAAGGTCCTAAAGTCAATTTGGTGAGAACTGAGGCACCCATCAGTTCAAAACAAATATTGTGAAACGAACGGATATTTTGAAAAAAATGAAATAAGCCCAAGCTCAAATTAGTGTTATGAACCAACAGAGCTTATGTTGTTATGAATCCACAAAATTAAATGAGCCATTTTGTTCCTTTTATAAGATGGTGTCTCTAACCCATATTGTAAAAAATACTAAAAAGGCCCTAAAGCCAACCGCAAAATTAAATGAGCCATTTTGTTTCTTTGATTAGTTGGTCTCTAACACATATTGTGAAAAATATTAAAAATGGCCTAAAGTCATATTAAAAAGGGCCTAAATTCAATTTTGTGTGAACTGAGGCACCCATTAGTTCAACATCTAGCTGGTGAAAAAAAAAAAAGAAGTGTTAGACCCGGATCTGGAACCGGACCCGTTTAGGTACGGTTCAAAAAAGGATCCGACCGGAACCATTTTCTTATCGCAAAATAGGACCAGACCGATCCTAAGGTCAACGTTCGGGTAATCGGAAAAGGATACCCATTTACAACCCTAACCCTTGCACCACTAGTTTTAACCTGGAACTGTGTTAAATGAAGCAGAAGGCAAAATTATAGCCTTTTGTTTCCTTTATAAGATGTGTCCTAACACATATTGTGAAATTTTCGTTCTTTTTAAAGATGGTCTCTAACGTCATTGTAAAAAATAAAAAAAGGCCTAAAGGTCAATTTGGTGAGAACTGAGGCACCCATCAGTTCAAAAAAATATTGTGAAACGAACGGATGAAAAAATGAAAAAGCAAGCTCAAATTAAAACAACAAGCTTATGTGTTATGATCCGCAAGAGCATTTGTCCTTTAGATGTAATTTGAAAAATACAAAAGGCCAAGCGAAAATTAATGAGCCATTTTGTTTCTTTGATTAGATGGTCTCTAAACACATATTGTGAAAATATTTAAAATGGCCTAAAGTCATATTAAAAAGGGCCTAAATGGTCAATTTGTGTGAAACTGAGGCACCCCATTAGTTCAACATCTAGCTGGTGTAAAAAAAAAAAATAGTGTCAGAAGTGGATTGATATTAAAAGGGTAAAAATTTTGTGTGAACTGAGGCACCCATTAGTTCAACATCTAGCTGGTGAAAAAAAAAAATTTGTGTCAGAACTGGGATTTGAACCCACGAGCCATTTTGTTTCTTTGATTAGATGGTCTCTAACACATATTGTGAAAAATATTAAAAATGGCCTAAAGTCATATTAAAAAGGGCCTAAATTCAATTTTGTGTGAACTGAGGCACCCATTAGTTCAACATCTAGCTGGTGAAAAAAAAAATTTGTGTCAGAACTGGGATTTGAACCCACGAGCCATTTTGTTTCTTTGATTAGATGGTCTCTAACACATATTGTGAAAAATATTAAAAATGGCCTAAAGTCATATTAAAAAGGGCCTAAATTCAATTTTGTGTGAACTGAGGCACCCATTAGTTCAACATCTAGCTGGTGAAAAAAAAAAAATTGTGTCAGAAGTGGGATTTGATTATTAAAAAGGGCCTAAATGCAATTTTGTGTGAACTGAGGCACCCATTAGTTCAACATCTAGCTGGTGAAAAAAAAAATTTGTGTCAGAACTGGGATTTGAACCCACGAGCCATTTGTTTCTTTGATTAGATGGTCTAACACATATTGTGAAAAATATTAAAAATGGCCTAAAGTCATATTAAAAAGGGCCTAAATTCAATTTTGTGTGAACTGAGGCACCCATTAGTTCAACATCTAGCTGGTGAAAAAAAAAAATTGTGTCAGAAGTGGGATTTGATTATTAAAAAGGGCCTAAATGCAATTTTGTGTGAACTGAGGCACCCATTAGTTCAACATCTAGCTGGTGAAAAAAAAAAATTTGTGTCAGAACTGGGATTTGAACCCACGAGCCATTTTGTTTCTTTGATTAGATGGTCTCTAACACATATTGTGAAAAATATTAAAAATGGCCTAAAGTCATATTAAAAAGGGCCTAAATTCAATTTTGTGTGAACTGAGGCACCCATTAGTTCAACATCTAGCTGGTGAAAAAAAAAAAAATTTGTGTCAGAACTGGGATTTGAACCCACGAGCCATTTTGTTTCTTTGATTAGATGGTCTCTAACACATATTGTGAAAAATATTAAAAATGGCCTAAAGTCATATTAAAAAGGGCCTAAATTCAATTTTGTGTGAACTGAGGCACCCATTAGTTCAACATCTAGCTGGTGAAAAAAAAAAATTGTGTCAGAAGTGGGATTTGAACCCACGCCCTCTCACGAGGACCAGAACTTGAGTCTGGCGCCTTAGACCACTCGGCCACCCTGACTTGGAAGTGTTAAATGTGGTTTAGTTGATAAATTTAATCTTAACATATATAATACTCTCATTCTTCAACTTTCAATGAGAGGGTGACATGCCTGTTAGTTTGCATAAAAAGAGAGTTAAAAGAGGAGCTGTGGTCTACAGAAAAACAAGAAAAAAATTGAGGTCAAACCATAAATAAAGGTAATGAAGAGAGGCTTAAGATAAAAAAATGCATTATGGGTGTCAATCCCACCCCTCTTCACTTATAGGCTATCTACTTTTTGTCAGAGCAAAACTCTTCTATTTTTCAAGCCAAATGCACATAGAAGTAAAACTTCTTTAAGTCACCTAGTTAAATTTTATTCTAGTCTTACTTTTATGTCATATCAACCCCACTTTGAATCCTCTTTTACTCTACTTCTTTCTTACACAAACATACTTCATAGAAATAAAAGTATGTGAAATACTTTTTTATATAATTACGAGGAATTACACTACTTTTGATTATTTTTCTAATGAAAAAATGACTGCACAAAATGCTAAAACGACTCACTATTCCTTTTTGGTTATACGAAGAAGCAATTACATAAACATGCCTTAAGGTCATGTTTGGCAAGCAAGTCCTCCTCGGGAATTTCCTTCCATTTTCCATAAGCCCCGTAAAATTCATGTTTCATAATCGTAAATCCCTGAGAATCTAAACCTAGGATTTGGAATCCTCATTTTTACAGCTTTACTCACTAATATCAATTTTTCTGGATTATTTGCATCGATCCACACCTATATATTTATGAAATTTCTAGTTATACAAATCTTGTGGGAGAAATCCTTGTTCCGACTGGTGGGGCATTGTTCCCACGGTACACTATCCATCTTGTGGGGCATTATTCTCATGTTGATAATTTTTGTGTGGGGCATTATTCCCACTTGGCTGTTGTCTGGGGCACTATTTCCACTATCATTTAATGCTGTGGGGCATTATTTCCACATACGTTACCATTAGTCCCGTGGGGCACTATTTCCACCTAGAATTAATGTTCATCAATAATAATAATTTGACAATACTTAGAACATCAATATAGCCTTGCAGATTGAATTAACGGATGATCAAGACTCCAATATCAAAACCAATAATTTATATAATTACATACATGGCTGAATACATCATTGAATTCAGAATTTAAAGATCCATCATTCCTATTGCTTGGATTCAATCATCTTTGTGTAGATTTCCATGAATCGGACCTCAACATTGAAGGACTTGATTCAAAGTTCAAACCCTTGTTTTGTAATCAAATATCCAAAGATCCTTTATCTTTATGGATGTGGCACCAAGATACTTGTTGCACTTCGTTTGGTACAGTCCCACACAAAGATTTAACAATAGGTTATATAAGCAGTCAATCTCACAAGTCACAAGAATTAAGAAGGGGATTGATTATGTATCAAAGCATAAATAACCAGATTTACTTGCCTTGATGAGCTTTAACCAATCCTAAGCCAGGGTTTCCAACTTCTCAATTTTTATGTAATCTGTGGGTGCAATTCTAGACTATATTAACATGTATTAGCAATCTAACCAGAGCTGGATGGGTGATCTAACCATGTTAATAGGTACATCTGGTTGCAAGTAGCATCCAGGAGAAAACGGATCGCAATTTTGAGTCTGGATGAGTTGGCAATTAGCAAAATAATACTCCAACGGTTATTATTTGTGTGACTGGTCAAATCAGGCGTTGACTGACAACATTAGTGCGACATGAGTCCTTTGATCTTCTTAGATCAACTCTTAGACGGGTAAGATCGGATCGGATATAGAATGATCTAGTAAGAAATCCGTACCCCAAGTTTATAGCATGTATCAGGCCCGTCAATTTGGCCTTGAGACAAGGGGATTGGCCCGGCTCTCAAAAAGCCATTTAAACGAGGCTTTTGTTTTTAAGGAAAAGCTCTAGGGCCAGGCTTTTGCAATTTTTTACAGGCCCTGAAATTTGAGGGACAGGCTTGGACATTATTGGTCAGGCCTGCCCTAGCCTTCTTAATTTTATTTATTTTATATAATATATGTAAATATATATTAAAACGCTGAGTCACTTAGTAGTAATAAAATGAGATATTAAGGCAATTTAATACCCATCTACGCATTACAAAATGTCCTAACAATAATGCACACATACTTGATCCATTTCATCTATGAGCAAGGCTCTCCTAAGCTTAAGCTTATGATATGATTCCGTAAGCTAACGCTTCTGGGGCACATCCTTGATCCATCCAAATGGACCAAACACACGACCCCCTTAAATTGCACAAGTCCACCAGCTTTTGGTCAAATCCGAATTTACTAGACCGTTGGATCGACTATGTACCAATCCGAATAGACCTTTGACCATTAAACTTTTGGTGCCCAGATGGAGATGATAGAAACCACGATTGGGGCTGATTTTTTGTAGGAAGGAGGGTCCCGGGGAGTCCTTGAAATCCCCCCCACCCACATCCCCATGTGGGTCCCCAAGTGGGTCCCACTACGTAATTAAGCTTACTTCAGCTTACCTTATCTTAAGTTTCAGCTTAGGAGAGCTGGCCCCTTCATCTATATATAATTATTTAAGTTATGCTATATATGTACTTAATGCATAAGCAATAAATGTTACACGGTTGCTTCTAATTATTTTCTTTTAGTTTTATTGCTTCTTATTTATGCTTTTTATATTATTGTTATAAATTCTTGTTAGTACAAAAGGGGGTATACTCCTAAGTTAATAAGGATATACTTTTTCTTCTAAAGAGTTACGTGGGATGTGCCAACCAATTCATAGAGGTAATATGTATGTGTATGGAACTTTAAAGATATAGGGTGATCCGGATATCCATTTAATTAGATAACTATAACTCTCTATTTCTAAAAGTCTAAACTAATAGTTGTGGACTGAAATCCAACAATGCTTAATAGTCAAATTAGTGTTAAATTGAAAATAATGACAATTGATAAAAAGGTACATAAATGTAAATAGCTTAAAAAATTTCAAAGATAAGGCACTATTAGAATGATTTCATACGTGGAAATTCCTACAAAAAGGTGTGAAGTAGGTGTGACTCTTTAACCATTTTCCTTCTTTAACAAACTAAATAAAACCGTATGTATAGAACCTAATTAAGTCACCAAAGCACGTATGACTTTGTCCTATAAAAAGATTTTTTAGAGACAACTTATATTCTCTAAATATTTTCTTAATGGTTCCTTTTTAATTAAAGCTAGACAAAATAACGCTCGGTCAAAACTCAATTCTTGGTAACAATGTAAAAAAAAAAAAAAATGGTTTTCTTGTTTTGAGGACTTCAACCAAGCCCTGGCTCGGCCCTAGCCCTCTAAGGTAGGATAAGGACCTCGGAAGCCCTCTGAGGGCTTTGGCCCGCCAAGGCCCGGCCTTGCATATATTGAGGATAGGGTTAAGACAATCCTGGGCCCAACCCTTTGATAGCCCTACCATATATTATTATTATTATATATAAAAGAGGCTGACTCCAATTGAGAAATCATCCTCAATTTATTCAATTGATTTTGACTGTGAGAAATAAAGCTAGCTGATTTTGACTTCCTCTAACTCATGTCTCTCTCTCCCCTTAACTCCTCCACAAATGTGCATAGTAATTGTATGACAACATTGGGCTCCCTCAGTGGCTCTTGGTCAGGAGCGGACCCAGGCATAAGGGGCCGAGGGCTAAAAAGGTCTTAACAACTTTAAAACTCTCATGCAAATTCTAGAAACTATTATATATATTTTATATTTATCCCTTCTCCCAATATTTTTTTAACATAAAAAACCCCCCCAACCCCCCAACATTAATTTTCTAGATCTGCCCCTGCTCTTGATCTCCCTCAATGGCTGTTGATCTGAGTCAAAGGATGTCAGTTTCTTTGAATACAAATGAGTTACTATGCGAAATGGTGCGTATTGATTTTATTCCATGAAAATTGATGCAATTATCCTTTCAGTCTAATAGGCTAGATATCATTCGCTTTTTAATCCTTAAAATTTCCAAATTATCTTTTGAGTATGATTTACTATATGTTCTAGTAGGATATTAGACTAT
Organism: Litsea cubeba; assembly: GCA_012931725.1. Classification (NCBI taxonomy): domain Eukaryota; kingdom Viridiplantae; phylum Streptophyta; class Magnoliopsida; order Laurales; family Lauraceae; genus Litsea; species Litsea cubeba. The sequence continues at coordinate 91,604,187 of CM022944.1, read as the reverse complement.
AGTAGATGAAGGTGCTTACCGCTTGTGCAGATATGTCAAAAAAAAGAAAGAAAAAAAAAAGAATCATATATATTTTTAATAGAGAAATGAATACATAGTCAACCGGAGAAATTTTAATCCTAGAAAAGTTAAGGTACCAAATACAATTTCATTCCTCATTCTTGTGTAGTACTCTGTTGAAGCCCATTTGACCATAAATTTTCATAGATTTATTAATTCCATGCAAACAAACATATGCCTTAAGTGTTTTAATATATTTGAATATTAGATGTCTAGATGCTTTGTGTAAGAAATGAAATTGTGCCAGAAACGTTTTGGGCTTTGTTATATATTTATTTTTATAGTAGAAAAAAGTTGCTGGATCTTAATTGTCTTGCTTACTTGTTTTTCTTTCCAATTATTATATATAAAGCAAACTGGAATCGATTGACAATTTCTAATTGATTTTGACTCCCCAATCTCCCTTTAAATAACCATTATTTGTAATCAGAGGTTTTTTCCTATAGCTTACCTTTAGAGATAGGTTTTCCTCATCCTTTCTAAAAACTCTAATTTTCCCTACACATTCTCAATACCAAGGGAAATGTCAAAACTGCCCAAACCTTTTCTTGAGGCATCCTCATTCTTTGTTTTTTTTTTTACTTTTTTTCCCTCTTGGTATGATTTCTATTTCCCTCTTTCTTTATCAAACACTTGGTGATTGCACCCTGTGTCGCCCACCTCTATGTGTACAATCCACCTTTACCTATTAAAGTGAAATACGATACAAGGAACAACATATTGAGAGTGGTTGTTCATATGATCAAAACTTTAAACAATGAAAGGTGGGGCTCAACTATGATAAATTAATTATATCTCATTTCTTCTTTTTATACATTGTTCTTTTTTCCATGATCCGTACATTTTCTGGGTCGTAACACCAAAAATCACATTGATTGATTGATACTAAGGATGGAAAGGTCATGAAACTTTAGTTGGCTATCTTGCTTAGGGCCGATTTTATTGCATGAAAATAATTCCTAGGAATTATAAGGAACCACTTTACCACTAATATCTTACCCGAACATATAACATGGCTTACTTATTTGCATGGAATCGAATTATTAAGGATTTAAAGAAATGAATTCATTATTATTAAAATATGATCTATTAGTATGGATCTGAATTTCAAAGAATTCAATAAGAACCCATTATGCCATGAAATATAGGACCTATTAGTTCACATGAAACTGAATTCCTATAAATCCAAAGGAACTTGTTTTACCATAAAATCCATTCTCTTGGGATTTTTTAACATGTTTGTTTTCATGAATATAATTCTGAAAAAATCAAACAAACCCATTTTACCATAGACTCTATATCTTGAAAATATAATTGAATATTTTTTATTTTCATTGAATTGAACTCCTAGAAAATGGTGTCGTCATCTTGTCATTTAAAAAAAAATATTGAAAGAAACTTATAAAGTTATTGACCATTTCTTTCATTTGAAAATTAAGATCAATCTTGAGTTTCGCGTATATTATAATATGGGATGATTGTCAAATTGCTTGGTTCAAAATTTATTGAATGTATTGGAAATTGCCAAACAACAACAATATTGAAATATTTTAATATTAGAATACTTTATTATGTAATATTTTATTTTTCTAGTATTTAAATATAAAATTATTTTATTCTGTACATATCCATCCAAACATCCCGTAAGGTCTAAAAGAATATAAGAAAATGCATATTAGATCACCACTATTCAATTATATAATAATGCTATATATTTTTATCCAAATCCATTTACACCATTGCATTTTCAACCCACAAATGCAATAATACAAGTTTGAGTGGTTTCATTGACCAAGTCCCAACTTATTTACAAGAATGCATTTTTTTTTTTTTTTATGTTATAGCCCACACTATGGGTATTTTAGTCCTAAAATGGTGTAATTATAGTTAGGGGGAAATATTCAAACTTTAAGAAGGTTGAGGGAAAAGTCATCTCTAAATATAAATTATAGGAAAAAACCTCTTGTAGTTATTTATTGTGAACCCCATAAAAAAAAGGAGAGTCTTGAATGGGGAGTTTGGTTTAAGGCGGCCATAGGTGTTAGCCAAAGGGCTTATATGCTACCTTCATCAAGGCTGCCAAAGACGTATCGTTCATAGAAAAATCAAGGCTCTAAACATAAGATTATGAGCCCTAGGCACTAGATTTAATCTCTGGAAAGACTTCTCATGAGTTTTTTAAAATAAAAAAAAATCATATCTGTGTTGGTGTTTTATGGACGTGCAAATTTTTAATTTTGGATTTGCAAAGTGGCTTCCTTACCATATGTATTCCCTGGTAATGAGTTCCTCATATACGAGTAGATTTCCTGCATCTAGCCAGTTTACAACCCATTTTTCATTTTAGTATGAATGAGTACTTTGATTTTGACTATTGGATCTAATCACCAATATTGTTTATGGAGAAGTCTTGATCTTCAATTTTTACTATTTTTTATTATTATTTGATCTAATGGACCTCTTCTTACCTGGTTCTTTCTTATTTTTTTGGTGACTCAGAAAAAATATCTATTCTTTTTGCATATATTGTTGGGTCTTTTTCCTCCATGCAAAAAGTTTCCATCTTTTTCTTTGGTGAGGATTGCATAATTCCACTTATTTATTCTCTCTCAACGAACATAAAATTTGTACACTTCAAGCATTTTATGCATTGGGTGGGCCCTTTGGTTTGTGATCAAGATCTATCATTTTGATGGGACGAACTTTCCTTTTCGCTTCTCTTAAAAATGCAGCTGAATATAGACTAATGGGTGTATTTCTTTGTGACGGTCCATTCACTCGCTAATCATGAGGTGTGAGACTTTTTACTCTCTTCCCTATCTGAGGTAGATGCCACCAATGAATGATGAGATTGTTAGAATATAGGTTTTAACCAAAAAGGGAGACGACCATCTGGGATGTGAGATTTGGGACGTGATATGGAGAGAGTATTTCATATAAAAAAAAAGGTCATTATCCAGTGCAGGTCCACTCAAATCAAGTTCCTCGGAGTGTCTTGGGAGAGACTCTTTAATCATTATTGAAAAAGTAGATTGAAATAAATATCTCAAGCCTGAAAAGTTTTGGTATGTTTTTGTATTTTGATATGAATTAAACTAGATTTTCATATAACTGCCATGATTCTTGATTTTTTTTATTATGTTCTAATATGCTTAGTAATGGCTAATGGGAGTATTTGAGACAAGTGTGTTTTTTTTTTTTTCATGTTTGGCTTGATCAAAGGATAATGGGTTTAGTCTTTACAGACATTATATATCGAAATTTATTTTCTTCTTAATGAATATTTTCATGGGCTGTTGTATGTATAGGGTGTTAATAACTACTATCAATTGACAAGAAGATGATAAAAATCACTAAAAGTGATTACCATTGGTATATAAGATGCAAATAGTCGGTTGCTATAAGATGCAAATATATTGGTCTAAAAGAAGTCACTGGAAAATCTAGACTTTTTGTCTGTCATGATGACAAACTTGTATACCCATTTCAGCTCCCACAATTGTTCAATTTTTGCATAGTAGTGAAATGGGCCTGTTTCATTTTTCTTTGATTTATATTAGGCTTTATTTCATTTTTCTGACTTGATTTTTATCTTTATTTACTCTTTTTATTAGGTCCATGGAATTAACCAACCTTTTCTAGTGAATGAAATATGCACCATACACATGAATGTTAAAAAAATAAATAAACTATTAAACATCAGTCAAACTAACCATGATTAATTTAAAAATCCTAAGAGCTTCCTATCTTATCCTCAAGTTTGATCTGGCGGAGGATTGGATTTCTGAAGGGGGAAGGGTTTCGGTGATAGATTCTTTTGATATTTAACACCTGTCCATCTCCTACATTTCAGGCAGATATATATTATTTCAAAAGCTTTTATTATTTTATGTCCTTTTTCTAATGTTTGATTTTCAATCAGACTATTACTTAGTGTTGAAGCCTGAAGGGCTTCTCTTTTTAACTATTCTCATGATTCTTTTTTCTTTTTACCGTGGGCTTCATTGTATTCCATTTTCATTTACTATTGATTCTCAATATGCTATTTGGACAAAAAATAAAATATCATAGAAATGCTTCATCAACACGCAAGACAAAACCTTTTTTGTATTGCGCAGGTTCATGATCATAAGTATTTGGGTAGAATTTATTATTATGTAATATTCATATGCATCTTTCTCTCACCATAGAGTGAGGGACACCCCCCCTTTTGCACATATGAAAAATACATTTTGTACCTCAACCTATGTACTTGAAAAGTATATTTTGTACTTAGAAATTTCCAAAAAGGGAAGTGTCTCTCACTCTATAGTGAGGGAAACGTGCATATGAATGTTCCCCATTATGTATTGCTTAAATTAATGATGATTTAACCGAAAAAAACACTTAATCCGGACGTGTTACGCAATTAAACACTTTAGCAAGTGGGGCACCAATTAGAGCAATTAGGCCCGATTTTCATATTTTTTTACCTATTTGGTACATCGTCGGCGCCGACCTTATTTACACTTGAATAAGGTCGGCGATGACCTTATTTACACTTGAATAAGGTCGGCGATGACCCTGTCCGCGACCCATATTAGGGCTCATATCCCTATTTATGCTCATTCTTCTCTTCTCTCTTCTCTCTTGGTCCCCTTAGAAATTCCTCCAAACAAATTTCACGCTTTAAAATATTAGATGGCCTTAACATTGAGAAATGCTTGACGCAACATTCCCACTATCAACATCAATAGATCGGAATCTCTCAGGCATTTGATTTTAACAAGAAGGCCACATGGTTCTGTACTGGTCCTGGTCAAACCCAAACCCAATATGATCAAACCCAAAATTTATTTTTATACTCTTCATTTTGGTCATCCCTCTTTAAGGCTAGCTAATCTATTCGTGATTTTTTTAAACAGATAAGTGAGTTTTTTCCCATAATAGCACCCTCAAGTAAACTAATTCCCATAATAGCACCCATTTGAAAATAATACCCAAAATAGCATCCCGAGCCTACATGGCATATCCAATCCTAATTCTTATCATCTTCCAGGTCAGAGTCTCCAGGTCAGAGAAACGATGTTTCCTTCTTTAACACCTCTCTCACAATGGCGGTGGAATGTAGCTTGGAGACTCTACTTTCTCTTTCTCTTGGCTGAGGAGTTTTTATAACTTGCGTTGTGGACAAGCAAAAGGGCAGACGATATGAGCCGTTGATGCAGAATGGCTTGCGTTTCCAGTGACGTGTCTTTGCTCTCCTGTCGTGTGCGCTGCTGGCGCAATTTAGCAGCAAGCGTGCGTTTCGATTTCTGTGGTGCACTAGTGGGGTCCGGTGGATATATGTCTGAGCCATGGAGAAGGAAGAAGGATTTTTTTTTTTTTTTGTGGTGGGGGGTGGGGGGGGGGGGGGGGGGGGTGTGTTCTTCAAAAATAAGAAGGTTCAAAAATAAGAAGGCTTTGTAAATTGTTTATTTTAGAATTTCATGTTTAAAGGATTTTAACATGCCATCTTGGGACATAATTTGATAATTTACATTTTTCTCTTATTTTTAAACTATCTTTCCTCAAGTGCGGGTGGAACTCATGATTGATTGGTGTTGGTATTTTAGAGCTCATTTGGTATTGGACGGTTTGAATGGGGGGGGGGGGGGGGGGGGGGGGTGGTGTTCTTCAAAAATAAGAAGGTTCAAAAATAAGAAGGCTTTGTAAATTGTTTATTTTAGAATTTCGTGTTTAAAGGATTTTAACATGCCATCTTGGGACATAATTTGATTATTTACATTTTTCTCTTATTTTTAAACTATCTTTCCTCAAGTGCGGGTGGAATTCATGATTGATTGGTGTTGGTATTTTAGAGCTCATTTGGTATTGGACGGTTTGAATGTTTTTGCATTCTTATTGGATGGATAAATGAAGAAATTATTTGGTGGAGGCATTTCGTCGGTTTCAACTTTTGATTTTGTGGATTGATCTATGGAACATTGTCTTTGTGAGAACAATAGTTTTGAGAACATCGGGCTCCTGAAACTATTGTTCGAAAAACTATTGTTCATCCTTCTTTTTATTGGGCGCTTGAAAAATTGTTGAAGGCTGGTTAGAACAACAATTTGAAAGGGATAGAACGCAATAGATGATTGAGGCCATGTTCCATGTTGGTCAATGACAAAGAAAAGAAAAGAAAAAACGGCACATAATGCGGATTTTCTTTTTATCACAAGGAGGATATATAAAAGAAGCATCAAGTTTTCATCTAATTTAAGGCAGTTTTTCAAAATATTGGGCTGGGAGGGGTCCCATCATTTGGGCTGGACTAATCCCTCCGGGCCCAGAGGGAAGCCGAGTAAACACCCCTGTAACCCCAATGTGGTAGTACAGTTTCAAAACATATAGCCTCTGCCAGCAAACTGTGGTCCTATACCAACGGAGAAAATCAGGCCACAAATTCAACTGAGAAAATATTAAAATATATGATCCACCCAATATTAAATATATCAAAATCATGCTACAAATTCAACAGAGAAAAAAAAAAACCTGAAAATGTCAAACACCATGTAAATAAAAAATCAACAGTGGTCCCATAGCAGAAACTCGTTTCTTCATATAAGTATAAATACAAAGACCATATCAAGACAAAAGAAACTGAGAAGTGACAGTTCCTAAAACAAAATAATCAAATGCCATCACAGAAGAAAAACATTAAAGAGTCATACCTTAATAGGAAATGGAGGCAACGTGGATCGAAAGCTTAGAAAATGAGAGAGATGTGTGGGAGATGAGAGCAGTGGATTGAAAACTAAGAGAGGAAAAGGCATTCATGGGACTCACATTTTAGACATTAAGAGAGGCAGACATAGAGTCATTAGACCGTTTTGCCTTGATGAGAGGTGTTAAAGAAGGAAACATCGTTTCTCTGATCTGGAGACTCTGACGTGGAAGCTGCTATTTTGGGTATTATTTTCAAATGGGTGCTATTATGGGAATTAGTTTACTTGAAGGTGCTATTATGGGAAAAAACTCCAGATAAGTAGTTTGTTAGGTATTCCTGAATTCAATCTAAGAGAGTAAGATCTCCACTCTCCTTTATTGCTAAACCTTATATCTAACCTTACATTTAATGCTTGCAGTTTACTGATCTTCTTTTGAGCATAAAACAGGCAGATTGTAGCTGACATTCTCATTGAACTTTGTAAACAAACTGGATTCAATTGCTATGACTTATTCACATCAATTACTGGTAATAATACATTAGCTCACGTGCAGAAAGATTAATGGTTTAAGAACAATCACACTTGTACAAGCCCTGTGTTCATTTACAGGGGTCCACTGTGATTGGTCATTCAAAAGTCTTGTGTGTTATATCTTACACTGACCTTGGTTCCATGAAAAAAAAAAAAAATTGAAAGGCAAAAATTGTTGTCTCAATTCATCCACCATCGAGATCTTCTTGAAGTTTGAGCCACAACCAACCTCAACAAAGAACATGGTGCATCTAGCTCAGAGTAAGTCCCTTTTGCATCTTATGCATACATGGCCGTCCAAATATTAAATATATATGATCTTCCACAATTTGTTAGATGTGGTTTTCGAAACCATTGATTGATAGTTTTGATGGTTAGCATTTCATCATTTTTGAGTTGCAATCCCTACATATAACACTTTGATCTACACTAAACCATTGTTATTAAAAATAAATTGCATTAGAAATTTGATTAAAGATAGATGGTTATGTCATATTTATACGTCTAACAATTGAGTTCTGTTACCAACAGTGATTTGAAATGGTGTCTTGACAAGATTTGATTAAAGATAGATGGTTATGTCATATTTATACATCTAACAATTGAGTTCTATCACCAACAGTGATTCGAAATGGTGTCTTGACAAAATTCGACTACGAAACCTGCAATGAACATGCTTCACTACGCGCAATTTAATCCTCCAGTTTATAATTTGTCCCACATCCCCAATGACCTACCTCTCTGGAGGTCAAGATGCGCTTTCAGTTATTCCTGACGTGCAGCTTTTACTGGACGGTCTCAAGTTCCATGATGTTGGTAATCTTTCAGTGCACTTTGTGGAGGATTTTGCCCATGTTGATTTTGTGATGGGAGTTACCGCCAAAAGCGTCGTCTACAATGCAATAATTGCCTTCTTTAATCGCCATTGAGCTCAATAAACAAAAAAATCGATGCAGATGTGAATGGGACCAAGAGAGAAGAGAAGAATGAGCAAAAATAGGGATATGTGCCATAATATGGGTCGTAGATAGGGTATTCTCCGACCTTATTCGAGTGTAAATAAGGTCGGCGCCGACGATGTGCCAAATAGGTCAAAAAAAATAAAAATCGGGCACAATTGCTCTAATTGGTATCCCACTTGTTAAAGCATTTGATTGTGTAACACGTCCGGATTAAGTGTTTTTTCCGGTTAAATCCTCTAAATTAATTTTATTATTATTACCAGTGTAACTTTTCTCATTTTAACTTTTCAAAGTATTCTTTGTAGTTTCTATTTTTTCTCTCTGGAGTAGAATTCAAAGAATTGGTTTTTTATTTTTCTATCAAATTAAGATTTTTCTGATTTTTTTTTAGGTAATATTTGATGTATATTGTTAACTTTCCTAAACATGCTAAGGGTTTTTTTCTACATAAATAGAAGACAACATTATATTTTGAGTTTTAAATTTTTGTTATTTTGTAGAGACTCCTTAATCCAAGTGATTTTCAATTGGGCCCACATGAAAATGGCCATCTATGGTTTGTTATGGGGCCATTTACAGTGCCTTTCAATATTGTGTAAATATTTCTTTCAAAGGTTTTTGTGAATCACTTGACTATTATATGTAGGGGTGTAAAAAAAAAAAAACTGAAAAACCGTCTAACTGACCAAACCGACGGTTAATAACCGTGTTTTACGATTTCGGTTACGATTACGGCTATTCAAATCGGAAAACCGTGCTTCACGGTTCGGTTTCAATTTTCAATCTCGACTCACGGTTATTAACTGAACCGAATCGTAAAATATGATTCGGTTAACCATTTTTCCAAAATACACGGTTAATCGAACCTTTACACCCTAATTTAAAAGAAAAATAAAGAAGAAATGGGATATTGTGTAATTTTATAACTTAAATAGCCCCTTTTAACTTTTGAGCCCTAGTCGTTGGAACAAAAAATGAAAGAGAGAAAAGTGAATGATCAAGGATATGTTTGCTGGGAAAATGCAATTATTATTTCATTTGTCTATGTGAACATTTTAGTGATACTTTAGTATTTTGGAATTATGTAATTTGTTATTTGGGATATTTGGCTTTGACTTTTGAACATGTATTTTGCATTTTAACAAAAAAAAAACATATATTTTAAATTACAATTAACCATAACCGAAACTGCCTAATATGGTTAAACGCGGTTCGATTTTTTACTGATTTTTTAGGGTACGATTACGGTTTTTAAAAACTAAAAAATGTAAAATATGGTTTGGTTAACGGTTCTCCTAAAACACACGGTTAACCAAACCGTTACACCTTAAATTATATGTTAGAAGTTGCTTTTTATAAGTTTATGTTAAACAAAGTACTTACAATTTTAGTTCGGTATACAGAAAAGTGGTTTCATAAAAAAAAAAAAAACCGAAACAGAATAACATAAAAGACAGAGTAGTAATTCTGAAACTAAATTCCATTTACAGTATGTAGGCAGAAAATAGAGAACATATGATGATCAAGGCTAGCGTATTACAGTAAGTCCCTAAGAAAAATTTCGCCCTCGCAGTGGTGCTTACGAGCTTCTGTGGCGTTTGTCTCCTATGATACAATGATCACTTCACTCAGTAACAACACTACAGACTGTGTGATCGGCGAGGCAAACTTGTGGCAGACTCTCTCTCAACGACTTCGACTCTAACCGACGACACAGACGATGCACAGATGCAAAGAACGAATGTTGAAAACACATGGTCGAATGGGTTTAAATACAACTCTTCAGGGCTTTTCATTCACGGGACGTATCTTTTGTTCATGACTGTTCATGGTGAATAGACAGAACACATAAGCAATGTTCTATTTCTTTGGATACTCCTTTCCAGAGTTCAGACACACCCCTTTAGAAAAAGAAATTTTTTTATCAAATAAGATTTTCTCAAAAATAATAATATTAAGTGGGCCGAGCCCGGCCCGTCTCACATGTGTGGCCCAAGCCTGAGCCCGGTACGGTGCGGGGCGGCATGCGTGCGCGTGGTCGTGAACCCACGTTAGTCTAGGTTCTCCCTCTTCCACAAAAGTGTGGTGCCCCTTGGGGCCCCACCTTTACTACCAAGGTAAATACATATATATATATATATCTATATATATATATGGTTTTGTTCCTAAGCAATGTAGGATGTAAGTTTTCCACATGCTTGTGTTTTCATGTGTTACCACGCTCAAGTAGTGATGTCTGGAGTCAATTTCTTATTCACTCCTCAATAGATTAGAGCGACTCAATATGTGTTCTTAATCTACTCATGGAGTAGATCAAATTCCCATGTTGTCCCACCTAAAATGATAAGTGGGACCCACTTTTATTTTGGCTCAAACTTAGACCAAAATAAAGATGCTCTATCCATTTTTTCCAATAATCCCCCACATGAATGAAATTGATTGAAAGCAATGAAAAAGATATCCAGACACAGAGAGTACAGTTGGAACTTTTCTATATAGAGAAAGGTAGTTTGTGGCTTTGAACCTTCCATTTTGAATAACTATCGGATTTATTGGTTGAACAGTGAACTTGAAGTCTTGAACTGCTCAACCTTTTGCGTAAACTGAGACAATAGAGTTCACACAGAATCTTCCCGGACACAATTGGTTCTCATGATTGTGTTCATTTTTGCCCTGAACAATTCCTGATTCCAGGAGTGTTGCAGAGAATTTAGCCATATCATTCTCATAGAATCATCCCAGTTCACACTCATATAGGTGATTCTTATTAAGAGTATCCTGCTATACTCTATCTATTAGTCAAGATATAAGAATCATTAAAATCTTTGCTTATCCTAATTATCGCTGCAGCTATCACTATTTGTATCATAGGAATGAGCACGAGAGTTTATTTCCATAGTGATATTGTTAATTTACAAACAATTCGGTTGTCCCTTTGAACCTAGATCTTGGGATCTCCAGTTAACTAGGTTGGGTTGCCATTATGGAGACTTTTAATTCATAGGCTTTAAGCCCATTCCCTTCAATGAACTATTTACTTGTTTTCTAGCTAAAACTTTAGTAAACGGATCCCCAATGTTATCTTTTGACTTTATGTACTCAATGGTCATACTGCCTTTAGAGAGAAGTTGTCTCACGAAAATATGCCTCCGATGAATATGTCGAGACTTACCGTTATATATTTTACTCTATGCCTTTTTAATTACTGATTGACTATCGCAATGAATATAGATAGGTGGCTCATGCTTTGACCACATTGAAATATCTTCTAGGAAGTGAGCCACTCGGCTTCTTCGCCATCTTTATCCAGTGCAATAAAGTCAGATTCCATTGTGAATCTAGCAATTCACATTTGTTTAGAAGATTTTCAAGGAACCTTGGCGCCACCAAGTGTTATAAATAGATATTCACTTGTGGACTTTGAATCATTTGTATTTGATATCGAGTTAGCATCTCTATAGCCTTCAAGTACAACTGGATATCTCGAGTAATGCAATCCATAGCTTTGGGTGTATTTTAAATATCTTAAAACCCTTACTATGGCCTTCCATTGGTCTGATCCTCGGTTACTTGTGTATCCACTCAATTTATCGACAGTGTATGCTATGTCAGGATGAGTGTAATTCATCACATTAGGCTGCCAATTATTTATGTACATACTCATTATGCTATGCCTTTTTCCATTATTCTTGGATAAATGAATACTTATATCTACATGTGTCATCGTTGGACTGCTATTATCTTGATTAAATTTTTTGAGTATTTTCTCAATTTAGTGCGGTTAAGATAATATTAGTCCATTTGATGATTTAGAAATCTTTATTCCTAGTATGATATCGGCAACACATAAATCTTTCATGTCAAACTTATTGTTCAACATTCTTTTAGTAGCTTGAATGATTTCATCATTACTAACTATAATGAGCAAATCATCAACATATAGACAAATAATGACACAACCATTGTTAGAGTACTTGACACATACACACTTGTTACATTCATTGATCTTAAACCTGTTTGACATCATTATATTGTCAAATCTCTCATGCCACTGCTTTGGTGCTTGTTTTAATCAATATATAGATCTAACAAGCTGACATACTTTCTTATCTTGACCTGGAACATTAAAACATTCTGGTTGTTCCATATATATATTTCCTCATTTAATTCACTATTTAAAAATTGTTTATAGCAACAATTGCAATTAACATTCAAGTGGATGCTATCCTCGTAACTTGTCAATATAGGTCGAAATAGTCTAAGCCTTCCTTTTTTGTATCATTTAACAATAAGCCTAGTTTTGTACTTTTCGATTCACCCATCTGCTTTCATTTTCCTCTTAAATATCCACTTGCACCCAAGAGGCTTGCAACCTGGTGGAAGATCCACCAGTTCCCATGTATGGTTTTGCATAATGGATTCAACTTCACTGTTTATCGCCTCTTTCCAATACGGTGCCTCGGGATTGGACATAACTTCTTCAAAGCTTTGAGGCACATCTTCTAACAAAAATGTTAGAAAAATCTTAACCAAATGTTTTTAATGTTCTAGCCCTCTTACTTCGTCTAGGTTCATCAATCTCTTGTTAGTCTTGATTACTGCTATTAGCAGTATTATGAGTTCTTTTAAGAGAACTTAATTCCCCCGAGGAATTGCTCGAAAATACATGTTTAAAGAAAGATGCATTTCTTGACTCAATGATAGTATTCAGATGCATATCGGAAATCTCAGACTTGTGAATAAAAAACCGATACGCACTACTATTATGAGCATACCCAATGAATCACAATCAACTGTCTTTGGTCCTATTTCAACCTTTTTAGGTGTACGAACCGCCACTTTATCCAAACACCCCACACTTTTAAGTATTTGTAAGTAGGCCGTCAGCCTTTCCACAATTCATAAGGGGTCTTATTGGTTTTCTTTTGAGGTATTCGGTTGAGAATATAAATTGCGAAGAGTATAGCATTACCCCATAAGTTCTGAGGTAATCTAGAACTTATTAATATAACATTCATTATTTCTTTTAAAATTCTGTTTTTCCATTCAGCAACACCATTTTGCTGAGGTAAATAAGGTGTTGTAGTTTTGTGTATAATACCATACTAGTGAATATAATTCACCAAAAGGTGGTTCGTATTCACCACCTCTATCACTTCTCAGTACCTTAATCTTCTTATCAAGTTGATTCCCAACCTCATTCTTGTAACATATGAACATTCCCAAGGCTTCATCTTTACTTCTCAGTAAGTAAACATAATAGTATCTTGTGCAATCATCAATAAATGTAAGAAAGTATTTCTTACCACGTTTAGTTTGGACAAACTTTAGGATCACAAATATCAGAATGAATTAACTGAAGAGGTTTAGAAGTTCGTTGAATTGAATGAAAAAAAAGTTCTCGGTAAGTTTTGCTTCCACACATGTTTCACAATTGATCTTCGAATCAAAACTAAATTTTGGCAAACATTCCATATTAACTAATCTACGCAATGTATCATAATTACCATGGCATAATCTACGATGCCACACATAAGAAGACTCAAGTATATAAGCAGAAGACTTATGCTTATTAGAAACAATAGTCATTACAGTCATTTTAAATAGCCAATCTCTCATATACCCCTTTCCCACATACATCCTAGACTTTGTAAGAATAAATTTGTCTAACTCGAATACCATTTTGAAGCCCTTCTTACTCAGTAGTGAGCCTGATACCAGATTCTACAGATATCGGGTACATGCAACACATTGTTGAGAGTAAGTTCCTTTCTAAAAGTCATTTTCAACACCACTTTATCATTGTCTTTCAACCTTAGAAGTGGCGGAGTTGCACATGAAGAGTTGTTCTCCATTTGAAGCATGATATGATGAGAACATCTCTTTGTTTGAGCAAATATGGCGAGTAGCCCTAGTGTCCACCTACCATTCCCTGGTGTTACCAACCCGATTGACTTCGGAGAACACAACAGATAAATTCATATCTGAGACATCATTAGAGAGGTCGTCTAATTCTGTCATATTGGTCTGGGTTGGTTTTTTGTTGGTATTCCTTGGTCCTTTCTTTTATGACAGTCCTTAGCACGGTGGCCTGGTTCGTCGCACACATAACATTTCCCGTTGAACTTCTTGTTGTCATTGGGACTCTGTTTCAAACCATTTCCATAGTTCTTCCTCTTTTTGGGATTCTTCCCATGTTCCACTACATTGGCCTTTGCTTTTGTGAAGGTTTTCCCTACTTTCTTCTCAGATACCGATTGTCTTCCTCTAACCTCAATCTGACAATTAAGTCTTCAAGTTTCATCTCCTTATGCTTATGCTTCAGGTAGTTCTTGAAATCCTTCCATAATGGTGGTGATTTTTCAATGATTGCAGCCACTTGGAAAGATTCATTGACATCCCCTTTGCATGAACTTCATGAAGGATAGCCTAAAGATTCCAAACTTGACTGATGATTGTTTTGGAATCCACCATCTTGTAGTCAAGGAATCCGCCAACAACAAATTTCTTCATTCCGGCATCTTCAGTCCTATATTTCTTGTCAAGTGAATCACATAGTTCCTTTGCTGTCTTCAGTGAACAGTACACATTATACAATGTGTTATCTAGTCCATTGAGGATGTAATCCCGACAGAGGAAGTCAGCATGCTTCCAAGCATCTACAGCATCAACCACTTGCTTGTCTGTTTCGTCCTCTTTTAAAGCAGGAGCATCTTCATGGAGGAACCTGAGCTAAGTTCAAGGTAGTGAGATGGAACAACATTTTCTGTTGCCATCTCTTGAACTCAGTACCATTGAATTTCTCAGGTTTCTCCCCATGATTCATCATAACATGGGTAGGGGTACTGACTGATGTTATCTTAGGAGTATTCTTCTCAATACCC
This sequence comes from Litsea cubeba, assembly GCA_012931725.1. Lineage (NCBI taxonomy): Eukaryota > Viridiplantae > Streptophyta > Magnoliopsida > Laurales > Lauraceae > Litsea > Litsea cubeba. The sequence goes on along the minus strand of CM022944.1, from coordinate 91,589,058 downwards.
ATTTATGTTTAACAGAACAAAAGTCTCTTAAATAAAGAAAATGTAAAGCTTCACTAAATGTAAAGATCGATAAACAGTATGCAATTACAGGTTATTATAAACTGAGACAAACTCAGTAAGCAGAAATGGAATACCAATTTTATGAAACCAGTTTCAGAAACCAGAAGTAAAACTAACAGAAAAAGAAACCAGAAGTAAATCTAATGAAAATAGAAACTAGAAGTACTGAAGTAAAATCGAGAATAGAAGTACTCTAGAAATGAAGAAATTTTTTTCGTAAGATTGTTAGACAGAGTATTTAGAGTTTTAGTTAAGTATACAGTGGTTTGCAAAAATGAAACTAAAATAGAATAACATGAAAGACAGAGTAGTAATTATGAAACTAAGTTCCACTTACAGTTTGTAGGCAGAAAAAGGAGAGAACAAGTGATAATTAAGGCTAGTGTATTACACTATGTCTTCAAGACAAATTTCGCCTCGCTGTGGTGCTTACGAGCTTCTGTGGTGTTTGTCTCCTAGGATATAATGATCACTTCACACAGTAGCAGCACTACAGATTGTGTGACCGGCGAACCAAACTTGTGGCAGACTCTCTCTCGACGACTTCGACTTTGACCGAAGACAAAGACGATGCACAGATGCAAAGAACAATTGCAGAAAAACGAATGCTGAAAACACATGGTTGAATGGCTTTAAATACAACTCTTCAGGGATTATCATTCACGGGTCATATATGTTGTTCACGACTGTTCATGGTGAACAGATAGAACACAAAAGCAGTGTTCTGACACACCCCTTTGGAAAAAGAATTCTTTTATCAAATAAAAGTGGGGTGCCCCTTGGGGCCCAACCTTTACTACCAGGGTAATCATATATATATATATATACATATATATGTGTGTGTGTGTTATTAATCTACTTATGGAGTAGATCACATTCCCATGGAGTCCCCACCTAAAATGATAAGTGGGCTCACTTTTATTTTGACTCAAACTTAGACCAAGATAAAGATGCTCTATCCATTTTTTCCAACCATCTAACCAAACAACCTTGGAAACTTTTGCTATTAAAAAGTAAGTGCAAAAACTGAGCTAACTAAATAATATTTTCTCTTTAAAAGTTGCATTGAAGAAGTAAATCTTTCTATTTTTAGAAAAGCACTTTTGGATTTTAAACCCTAGTTGTCCATTTGAGTCGACCCTTTTAAATTTTCAAGTTGAGTTATGATTGAAGTCTCTGGGCATGTTACCCACATTACTAAACTCCAATTTTATCTAATCCTAGAACCCACTCCAAAAGCACTACTTGGCTCCGGCAAGATACCAGACAGAGGATAATGCAGTAGTCCAAATGAATTGTAATGGTGAGAAAAATGAAATTTTAGTGGAAAGGGTTCAAAATCATTAATGTAACAAAAATTCAATAGCAGTCAATACATAACCTTTTACATAACTATCCAAGCGAGGTGATTGCTAGCAGGAACCCAATTTACTGATCTATACCTTTATGAACTTGTTCGTCCTAAAATAGGGTTGCAAATATAAATTATCTCCCGCTAATATCTCTACTTATGAAAGCAAAGATGCTAACCGAGTATCGTATCCACTGGGACAAAAAGGCTAAGTTGTGTTGGTTCCTCAATTCCTAAACTAATTCTAAAAGAAAACAGAAAGTGTTGATTATTAAACTAATCCTAATAGAAAACGAATTGCTGGTTTGATTGGTTGTAATTCCTAAATTAACAAATTAAAGAAAAGGTTTAAATCAATTAGAGAGAAGATCTCAGGGTATGAATCCACTCTAACCTCGCACAATGACAAAGTATAGACCTAGGGTTTCACAATCAACGCTAAACAGACTTGTTCTGGTTACAAACCTTCACAAAGTCGACAAATAAAGATATATGGATGTAAATCAGGGCATAACCTATCTCTTATGGCATAGATTATCCTAGATCTAACAAACATATTCATGAAAGCACCGTTATATAACTTAGTATTCAAACCTACAAGATCAAAATACCAGAAGAAAGGGATATTGCATTAATAAAAATCCAATCAATGGATTAACATCTTGTCATATAACCAAAAGCATTGAAAGTAAAACCCTAAAACCTATACATCACCAATAATACGAAGTTAGGGCTTCATCGGAACCCCAAGATAGAAGTTTAGTTACACATGGCGAGAGGTTGATGACGAATCCCTGACAGAATCACCATTGGCTTTCTTCCAATTCTCCCAAACTATGCTCCAGAGCTTTTCCCCAAAGATTTTCGTACCTCTTATCAAGTTGGAAACATATTTATAGAGTTAGAGTCCTAAAAATCTTTCTCAAAACGCGCCAAGACGGACTTCACCCGGTCCGGGCGTCCGGACGCCCGAAGGCTGGCGTCCGGACGCCAGCAGTCAGTGGCTGGATTGCTTCTGTGTGGCCCGGGCGTCCGGACGCCCGGGGGCTGGCGTCCGGACGCCAGCAGGCAGTAAGCTGGGAGATATTCTATCTTTGCCATTTTTCTTCGTCTTTAGCTCCAACTTCTGGTTATTCTCTTAAAAATCCTGAAAACATAGAAATAACAAAATTAAGCTAAATAATCTAATTCCAAGGTGTTACAAAGTCCACATTGAAGGGCCTAAAATGTATATTTTAGGCTCTCATCACACCCCCCAACTGACACTTTGTTAGGCCTCGAACAAAGCTAAAACAAAAATAAAAACTAGCTAGGCCACTTTCGTAGGGAGCACGGCTGCACTTAGCATGTGCAGCAAGCCTTTAAACCTCTAGGTTCCCCCTAGAGGACGAGTTATAGTCTCGTGAGGGTTTGCAGTGAATCTACCCACAAAATTCCTAAAAATGAAAAACAGGGAGAATTGTTCACCAAGATATCTACAAACATCAGATATGCCTGATCATGGGGTTTTCAATACACATCTCAAATGTGGTTCACAAATCTTATCTGTTGGTTAGAAATCCTCAAGATCATGCTGGAAAAATTGATCGTGCACGGTGAAAATTGTGTATATATAGAAGCAATGAAGCACAAAACGATCCACTAATAATTTCCGTGAAAACACAAATATTTCTTTTTCTTTCAATTGTCTGGGCCACCTAACCTCAGTAGAAGTTAACATAATTAGAAGTTAACATAACAAAATTGTGTCTCTTCGTTTTTGTTTTTTGTTTTTTGTTTTTTGTTTTTTTTTTTTTTTTGTTTTTTTTTTTTTTTTTTATATCAGAAGAAAGCTAGCAAATGGACAACTGGAACCTTGTAAAGGTACCCACCTAAAAGAATGAAAATAAAAATCGGAAGGAAAGAAAAGGACGCTGACCGAAATACACTAACGAAACTCGGGTTTCCTCCCGCAAGAGCTTTGTTTTACGTCGTCAGCCAGACGTCAAGTTTACTCAATCCGTAGAATAGGAGGGGTCCATCAGAGTAATGGACTCCACAACTTCACCAGCAGTAATACCCTCAACATAAGGTTTCAACCGTTGACCATTGACTTTAAGAAAACCCCCAGTAGTGGGGTTTTGAATTTCCACCGCACCATGATCAAAAACCTCAGTTACCACATACGGTCCATCCCATCGTGACCGCAACTTACCCGGAAAGAGTCTCAACTTTGAATTGAACAGCCAGACCTTCTGATGTGGCGCAAAGGACTTCCGCAAGATGTGTTTATCATGAAAGCTTTAGTCCGAGCCTTGTAAATTGAGGAGCTAATGTATGCTTCGTTCCGAATCTCCTCCAACTCATTGAGTTGGAGTTTCCGAGTGGAACCTGCACCGGCCATATCAAAATTGAATTGCTTAATAGCCCACATGGCGCGGTGTTCGAGTTCAACCGGCAAATGACAAGCTTTGCCAAACACTAAACGGTAGGGGGACATACCAATTGGAGTCTTGTAAGCAGTACGGTAGGCCCATAAAGCATCATTCAATCGCAAAGACCAATCTTTCCGGTCAGGCCGTACCGTTTTTTCGAGAATACGCTTGACCTCCCTATTGGACACTTCGACTTGGCCACTGGTTTGCGGATGATAAGGTGTAGCCACCTTATGAGTGATAGAGTACTTCTTAACCAACGCCTCGAAGTGTTTATTCACAAAGTGGGTGCCTTCATCACTAATGATCGCCCGCGGACAGCCAAAGCGACTGAAGATGTTGCTTTGAAGGAATTGGACAACAACTTTGTAGTCATTAGTTTTAGTGGCTGCCGCTTCCACCCACTTGGACACGTAATCAACCGCCACTAGAATGTAATGAAAACCAAAAGACGGCGGAAACGGTCCCATGAAATCGATGCCCCAAACATTAAAAATTTCGACAATCAAAATGGATTGTAGGGGCATCGAGTCCCTCCTAGACATGTTCCCAGTCTGCTGACAGCGTAAACAAGTTTTGCAAAACTGATGAGCATCACGAAAAAGAGTGGGCCAATAGAAACCACTCTGCAAAACTTTGGCAGCAGTCTTCTTTCCACTGAAATGTCCACCACACTCAAGAGAGTGACATAACGTAAGGACACTTTGGTATTCACTCTCTGGCACACATCGCCGGATCACTTGGTCAGGACAGAACTTGAAGAGTTCGGGATCTTCCCAGAAATACATCTTGACCTGGGAGAAAAAACGATCTTTGTCCTGCTTAGACCAATGTGAAGGAATCTCCCCCACGGCAAGATAATTCACAATATGAGCATACCAGGGGGGTAGAGTACGGGACACCGTAAACAATTGCTCATCTGGAAATGAGTCATGCAAGGGTAAGGTGTCGTCCGATGTTTCTACCAAGATCCGAGAGAGATGGTCAGCGACACAATTTTCAGAACCCTTCTTATCCCGAATCTCAAAGTTGAATTCTTGAAGTAAAAGAATCCATCTAATCAATCTTGGCTTAGTGTCCTTCTTGGATAGTAAATACCGCAATGCAGCATGGTCAGTGAACACTACTACCTTGGATCCTAATAAATAAGACCGAAATTTATCTAAGGCAAAAACAACTGCTAACAATTCCTTCTCCGTTGTGGTGTAATTCAATTGAGCATCAGAGAGGAGTTTGCTAGCATAGTAGATAACATGCGGAACCTTGTTAATCCGTTGGCCCAAAACGGCACCAATAGCATAATCAGAAGCATCACACATAATCTCAAATGGGTGAGTCCAATCCGGGGACTGAATGATAGGAGCAGTGGACAAAGCGCCACGAAGCTTCTCAAAAGCCTGCAGGCATGCCTCAGTAAAGACAAAAGGAGCCTCCTTGGCAAGTAATGCGCACAAGGGTCGAGAAATTTTGCTAAAGTCTTTAATAAATCGGCGGTAAAATCCTGCGTGTCCTAAGAAGGAACGGATTTGCCGAACCGATGAGGGAGGTGGAAGTTTGGAAATAAGGTCAACCTTGGCTTTATCCACCTCAATGCCCCTCGAGGAAATGATGTGCCCCAAAACAATGCCCTCACGCACCATGAAATGACTCTTCTCCCAACTCAAGACTAAATTAGTCTCCACACAACGTTTCAGCACCTTTGCTAAATTATGGAGACAATCATCAAATGAAGGGCCAAAAACAGAGAAGTCATCCATAAAAACCTCTAAGAATTTCTCCACCATGTCGGAGAAAATGGACATCATACACCGTTGAAAAGTCGCCGGTGCATTACAAAGTCCGAATGGCATCCTCCGGTAAGCGAAGGTACCAAAAGGACAAGTGAAAGTTGTCTTCTCCTGGTCATCAGGATAGACTGCCACTTGGTTATATCCCGAATAACCATCCAGGAAACAGTAAAAACTTTGGCCAGCTAACCTTTCTAAGATTTGGTCAATGAATGGCAGCGGAAAATGGTCCTTCCGGGTCATGGAATTCAACTTACGATAGTCAATGCACACACGCCACCCAGTAGTAGTGCGTGTAGGTAACAAGTCCCCTTTTAAATTCTCCACAACCGTAATGCCAGACTTCTTTGGCACCACTTGAGTAGGGCTGACCCACTTACTGTCAGAAATTGGGTATATAATACCCGCATCAAGAAGTTTCAGTACTTCTTTCAGGACCACCCCTTTCATGTTAGGATTTAAACGACGCTGCATTTCACGCGATGGTTTGGCATTTTCTTCGCAATGAATGCGGTGCATACATATGGAGGGGTCAATACCTTTCAAATCGGCAACAGACCAGCCGATTGCACTTTTATGTTCCTTTAACACGGCAATGAGCTGACCTTCCTGATCATCAGACAGATCGGAAGCAATGATCACTGGCAATGTATCCATGGGTCCAAGAAAAATATACTTGAGTGTAGCTGGGAGTTGTTTCAACTCAAGTTTAGGGGGTACCACAATCGAAGGAGGTGCAGGTGCTGTAGAAAGTGGAGGTAATTGTTCAAACTTCGCCTTCCAAGGGAAAGAATCAAGCATAGCGACCTCATTTAATAGGGTATTGACTTCAGAAATGGACTGGTCAACATCATACTCATCAAAATTAAAATGAGATAAGCAAGCTTCTAAAGGATCCTCCGTTAAAATAAAAGGTAGAGCTCCTTCCACCAAGTCAGTAACAACATCGACTGCAAAGCAGTCGTCCTTGTCGGGTGGTTGATGAGAGGCCTTAAACGCATTCAGCCTCACTTTCATGTTACCAAAAGAGACATCCATAACTCCGGTTCGACAATTAATGGTTGCATTGGCCGTGGCCAAAAAAGGTCGGCCTAGAATGACCGGAGTTTGTTTCCGCAGATTTGGAATCGGTTCAGTGTCAAGGACAATAAAATCTGCAGGAAAAAGAAATTTGTCCACCTTGACAAGAACATCCTCAATGATACCCCTAGGCACCCTAACAGATCTATCAGCAAGTTGCAAGGTGACCGTAGTAGGCTTCAATTCTCCTAACCCAATTTGTTCATACAAGGAGTAAGGCAAGAGATTGACACTAGCTCCAAGATCTAACAAAGCATGATCAATAATGTGACTCCCAATCGTACAGGTAACGGTGGGAGTGCCAGGATCTTGAAGCTTGGGAGGGGTGTCATGCTGAATCAATGAACTGACTTGCTCGGTGAGCATGACCTTTTTGGACACATTAGACTTGGATTTGCGCTTCTGAGTGCACAAGTCTTTCAGAAATTTCGCATAGGAAGGCACCTGCTTAATAGCATCGAGCAGAGGAAGATTGATTTTTACTTGCTTGAACACATCTAACATTTCATTCATGGTGACTCCCTTTTTGCTAAAGGGAGAGGGCGTGTCAAGACAATTGGGAAAAGGGGCTTTAGGCACATAAAGGGGTTCCTCAGTCGGAACAGATGAAGTAGGAGAGCTGAACTCCTTTTCCTTCGGCCTCATGTTCTCCCTAGAATCTTTGGGGTTTGGTGTGGTCTTTTTAACATCTTTTCTAGGCGCCTCAGGTCTAGTCTCTACCTCACGCCCATTCCTCAAAGTGACAACTACTTTCGCTTGCTCATGAAAAGTGTCATGCGGCTGTGAGCTACTTCCCACCTCAAAAGTGTTCTTCGGGTTAACAATGGGTTGGCTAGGTAATCGGCCATCTTCTCTTCTATTAAGAGCAGTAGCTATTTGGCCCATTTGGGCCTCTAGCTTGGCTATGGACTGAGAATGGGAGTGGACCAATTGATTACCTGCTTTGAGCTCCTTTAGCTCTTGCAAGACGGTCTCCTCAAACGAAGGGTTTCGTTGAGGTGGCTGAGGGTTTGGGTGTTGATAGGATTGTTGAGAACGATAGGCCGCTGGATTAAATTGAAAATTAGGCCTATTTCCTTGTTGAGTAAACGAATTGCCCTGACCGGGTGACTTCCATGAAAAATTAGGATGATTGCGCCATCCCGGGTTATATGTGTTGGAATAGGGATCATTACCCGGTTTGGAGAAACCTTGTGCAGCATTCACTTGCTCTTGCACAAATTCAGGAAATTGGGGTGCTGCAGGGCAATCACTCACAAAATGAGCAGGACTGTTGCACAAAGCACAAGCATCAACATTACCAGAAGGTAAAGAGGGTGAAGATTGGAGAGTTTGTCCCCCAGAAATCAACTGATCTAACTTATGGGTTAAGGCAGCCACTTGAGTTGTGAGTTCATTAGAGGGCTGAATCTCAAAAATGCCTCTAGGTTTCTGTACATTAGAGGCTGCCGGCCTCTCCGATCTAGCAGTGGAGGCATGGTGCTGAAAGGTCTCACTCATATTCTCAAAGAGATCCCATGCCTCATCCTCATTTTTCAACATGATCGATCCCCCACTGGCAGTGACTACCATGTTTCTCCATTCAGGAGACAAGCCATCATAGAAGAATTGAACCAATTGCCACTTGGCGATTTGGTGATGGGGACACTTCCGAAGAAGATCCTTGAACCTGTCCCACGCCTCATGAAATTGTTCACTATCAGTTTGGGCGAAAGATGTAATGGATCTCCTGTACTGATTAGTTTTGCCCACTGAGAAATATTTATCCAAAAACTTTTGTTGCAGTTGGGCCCAAGTGGTGATAGAATTCGCCGGTAAAGTACCTAGCCAATACTTGGCTTTGTCCTTTAGCGAAAACGGAAAAAGAAACATTTTTAGGGCCTCACTACTGAAGTTATTTATTCTCACAGTGGAGCAAATGACCAAAAAGTCATCAATGTGATTATATGGGTCTTCATTGTTCAAACCATAAAAAGAGGGAATAAGATTGATGGTACTTAGTTTGATTTCATATTGAGCTGCCGGAACTGCTGGCAGCTGAATACACGATGGTGATGCGTATTCCAAAGGAGTATAGTGCTCCTTCAAGGGCCGAAGAGGAAGAGCCTCATCTTCCTTTCTTTCCTCAGCCATGGTTGAAATTGTGTGTGAATAATCAGAAGAGTGTTTAGATGATCTTATTTTTCTAAGGACTCGCTCTAAGTCTTGGTCTAGAGATATCAAATCTGGATGACAAGAGCGACGACCAAGCATGCACACACACACTTACTGCAGTTATATGAGAAGGATCACAACGTTTAGGCTTACCGTCCTTTAGGTAAAGGAGAGCTTCTAATCGAGTAGAACCTCAACTTCTTGAAGAGTTCTCTTAAATCCTGTACAAACTGTAAGATTCTTGTGTTAACATCAATAACCTGCAGTAAGAAAACAAAGATGTGAGAAAAGATGGAAAAGAATAAAAACTGATAAACGAAACTAAACTAATATCCTAACTAAAAGAAACAAACAACCGTGCTAATCGTCCCCGGCAACGGCGCCATAATCGCGTGAAATGCAGCGTCGTTGTAGTATAGTGGTGAGTATTCCCGCCTGTCACGCGGGTGACCCGGGTTCGATCCCCGGCAACGGCGCCAAAATTTGTTCGTCCTAAAATAGGGTTGCAAATATAAATTATCTCCCGCTAATATCTCTACTTATGAAAGCAAAGATGCTAACCGAGTATCGTATCCACTGGGACAAAAAGGCTAAGTTGTGTTGGTTCCTCAATTCCTAAACTAATTCTAAAAGAAAACAGAAAGTGTTGATTATTAAACTAATCCTAATAGAAAACGAATTGCTGGTTTGATTGGTTGTAATTCCTAAATTAACAAATTAAAAGAAAAGGTTTAAATCAATTAGAGAGAAGATCTCAGGGTATGAATCCACTCTAACCTCGCACAATGACAAAGTATAGACCTAGGGTTTCACAATCAACGCTAAACAGACTTGTTCTGGTTACAAACCTTCACAAAGTCGACAAATAAAGATATATGGATGTAAATCAGGGCATAACCTATCTCTTATGGCATAGATTATCCTAGATCTAACAAACATATTCATGAAAGCACCGTTATATAACTTAGTATTCAAACCTACAAGATCAAAATACCAGAAGAAAGGGATATTGCATTAATAAAAATCCAATCAATGGATTAACATCTTGTCATATAACCAAAAGCATTGAAAGTAAAACCCTAAAACCTATACATCACCAATAATACGAAGTTAGGGCTTCATCGGAACCCCAAGATAGAAGTTTAGTTACACATGGCGAGAGGTTGATGACGAATCCCTGACAGAATCACCATTGGCTTTCTTCCAATTCTCCCAAACTATGCTCCAGAGCTTTTCCCCAAAGATTTTCGTACCTCTTATCAAAGTTGGAAACATATTTATAGAGTTAGAGTCCTAAAAATCTTTCTCAAAACGCGCCAAGACGGACTTCACCCGGTCCGGGCGTCCGGACGCCCGAAGGCTGGCGTCCGGACGCCAGCAGTCAGTGGCTGGATTGCTTCTGTGTGGCCCGGGCGTCCGGACGCCCGGGGGCTGGCGTCCGGACGCCAGCAGGCAGTAAGCTGGGAGATATTCTATCTTTGCCATTTTTCTTCGTCTTTAGCTCCAACTTCTGGTTATTCTCTTAAAAATCCTGAAAACATAGAAATAACAAAATTAAGCTAAATAATCTAATTCCAAGGTGTTACAAAGTCCACATTGAAGGGCCTAAAATGTATATTTTAGGCTCTCATCAGAACTTCTCTTGAGAAATTTTGATATGTTTTTTTACTCTTCATGTGTGTCCCATTCCAGACCACTCATTTTGGAGTCCCATTTGGTTAGGCCCACAGGCTAAATAATCAGGAGAAATCTGACAACTACAAATATCATTGGTTTATGTTATTTCTCAGATGATAGTTACAAACGGGAAATTGTCAAAGGAAGAATATACGTAGAACTTTCCTCGCCTCTTAGTTCAGATTAGATAGTTAGTCCCACTTGGTGATGTAGAAAATTGTGTGGCCCGTATGCCACGGGTCCCATGTCAGATTAAGTAGGGCAGAGTCCTACAGAGAATACAACCCCACTTAATGTAAGACTTGATCCGTCCCCACAAATAAGACTCCCAATTGGATCAGTGGATGTGTATTTTGGCAAAGAATTCGCCACTAACTATGACTCTTTGGGACTTGTCTATATAAGATAAGAGAGCTCTTGGGTTGGATAGTCTCTATTCCCATAGGTTAGGCACATGCGTAAAGGTCCGCGGATCGAGCTTCTCAATCACCGGAACGCATGTAGATCTCCGACCTCATATCGAAGTGTCCATATCCAAACCCATCAGATGAGGAATCCAAGCTAAGAGAACTGTCACTGACATCAGTTTGACTTTGATGCCCACATTACATCCCGTCTGATTAAACATTAAAAACCCCACTTTTGATCAAAGATTTTCAGTAGTAACTTGAGCTCTTGATCAGTTCAATAAGGCGGGCTACATTAACTGATTTAAAACGTTGTACATGAGACATTACTGTGCATAAATGAATAAATAGAGGAAACTATTATGAGTAAAAGAAAATGTAAGAAAGGTAATGCCGGATTTAAGAGACTGAAAATTGATCGTCATTGGTCTCATAATTAGATTCCTAGGTTATCCGAGTGTGCCTGTTATGGCAAGTGAATAAGAGGGAGTCCATGTCTGGTTATATCTTACCCATTGGTAAAGGTCTTGATTTTCTAGTATAAAGAAAATAGACATGGTAGTTCTATTGAGAACAGAAGCTGGGATACGACCTGCGATGTAGTAAACCAAGTAGCCATCAGGTTGGAATTCTTCATTGATATTTGAAGTTGGTAAAAACCGATGAGCCGGTGCAAATGTTATGAGTTCACCATCACATGGGTGAATGGAGCCATAATTCCATAAATCCCATAAGATATTGAATTGTGATATTAGTATATCTAAAATGTGGGCAAGAAAGGTGAGATCTTAAATCTCGTGGATCCCACTGGTGGAATTAATGCGTATTCCTTCATTAAGCCTTTTCCTTGGCTGGATATGTATGTAGGGACTGAAATATATGTTGATGTACATTGACATGTTTGATTTACATGGCATTTATGCCAAGTGGGAGATTGTTAGGAAAATTGTGTTGCCCGATTGCCATTGGGCCCACGCTAGATCGAGTCCAGTGATATGCCGTGGATGAACTCCCAATAAGTCTTGATCTGGTTGAGTCAGGTTATGTTCAAACTCTTGGTGGTAGAGTTTGAATCAAGTTCAGACTCTCGGTTGTCAGAATTTCCACCTGTGGGATTCCAGGAGGGGTAGAGTCCATAGTAGTCGTGACTCCTAGGGATTGCTCTAAATAAGGGATATGAAAACCCTTGCTTGATAATCCAGTAGATCAGAGAGCATTTGCAGTGAGTTCGCACAAAACACATAAGGTTCTCGGCGAGTTCGGCTCCGACACCTATTTGGGACCAGTAAGTTCTTTCAATTATGACACGCTTTGGAATCAAACACACCCACTTACAGTGAGCGGAAAAGGTTACAGCAAATCTGCCTTAAATATCTTGCTTGTCTGGTGCAGAGTTGATCTTCAGCGAATAGTAAGGACAAAATTGCCTATTAGTTTTCTTGGTGTGCTTCTGCATTCCTACCCAACGGGTGGGATCTAGGGTGCCGCAGAAGTTGATAGAATCGAGACTCGCAGTTTTAACGGCAGGGGTGAAACCTTATCAATGGCTTTACAACCAGTTTACACATTTACAATATAGATTCGTTGTTGAAAATAAGAAAGAATAAAATTTTTGGATCAAGAAAAAATCACCATGCAACAAGCTCTTCTATTAATAACCTTTGAACTAATTTTTTTCCAGTCAGTTTCAGTCATGGTGTAGTACTGCATATCGTGTTTTTTCTTTCCTAAAGCGTGGACCATCATTTTGAAAAATTCTTGTTACATTTCTTGTTAACAAATGTCCATTAGAGTTTCCTTCTAGATCGACCTCTTTAATATTAGGATTGGGTTTAAGTTGCCAGTTTTGACCCAATCAGTAGATGGATTGGTTTCATTGAGTTCATTCTTGCAATCCAACCTTCCAACTCGTACTAAACTTCGCCCAAAATGATTAATTACACTATGACCTGCTAACCTAATTTGAAACCAACCTATTAATATGGAGTCATAGTTGACCCTTTGATTAACTTTGGAGTTGTTTTTAGGTTGATATTTTTAACGCCTAAGTTCAATTTTAGTGCCCCAAAATTTAAACATGACCTGACCTATTGCCAACAGTAGGTTACATAGTATCCCTCACCCATTCTAAGGCCTAAGCGATCTTTAAAGTGAGGCCTCACCTATTGGGAGCAGTGGCGGGCCCAGAATTTTTGTTTAGGTGGGGCTAAACTTTGCTCGACGTTGTTAAACCTTTTTTTTTTTTTACATTAACAACAGCAAAAGAGAAAATGTATTGAATTTAAATAGACACATGAAAACATATAACTATCCAACTTCAGAATTTCTAAATGCCCTAATCAATAATATCCAAAATCCTAGCAGCCATTGAGTTTTTCAAAATGTTGCAATTCCACCACTATCCAACGCTCATTTTTTTTTTGTACAAATTTTATAACTACATTAATTAACATACATTTCTCTCATTAAAATGTCCTACACTTACTTTAGCTGTGAAAATAACTCCTTATAGTCATGAACTCATGGCAAAGAAGAGAAAGTGCCACTTAATTGTAAGTCAAGCTATCCAAACATATGAACCCTGAGACCGGATTTACATATGAACTGAAGATTAAAGCGTGCTAACTACTAGAGGGCCGACGATGAGGAGCTGATCTCCCGGAGATAGAAGCTGTTGAAAGAGAATGGTGTGACGATCTCGTATTCTCGGTGGTAGAAGATGTCAAAATAGAAGATGGGAGTTTCCACTTTTATGACATGTGGGGCGATCGTTAGGTTTAAACATGGGGCAAGTATTTCTTAGAAGTATGTGGGGCATGGTTCGGCCCATTTAAATCTCATGTAATCTCAACATTGACCTAGGGCCACCGCCCCAGGTCATCACTACGTCGGTTCGGCCCTGAGTGGGAGACTGTGGAGCAACCTTTTTTTTTTTGTCTTTCGCTTTGTGAGCTAGTTGGGCTACTGTTATAGATGTGATACTTTTACTTGAGTTTTTAGAGAAGGAACTCTTGGCATCATGTAGATATGAAACTTGCCAACACCACTCAACATGAGTGTGTTGCGAACTACTTCTATATCTTTTTACAAGTATTAGGTGGTTGACAGCCATCAACAAGTGTTGTGGTTGTAAAAAGAAAAGCTGATGGGGTATTAAGTTATTCAAGAGTATGGATTCTCTAATATTACACTCCGTCCCGAGTTAATCAAGTTTAATTCTAATTAATCGAGATTAATGCATAGTAAGCTTGATTAGTCAAGTTAAATGTGATTAATGATTAAAATGAGTTAAGTTAATCTTGAAAGAACGAATTGAGCATAATGAAGTGGTTATAGAAGCAATTGGCTTACTTGAATAAAGTTTAGACTCAAATTAGTGAGATTAAGGATTTTTCCGTAAATATAGATTTTGCGTATTTCGTCGGATACGGTAAGACTTAGTACCATTATATGTGTTTCGATGAGTACATCGATTTTCATAAAACACTTGAGTTCATTTGACTTCAAATGGATCAAATGGGTCTTAATTTGACTTAAAATAGAAATAATGTAAATGAAGTGGGTTTATGTGCAAAAGTACCCTTTATAAGGTTCAAAGGAGCCAAACGATCATTCACTTGATCATTCCAGAAGAAGCTACACCAGTCCCTGAGCTCTTTCTTCCTCTTCGTTTCTTCTTTCTCCTTTGTTTCCATTTAGAACAAGAGGATTACAAGTGAGTTAAGGAAGGGAAATTGGTTCTTCATCTCCTCCATCATCTTTTTGCTTACTTTTGTGTGGGATTGAAGCTAAAAGAGAAGCTGTGATTTCTCTTTGTTAAGTGTCAAGTGAGTATTCAGATTCTTTGTAGAACTTTTAAGTTTTGATTAACTAGTTAGAATGTTTTTAACACAAATAAATCATGAGGAATTCGTTTTGTAATTGTTCATGGTGTTAGGGTTTGAGATTGAGTTATTTGAGTTGACTAGAAGCTCAAAAGAAAGAGGGGTTTTGTGTTTAGACTTCAATTAAAGGCAAGTGTAAACAGTTTAATGTGATTTACATGCTAGTTTATGTATATTTCATTTAGTTTTGTTATAGTTATGGATTTAGCCTTATCTTGTTAAATTGAGTTATGAATGGATTGATTTAATTGATGGAATGAAGTTAATGGGAATAGAAGTGTTGTTTTATGTGCAAAGTAAAACTGAGAAGAGGACAGGAGGTCCTGTAGTTGTATGCAGTGTAGATTGTGAATGGATGAAGAAAGAGAGAAAAATCGAATCAGTTCTGCAACTGAAATTCGCATCGGGTGCGATCGAGTGGGCATACATTCTGATCAATTGGACAAGTCCCAACTAGGACATGGTTTCAGGCCAATCGATCGGACCTGAAGCCCGATCGATCGGAGGACTCAAGTTGAGTCTGGATATTTTATGATTCTATTTGAATCGAATATTATTTTTATGAGTATAAATGGGCTGTAAAAATTAGTCTTGAGATTAATGATAATACAGTTAAGGATTATTAAGATTTATAATGCGATCCAAGATGGATTGAGTGTTAACCAAAATTGAATCGTTTAATTTAATTGAGACGAGTGTTAACCGAAGGGTTAACCAAAATTGAATCGTTTAATTTAATTGAGATGTTAGCTTCTAAAACTAAACCGACAGGTTATTGATTAGTTCCCGAAACTATGGGATTTCAGGATTTATTTAAAGAAAAGAGCCTATTGATTATATCAAGGCTGTTAATGTTGTATTACCTTTATGGGTGTTAATAAGGGGACTTTAATGTACAAAACTCATATAACTTGTGGTGTCCATCGAGAATAACACGTCCATTAAAAAACTGAGGATTACACCTGAATGATTGGTATTACTTAATTGAATTTGTGCACCGCATTGTATCCTAAATGGATCATTACTTGAATTGAATTCTAAGAGAATTGTTTATTGAATTGAATCCGTTAATTATAATTGAATAGAATTAATATGTTCATTATATTGTTTTAATTGAGTCTGGCACCACATAGTGATTTCAATAAGCTGATTAGAGCTATTTTTGCTGCAGCAGATTATTGGGAGTGTTCCGGAGCTCTTTGGTGATGTCATTTGTCCCTGGCCCGGGACACTGATAAATCCCACAATATATGATTCCTTTGGTATGGAAGATGTGATTCCTTCCTTTTTTTTAAGGAAAATGTGATTTGAAATGAAATGCTATTGTAGTTTGTCTCATGAATAAGATTGTTATTGATTTTAAAGTTGTAATTGTATTGGTCTAACAATAAGTTAGACGGATTAAATGTGTAATTAGCATGTTCAATGATGTAATTGTTTATACATTGCTGAATTGTTCTTCTGAGGCCTTAATGCCAGCGGAGACGACCAATCTGGTTCCTAAGGAGGACTAGTTGAGTGGAAATGAGGCGAGATACTAATTGAAGTGAATTTTGGAAAATGAACTGAAAACTTTGTAGTTGTTGGAAACGTTTCGCACTTTTGGTCCTTGCATTGTATTTAATTATGCAAGTGATTAGTTTGTACATAATGTAAATAAGTTTCTGTTTAATATATGAATAGTGTATATTTGTTTATATTCTGCATAATGTGTAATTGATATCCCTTGTGAATTTTATGTGATTGAAGTTCACGAGAGTAAGTATGCGTCGTGACTTGGGGTTAACTTGGATTAATCTAAATCTCGGGCTCGGGTCGTGACATACTTATTGTATGGTATCTGAGCAAAGTAAATGAAAAATTTTGTTAAAATCCTCAGACATGTAAGGGCGCGGTGAGAAAATATAGGATTACATAACAAATCCAATTAAGGATTTGTGATTTATTGTTTTTACTATATCTGATTTGTTTTCATTGTATATGTGATTTACTTTCACTATTTGTGATGTCGTTGAATGAAAAGTAAGAAGATATATATCTTAACTTTCTGTGTTATTTCAGAATGACATCCGGTTCAGGAAGTGGAGGAAATGAGGATAATAATCCTGAGATTGTAGCTAGTGGAAATGAAGGTCCTATACCTACACCTCCTACCCCGAACAACAATGATGCTAGGTTTACTGCAATAATGGAACAATTAGTTCTGAGTAACAAGCAAATAGTCAGAAGTAATGAGCAGATGGCTAAAAGCCATGAAGCGCAGTTGAGTATGCAAGCTCAGATTAATACCATATTGCAACTACAGACTCAGATGCAAGCTCCACAAGTACCACCAGTTTTACCACAGCCTCATGTTGATACTCAAGTGGTAGTGCAGTCTAAAGAGAAAGATCCTAATGTTCTTTATGAACAGTTTAGGAAGAGAGGAGCCATTGGGTTTCATGGCAAAGAAGATGCATTAGTTGCAGATGAGTGGATACAACACATTGAAGATGTGTTTGATAATTGATACAATTGTTTGTACCCCAAAGCTACAGGTGTTACTTGCTTCTTCTATGCTACATGATGTAGCAAAGGAATGGTGGAAAGGTCTTAAAAGTGCAATAATTGAAACACTTGCAGCCACTCTTTGGGAAACTTTCAAAAAATAGTTTGAAAGGAACTTTGTTCCAGTGCATGTGAGGCAGAGGAAAGAATCAGAGTTTTTGAATTTGAAACAAGGGCAAATGACTATGACAGTGTATATGCATACGTTTATAAAGCTGTCTAAATATGCTAAGGACCTAATAGATAGAGAAGAGAAGAAGATAAAAAGGTTTATAAATGGGCTGAATCCATCTTACAAGAAAATGGTCCTAGCAGGTCAGATGCTTATACATTTAGATGATGCAGTGGATAAAGCATATACTGCTGAAGAAGTTCATCGAGAGGAATTAGAAACAAATGTTGGTCCTAAGAGGAGTGGAAGCTTCTGGTTTGAAAAGGGAGGCAAATTCAAGAACAAGAGACAAAAATATGTTGCTAAAGCTGAAGTTAAACCAGTTTGTGAGACATGTGGAAAAGCTCACAAAATTGAAGCTTGTTGGAGAAACACTGGAGCATGTTTAGTATGTGGTTCAATGGACCATAAGATGGCTTAATGTTCCAGAGCTAGAAGAGATAATCGAGCTCCACATCAACAGCCTCCTCAAGGACAAACAACATTTCCTACTCCTCCACAACAACAACAGTAACGTTAATGGTAGCAGCATCAGAGACAGCAGCAACCCTAGCAACAGCAACAGCAGAATAGGCCACAGGTTATAGGATAAGTCTATGCTGCGAATAGGGAACAAGCTGAAGCTGCAACTAATGTTGTGGAATGTATAATTTATATTGATAATAGACCAGCGATTGCATTATTTGACCCTGGATCTACTCATTCATTGTAGCACCTCCATTTGTTTGTGATATGCAAAAATAAATTAGACAATTGTCATATGATTTTACTATGACTACTCCGTTGGGAAGAAAAGTAGTATGTGAATTATATGTACCCCAATGTAGTGTTAAAATTGGTGAGGTGTTAATGCTAGCAGATTTAGTGGTGTTCGCTATGAATGATTTTGATGTAATTTTTGTCATGGATTGGCTTGCAAAGTACAGAGCCCGTTTGGACTGTTTCGGCAAAATCATTACTTTTAAAGTAGATGAAGCCAATGCCAGTGTATTATTGGAAGGAACCCAAAAGAAGTTTGATACAAGGCTTTTTTCAGCAATTATGGCTGAAAGAATGATGCGAAGTGGTTGTGAAGGCTATATCGCATTCATCACTGAAAAGAAGTAAAGAAAGGAATTAGAAAACATTCCTGCAGTTCGTGAACTTCCAGACGTGTTTCCGAAAGAGGTGCCAGGTTAGCTTCCAGTAAGGGAAGTAGACTTTACCATAGAACTTGTATCGGGTACTGCGCCTATATCTTGGGCACCATATAGAATGGCACTGTCAGAATTGCATGAGTTGAAGAAATAAATACAGGATTTGCTAGACAAAGATTTTATTAAACCTAGTGTTTCACCATGGGGAGTACTTGTATTATTTGTTAAGAAGAAGGATGGCACCCTACGTGTGTGTATCGATTATAGGCAATTAAATCAGATAATAATCAAGAATAAATACTCGTTGCCTAGAATTGATGAGTTGTTTGATCAACTCGAGGGTGCAGCGGATTTTTCTAAAATTGGTCTCCGATCTAGATATCACCAGATTCATGTTAGAGATCAGGATATACAGAAGACAACATTCAGGACCCAATATGGGCATTATGAATTTCTGGTTATGCCTTTTGGATTAACGAATGCACCTGCATTGTTTATGGCTTTGATGAACATAATTTTTTCTGCTTATTTACACCATTTTGTTGTGATCTTCATTGATAACATCCTGGTATATTCAAAGTCAGAGCAAGAACATTCACACCATTTGAGAACAACATTGCAATTGTTGAGAGACAATTAGTTGTTTGCAAAGCTAAAGAAGTGTGATTTCTGGTTGCAGCAGGTAGCATTTCTGGGTCATATAATTACTAGAGAATGATTAGCCGTGGATCCAGCTAAGATTGAAGCCATTACTAAGTGGCAAAGTCTAAAGAATGTTCCAGAAGTTTGGAGCTTCTTAGGATTGGCTGGATATTACAGAAGATTTGTGAAAGACTTCTCGAAAATTGCAGCTCCATTGACAAAACTGACTTGTAAGAACATCCCATTTGTATGGGATGAAGAATGTGAGTACAATTTTCAAACGTTGAAACAAAGATTAGTCTCAGCCTCAATCTTGTCATTACCTAACGGAAGAGGAGGATTTGTAATTTGTTCTGATGCTTCCGGTATAGGATTGGGATGTGTGCTGATGCAGAATGACAAGGTTATTGCCTATGGTTCGCGTCAGTTAAAAGAACATGAGAAGAATTATGCTACTTATGATTTAGAGCTCGCGACGGTTGTATTTTCTTTGAAGCAATGGAGGCATTATCTATATGGAGAGACTTTTGAAGTCCATTGTAATCATAGAAGCCTTCAATATTTATTTACTCAGAAGGATATTAATCTGAGGCAACGCCGTTGGTTAGAGATGATTAAAGATTATGATTTTCCATTCACCTATGTACCTGAAAAAGGTAATATGGTAGCTTGATGCTTTGAGTTGTAAATCTGCTAACTTGGCATCACTGGTGGGTGGATGGTATTTAATTGAAGAATTCATAGATTTAGATGTATCCATTGAAATGATGGACAATAGAGTTATGATTGCAGCAATGTCTGTCTTTGAACCGATGTTGATTCAACAAATCAAAGAAAGACAGTTTGAAGATCCTGAATTGTTAAAAATTAGAAATAACATTGCAGCAAGACCTAGATTTTGTGTTGGTTAAATAAGTTCTCTACTTTAGATACAAATTGTGTATACCAGCATAAGAGGATTTGAAACAGGCAGTGGTGTTTGAAGCTCATTACACCCGATATTCTATACATTCAGGAAGTACTAAAATGTATAGAAATATCAAGGACAGGTTTTGGTGGAATAATATGAAGCAGGAGATAGTGGGATATGTATCTTCATGCTTGACCTGTCAGCATGTGAAGTTTGAGCACAGAAAGCCTCTTGATTACTTTATCCTTTGCATATTCCTAGATGGAAGTGGGAATACTTGACTATGGACTTTGTATCTGGTTTACCTATGACAAGGAGACTACATGACACCGTATGGGTGATTGTGGATCGTCTTACGAAGTCTGCACATTTTCTTCTATTTAGAAAGAATATGGCATTCAATGAAATGTCCAAGTTGTTTGTGAGAGAAGTAACTAGATTGCATGGAACACTAGTTTCGATTGTGTCAGATTGAGACAGTCGGTTTGTTTCTATGTTTTGGCAGTCATTTCAGAATTCAATGGGTACTAGATTTCGGTTTAATACAGTGTATCATCCACAGACAGATGGACAATCTGAACGGACAATTCAGACTATGGAGGATTTGTTTTGTGCTAGTGTTATGGATTTTGGTAGTGATTGGGATGAGCATCTTGCATTGTGTGAATTTGCGTACAACAATAGTTATCACACCAGTATTGAAATGACACCGGTTGAAGCATTGTATGGCAGAAGATGTAGGACTCCAGTTAGCTGGGAAGAAGTTGGAACTAAGAAGTTTCCATGGTCCTACTATCATTGCAGAAACATCTTAAAAGGTTCATAAAGTACAAGAAAGATTGAGAATAGCCCGATCAAGACAGAAAAGTTATGCCGATAATCGTCGGTGTGATTTGGAATTTGCCATTGATGATTGGGTATTTCTGAAGACTTCTCCAATGAAAGGTACAATCCGATTTGGGCAGAAAGGGAAAATTTCACCAAGATACATCGGACATTTTAAGATAAAGAGCAAAATTGGAGACGTGACTTATCGTCTAGATCTTCCATCGCAACTCTTTGGTATCCATAATGTATTTCATGTGTCGATGCTTCGAAAATATGTGGTGGATCCTACACATATCATCAATTATGATGAGATTCAAGTCCAACCAAACACCACATATATTGAGAAGCCAGTTGAAATTATTGATACCAATGAGCAAATTCTTCTCACAATGACGATCAAATGGGTCAAAGTCCTTTGGGCACATCATGATCCCAATGAAGCCACATGGGAATTGGAAGAACAAATGGCTCGAAAATATCTAGAGCTATTCGTTCAGGTAAATCTTAACTTTGTCCTTTATTTGGATTTTATAATTTATTTAATTAATTTTGTATTCGGAGGACCGAATGATTCTAAAAGTTTAGGGGAATGTTACATTCCGTCCCGAGTTAATCAAGTTTAATTCTAATTAATCGAGATTAACGCATATTAAGCATGATTAGTCAAGTTAAATGTGATTAATGATTAAAATGAGTTAAGTTAATCTTGAAAGAACGAATTGAGCATAATGAAGTGGTTATAGAAGCAATTGGCTTACTTGAATAAAGTTTAGACTCAAATTAGTGAGATTAAGGATTTTTTCGTAAATATAGATTTTTGCGTATTTCGTCGGATACAGTAAGACTTAGTACCATTATATGTGTTTCGATGAGTACATCGATTTTCATAAAACACTTGAGTTCATTTGACTTCAAATGGATCAAATGGGTCTTAATTTGACTTAAACTAGAAATAATGTAAATGAAGTGAGTTTATGTGCAAAAGTACCTTTTATAAGGTTCAAAGGAGCCAAACGATCATTCACTTGATCATTCCAGAAGAAGCTACACCAGTCCCTGAGCTCTTTCTTCCTCTTCGTTTCTTCTTTCTCCTTTGTTTCCATTAAGAACAAGAGGATTACAAGTGAGTTAAGGAAGGGAAATTGGTTCTTCATCTCCTCCATCATCTTTTTGCTTACTTTTGTGTGGGATTGAAGCTAAAAGAGAAGCTGTGATTTCTCTTTGTTAAGTGTCAAGTGAGTATTCAGATTCTTTGTAGAACTTTTAAGTTTTGATTAACTAGTTAGAATGTTTTTAACACAAATAAATCATGAGGAATTCATTTTGTAATTGTTCATGGTGTTAGGGTTTGAGATTGAGTTATTTGAGTTGACTAGAAGCTCAAAAGAAAGAGGGGTTTTGTGTTTAGACTTCAATTAAAGGCAAGTGTAAACAGTTTAATGTGATTTACATGCTAGTTTATATATATTTCATTTAGTTTTGTTATAGTTATGGATTTAGCCTTATCTTGTTAAATTGAGTTATGAATGGATTGATTTAATTGATGGAATGAAGTTAATGGGAATAGAAGTGTTGTTTTATGTGCAAAGTAAAACTGAAAAGAGGACAGGAGGTCCTGTAGTTGTATGCAGTGTAGATTGTGAATGGATGAAGAAAGAGAGAAAAATCGAATCAGTTCTGGAACTGAAATTCGCATCGGGTGCGATCGAGTGGGCATACAGGCGGATCAATTGGACAAGTCCCAACTAGGACATGGTTTCAGGCCAATCGACCGGACCTGAAGCCCGATCGATCGGAGGACTCAAGTTGAGTTTGGATATTTTATGATTCTATTTGAATCGAATATTATTTTTATGAGTATAAATGGGTTGTAAAAATTAGTCTTGAGATTAATGATAATACAGTTAAGGATTATTAAGATTTATAATGCAATCCAAGATGGATTGAGTGTTAACCAAAGGGTTAACCAAAATTGAATCGTTTAATTTAATTGAGACGTTAGCTTCTAAAGCTAAACCGATAGGTTATTGATTAGTTCCCGAAACTAATGGAATTTCAGGATTTATTTCTAAATGAATGAAAAGAGCCTATTGAATATATCAAGGCTGTTAATGTTGCATTACCTCTATAGGTGTTACTTAAGGGAACTTTAATGTACAAAATTCATATAACTTGTGGTGTCGATCGAGAATAATACGTACGTTAAAAAAACTGAGGATTACACCTGAATGATTAGTATTACTTAATTGAATTTGTGCACTGTATTTGATCCTAAATGGATCATTACTTGAATTGAATTTTAAGACAATTGTTTATTGAATTGAATCCGTTAATTGTAATTGAATAGAATTAATAAGTTCATTATATTGTTTCAATTGAGTCTGGCACTACATAGTGATTTTAATAAGTTCATCAGAGCTGTTTCGGCTGCAGCAAATTATTAGGAGTGTTCCGGAGCTCCGTGGTGATGTTAGTTGTCCTTGGCCCGGGCACTGATAAATCTCACAATATATGATTCCTTCCGTATGAAAGATGTGATTCCTTCCTTTTGTTTAGGAAGATGTGATTTGAAATGAAATGCTATTGTAGTTTGCCTGATGAATAAGATTCTTATTGATTTTAAAATTATAAATGTATTGATCTAACAATAAGTTAGATGGATTAAATGTGTAATTAGCATGTTCAATTATGTAATTGTTTATACATTGCTGAATTGTCAAATTCACAATGTTATTGATGGCATTACGGTACAGTTGCCCATGCCGGTCCTTCTGAGGCCACAACGCCAGCGGAGACGACCAATCCGGTTCCTCCAGGAGGACTATTTGAGCGGAAATGAGGCGAGATAATAATTGAAGTGAATTTTGGAAAATGAATTGAAAACTTTGTAGGAATTGTTGGAAACGTTTCAGACATAGGTGATTAGTTTGTACATAATGTAAATAAATTTTTGTTTAATATATGAATAGTATATATTTGTTTATATTCCGCATAATGTGTAATTGATATCCCTTGTGAATTTTATGTGATTGAAGTTCACGGGAGTAAGTATGCGTCGCGACTTGGGGTTAACTTAGATTAATTTAAATCTTGGGCTCGGGTCATGACATCTAGTGTCTCCCACAATCTTCCTAAGAGTGGGGTTGTGGACTTCTTCCTTGAGGCCCACCTATTTGTAATATGAACTGTTCAAAATAAATTTTAAACTTTTCAAAATAAATCTCATTGCCTCGTTTCTTATACCATAAAATCTTATTCTAAGTAGAATTTGGCTCACTATAAGTTTAGGGACAAAATGTTAATGATATTATAAGTCATGTGTTTGAATCTTATATTAAGATCAACTCTTACTGAAATAAAATTTAAATGTATGATACAACAGAGGATAAGATTCATTTTGAACTGTCCACATCATCGATAGATGCACCTAGGCATGTCAAACGGGCCGTGCCGGCCAGATCCATGCCCAAGAGGGCCACGGGCCGGCCCACCAGAGATTTACCCTGGCATGGCACGGCCAGCGACAAGCTGTGCCTGGAGCGGGCTGGGCCGTGTCGTGCCTCCATGCGGACCGTGCTGGCGTGCCTCTTTAATTTATTTTTTTTCGATTAATTTTTGCATTTTTGGTATTAAATTAAAAATTAAAAAAACTTACACTGATGTTAAATAAGATGGTTATTTCACAGCAAATGACCTCTTATTTTTTGCTAAAATTTGGGAATGCATGGTCAAATTAACCAAAGACAATTAAAGATGTGAGGGTGAATGATATGTGATGAAGGGTGAAGGATAGAATATAGACATTTAGATGGGACCTTGACAGTTGGATATTCATTTGACATCTTCCATCGATTCAATTCCATAAAAAAGAGTCTTTTATGATTATTTTGAATATTTCTTATTGATCATTCATTTTGAAATACTTATAAAAACACAAAGTCTTAGAATTCCTTGAAATTCAATTACATGAAACAAACATGCCCCCTACACGAATAGATTACATATGTATAAAGTCGATCCAACTATTTCATCCAATACATGTGAATTGACGCTACGATCAACTCGAGACTCATCTTACCATTACGTAAAGTTGGATTGCATCTTAAGAAATATTTTATTAAAATCTTATTAGATTTTCAGGATATTAAATCAAGCATTATGATAATCTAAACGAGCTAATCATTTGCCTAATCCTTATTTACAATAAGACCTTTCCATCTCCTCTATCCTTCCGTGGCATGCATGAACTTGACCGGATATGAAGAATATATATATAGTCCATTTGCAGGAGAAAATTCCCCATCACTTTCTTACATGAAAACCTCAATCATCCATATTGATCATTTGTTAATAGAGGTGTTAATGAGTAAGGATGGGCCAGGTTGAAAGTTGTCTAGGCCCAACCATCTAGTATTGGGCCTAATATTCAAGCCTTAAACATTTAACACTACTAGAAATCAGACTTTTAGCGGCCGCCATTAGCTGTCGCTAAAAGTCACTTGGCGGTCGCTAATACTCTTTAGCGACCGCGAATTATCGGCCGCGGAAACTTCATCGCAAAAATGTATTAGCGACCGCGCGACCACGTTTAGCGGCCGCTACGAGCCGTCGCTGAAGATATAAATGGCCGTCGCTAATGTTCTTTTTTTATTTTCTAAATAGTTATAAATACTTTTAGCGACCGCCAGTGGCGGTCGCAAAAGGTAAAACGGCGGTCGCTAATACTATTTGTTAAAATTTTTTTAATAATTTTTTTTTCATGTTTAACTTTTTTGCGACCGCCAGTACATCCTTTTGCGACCACTAATGGCGGTCGCTAATGATATTTTTTATTGTTTTTAATTTTGTTTTCTCCTTTTGCGACCGCAATGGCGGTCGCTAATGCTAATAAATTTTTTTTTAAAATCCTTTTTAAAATTTCACAATTTTTATCCTGCTTTTTATACCTGTATTTGTACCTGAATATATTATATATCAAGAACTATAATAATCAATTAAAAATAATAATAACAAAAGAAAGTCTTATATTAAAAATATTACAATTAATATTTGAACAAATTATAATCATTACAAATACACTTTAAAAAAAAACAAAAATAAATATATTTGCTGGGCGGGGTGCCGTGATCGATCCGATGCTCTCAAACCTGAAGACAAAAAAGGAAAACAAATAATAATAGTTAATTATAAAAATTATGAATATATAGTAAATATAAATAAAATTAAGTATTAAGAGCAAAATTTTGAAAGTTAAACTTACGTTTCAACTATATAAGCAACTCGAGAGTCGGAATCTCGAGCCGCCAGTTCCGGCGAGTCTGGAATGATTATGGGCTCGTGCCCGTCCAGTTTCACGGCCACCGGAGCCCGTTTTCTCGGTTTGGGCACTCAGAGGCTAATTTTTTAAGTTTTAAGTTAAACCTACGTTTTAACTATACGAGCAATCCTGGAGTCAAAATCTCGAGCCGTCAGTTTCGACAAGTCAGGAATGACCATGGGCTCGTGCCCGTCTAGTTTCACGGACATCGGAGCCCATTTACTCGGTTTGGGCGCTTCGAATCTGATTTCCTAAGTTTTAAGTTAACGTTTTAAGTTAAACCTACATTTCAACTATATGAGCAATCTGGGAGTCAGAATCTCGAGCCGTCAGTTCCTACAAGTCACTCTACCCTTGACCGAAGTGCTTGTGCCGGTTTCGAATTTTTTCGGGGGCCGTTTCACGTTCCGGACCCCCGGCGGGCCATTTTCGAGCCTAAGTGTTGGAAAATCCGATGTTTTAGATCGTAATTCTCTAAACGGGAGTCCTTTTTGTGTTCCGTCAGTTCCTATAGGTCACTCTACCCTCGATCGAAGTGCTCGTGCCGGTTTCGAATTTTTTTGGGGGCCGTGTCACGTTCCGGACCCCCGGCGGGCCGTTTTCGAGCCTAAGTGTTGGAAAATCCGATGTTTTCGCTCGTAATTCTCTAACCGGGAGTCCTACTTGCGTCCCGTCAGTTCGTACAGGCCACTCTACCCTCGACCGAAGTGCTCGTGCCGGTTTTGAATTTTTTCGGGGGGCCGTCTCACGTTCCGGACCCCCGGCGGGCCGTTTTCGAGCCTAAGTGTTGGAAATCCGATGTTTTCGCTCGTAATTCTCTAACCGGGAGCCCTACTTGCGAGCCGTCAGTTCCTACAGGTCACTCTACCCTCGAGCGAAGTGCTCGTACCGGTTTCGAATTTTTCCGGGGGCCGTATGACGTTCCGGACCCCCGGCAGGCCGTTTTCGAGCCTAAGTGTTGGAAAATCCGATGTTTTCGCTCGTAATTCTCTAACCGGGAGCCCTACTTGCGAGCCGTCTGTTCCTACAGGTCACTCTATCCTCGAGCGAAGCCCTCGTACTGGTTTGGAATTTTTCCGGGGGCCGTGTCACATTCCGGACCCCCGGCGGGCTGTTTTCGAGCCTAAGTGTTGGAAAATCCGATGTTTTCGCTTGTAATTCTCTAACCGGGACCCCTACTTGCGAGCCGTCAGTTCCTACAGGTCACTCTAGCCTCGAGCGAAGTTTTCGTGACAGTTTTGAATTTTTTTGGGGGCCGTGTCACATTCCGAACCCCCGACGGGCCTTTTTCGAGCCTAAGTGTTGGAAAATTCGATGTTTTCGCTCGTAATTCTCTAACCGGGAGCCCTACTTACGAGCCGCCAGTTCCTACAGGTCACTCTACCCTTGAGCGAAGTGCTCGTCCCAGTTTCAAATTTTTCCGGGGGCCGTATCACTTTTTGGACCCCTGCGGGCCATTTTCGAGCCTAAGTGTTGGAAAATCTGATGTTTTCGCTCGTAATTCTCTAACCGGGAGCCCTACTTGCGAGCCGTCAGTTCCTACAGGTCACTCTACCCTCGAGGGAAGTGCTCGTGTCGGTTTCAATTTTTTTCAGGGGCCGTTTTACGTTCCGGACCCCCGGCGGGCCATTTTCGAGCCTAAGTGTTGGGAAATCCGATGTTTTAGATCGTAATTCTCAACCGGGAGTCCTTTTTGCGTTCCGTTGGTTCCTACAGGTCACTCTACCCTCGATCGAAGTGCTCGTGCTGGTTTCGATTTTTTCCGGGGGCCGTGTCACATTCCGGACCCCCGGCAGGCCGTTTTCGAGCCTAAGTGTTGGAAAATCCGATGTTTTCGCTCGTAATTCTCTAACCGGGAGTCCTACTTGCGTTCCGTCAGTTCGTACAGGCCACTCTACCCTCGAGCGAAGTGCTCGTGCCGGTTTTGAATTTTTCCGGGGGCCGTCTCACGTTCCGGACCCCCGGCGGGCCGTTTTCGAGCCTAAGTGTTGGAAAATCCGATGTTTTCGATCGTAATTCTCTAACCGGGAGCCCTATTTGCGAGCCGTCAGTTCCTACAGGTCACTCTATCCTCGAGCGAAGTACTCCTGCCAGTTTCGAATTTTTTCGGGGGCCGTATCACGTTCCAGACCCCCGGCAGGCCGTTTTCGAGCCTAAGTATTGGAAAATCCGATGTTTTCGCTCGTAATTCTCTAACCGGGAGCCCTACTTGCGAGCCGTCAGTTCCTACAGGTCACTCTACCCTCGAACGAAGTGCTCGTGCCAGTTTCAAATTTTTCTAGGGGCCGCATGATGTTCCGGACCCCGGGCGGGCCGTTTTCGAGTCTAAGTGTTGGAAAATCCGATGTTTTCGCTCGTAATTCTCTAACCGGGAGCCCTACTTGCGAGCCGTCAGTTCCTACAGGTCACTCTACCGAATGATCTTAGTGTCAATTAGCAGCAAAAATAAATTTGAACATTGTTCCAACAGAAATCTACCTTGCTCAGTTATGCTTGTCATGTAAAATAATAGGCCATGAATCAAGTTTAAATAAAATTTAAAGGGAAAAAGAACCTTTAGGTTGTACCGAATAGTTCTTACTGGATTCATCAACAACTGTGAATGTATCATCTGAGGAAAGAAGCCTTCCGCTTATCAAAATTGCCCTTGATCGTAAGATAGATTCTAAGGAAGTATTGCTACAAATAAGGAAAATATCTGAAGATAAATTGACAATAGATTAAAAAAAAGGTAACATAAAGTTGATAAAGTAAACAATTAATATATACCTAATTATAGAAGTCAATAGCTGAAGCAACGTGGTCTTTAAGACAAACTTGATACCATGTGGAGATTCAGCCAACTTCATACATTGAACATACTAAGTAAGTATCTTAAACTGAGAACAAAATAGATCATTAACAAAGTAAAACAAAGTTCCAAAGTTATCAACAGTTAGAACTAAGATTGTCATTACTCCAATAATTCACAAGGACAATGTCAAGGCATTCAGTGGCAAAAGTACCACAAGGTTCAGAAAAGAAACGTGAAATTTTTGGTGGCTGGAAACTTTACTTTCCCGCTCATTTTGACTAGCGGCTGGGATTACTTTAGCTCACATTTTACTTTCCCACATGAAAAACAAACACCACCTTGGGGTAAAACGAAGCAAACATAATCCCATTTTTAACTATTTACCTCGTAAAGGAGCTCTAAAGCACTCAAAGCTGTAAGCATATCACTTTTATTGTTAATGTAGGTGCAGAAAAATATGACCCACAATAATCGGGGTGCCTTACAGGACTTATCCAAATGAAGAAGATGACCTGCTGCCTCAAAGCCTGAAAGGGAAGAGCACACGGTCAGAGGACCCTGGCCTGAACGGCGCAAGGCTCTCCGATGCCTAAGTCAGTAAGTGAACTGGAACAAAGGAAGGAGAGAAAGAAGAGAGGCAGAGTAACGACTCTCAAGTATGGGTTGGTGCGTACCTTGCATGTGAAATGAGGTTATATTTATAGAGAATTGGGCGATATCTTGGATGATATTTTGGCGTGGGTCCCGTGATTTGATAGGGAAGTCATCATCAGCCCACAAAGTAATAAATGCGGTCCATTCCAGCCCACTTTGCATTTAATGCCAGTCGGATCAGCCCACATCGCATTTAATATGCAAGTGGAGATTCTCTCTTGCTTCGGCTTTCGTCCCGGCTCCTTTGGCCGAGGTCAAGCTTTTAGCCGAAGTGAGCACCTAGGCAGCCGAGCTCGACGCTAGCGGCCAGGACCCGTCTGACTTCGGCTGAGGCCTCTGCCCTGGTAGCCGAGGTGAGTCTAGTGCCACGTGGATGGCACGCGGATGGCAAGTGAGGCACGTGAGAATGCTTAGTCCCATCTGATGGCCGTGATTAGCGTAATCCTGGAGCTTTGAAAATCTTCCCACACAATTGCCCCCTAGCTTGTGACCTCTTAAGCGTTCTAGCCTTTAGGGGTCAGAAGCTAGAGAACCCGTCTGGAGATGCAGCGATCGTTGCCTGATGTCGCTTCAACTTCTCTGAGGTAATAAATGCTTTCGTCCTGTCCGTCCTGGGAAACGAACCGGCGGCTACACGTGTAGCTTCTTCACTGATTGCGCTGTCTCATTGATGGAACAGGCGCGGATTGCGAAGTCTGCCTCTTCGAATTCGAAAGTGGCGCCCAAAGAGGGTTTCTTCCCCTATAAATAAGGTTGTCTCCTTTCTTTCTTTTTTCTGATTTTCTTTGCCCTTATCTTCGATTTCTGCCTTGCTCTTCATCCGGCTTCTCGAGATCTCTCTGGCGAGGACGATCGTATGACGCGCCCAGATCTATTCTTGACTCGCCCTTCCGTTTCTGTAAGTAACTTCGTGCCCCTGTCTGTTTTTTAGGGTTTTCCACCTTTAGGGTTTCTTTCCGCCTTCTTCCTCTTTTAGACATGGGCACCTCTAGGTTTCGGTTAGATACAGGCGAGGGCATAGCTAGGTTTAGGGCTAATTACAACATCCCGGAGGGAGTTCGCCTCAGGCCGGCGGATCCCATCGACTATGCCACGCGTGGCTGGTCCTGCGGCTGGATGCCGTTCCCTCTGATCTCTGTGATCGAGGGCGGGGTCAGATTTCCTCTGCACCCCTTGTTTAGGGCCTGCCTCAGCGTCTGGTCGATTACCCCGTGCCAGCTGATGCCCAATGGCTTCAAAGTCATCATGGGCACTGCGAAACTGAACGAGATCTTGGGGACCAACCTGGGTGTCCATGACATCGAGGACGTCTATGATATCGGGAAGGCTGGGGGAGACAATTATTATCTCCGGGTGAAGCAGCGCCGAAGAGGCTTCGTCCTGGCCTTGGAGGATTCCAGTAAGAATGCCGAGGAAGACCTCTTCTGTGTGTCGGGGGACTGGGAATTCAGCGCTGGTGAGGACAGGAGGCTGATGGTCCCTCGCCACCTCGGGGCCGTCCCAAGTAAATACTGCTTCTTTTCTCTATTTATTTTGCTCAACCTCTATGTTGCCGAGCTGACACTCTTATTGTTTGTGGCGCAGAACTGCACGCGAGGCGATGCCAGGCTGTGAGCGAAGGCTGGAGGAAGAACGTTGACGACCACCAAAAGGTCGAGAGATACAAGGGGCACGAGACCAGATCGGCTTGGAAGCTGCTGGGGTATACGCCGAGGTACCGGGGCCAGTACAAGAGAATCGGAGCGGCTCCGGAGGACGAGCCGCAGCCTGATCATCCTCCTGTCACCTTGGCCGTGCCTGCCAGGGTTCCTTTGATCGACCCTGCTGCGAGCCGAGCTGCGTCTGGCGCTGAGGCATCCACCTCTTCTAGCTCGGGGTCGCCGAACCTAAGGGAGATAGTAGACGCTTATTCGTCCGACCAGGAGGAAGGAATGGAGGGAGGCTCGAGAGTGCCTGGTACCAAGGATCTGGCGGCCAAGTTTAGGCGCGGATCCTTTTCTTCTGCAACACCATCGTCTGCCAGCACCCGCGTGGCCTCGGGCTCGGGGGGTGCTGCTGTAACCTCTGCTCATGCCACCACACCGAGCGAAGGAGCGCGGAGGCGTTCCCCGGATCGCCCAAGGGAGGGGTCCCCGCCCAGGAAGAGGTCCAAGGCGGGTGAGAAAGACTCGGGGGCTGGACATCCTCCAAAGGGTAAGACACCTGCGCGAGCGCCCGGGGGCAAAGCTCCGCCCGAGAAGAGTGCGCCGGCTAGCAGGGTGACTGGCGAGGCGGCTCGCGAGATCACCGTCTCGATAGGGCAAGGATCCGGATCGGCTTCCGGACCTCGTACTGCCCCAGCGGCATGGAGACCCAAGATGGAGACGCAGCCCGGGAAGCCTATAAACGTCGAGGACCAGGTGATGGGGAACTCCGACGTCATCGGAGCCCTCGCAAAAGCTTGTGCCTTGCCGCGTGACATGGAAGGGCACGCGAGGTACGACAGCGAAAGCCTGCTGGTCTCGGCAATTCAGGCTGAACTTTTGGTAAGTATCTTCAACGCCTTTTTTCAAGTGCTTCAGTTCGGCTTCTGTTAGCTGACTTATTTTTTTCCTTTTGCAGAACCTTCAGAGGCTCCTGGTAGTGATGGAAAGGAGTGATAAGAACGTCGCGAAGGTCACTCAGCTGGAGTCTGAGAGGGAAAAGCTGAAGAAGGAGCTGGAGGAGCTGAAGAAGAGTAGCGCCGAGGTGACCGCACAGCTGGAAGTAGCTCTGGTCAGCGTCACTGAACTCACGTCGAAGACCCATCAACTAAAGGGTGACATCTGGACGAAGACTAGGAGGATTGCAGAGCTGGAGTTGGAGCTGGCCAGAACGAGGTCTGAATCGGCGGTTGAGGCGACGAGGCTGCGCGGCGAAGTGTTGGCCGGGCGTGCCGAAATCGAGAAGCTGAAGAAAGAGAATGCCGGTCTCAAGGCTTCTCTGTTGTCCGAGACACAGTCTTCTTTCCAGAAGGGGGTGGACAAGGCCACTGAGGAGTACGAGAAGCAGGTGGAGGAGATCACCTCCATTCTGTTTGAGGAAGGGTGCTTGGTCGTATTGAGGCATGCGGAGGTTCCCGAAGACCACCCGGTCTATCGGAATCTGCCGAAGTACTCGGACCCAGTCCTTGAGCTGAGCTCTACACCCTTGGGCGAGAGTGCCCCAGTCGATGCCCCTGCAGCTGATCCTGTCTCGGATGGTGCTCCAACTGCTCCGTCTGCTAGTGATGCCCTAGTCGCGCCTCAAGGCGACGCTCCTTCTGCCCCTCCTGCTGGTGATGCACCAGACAAGGCTGCGGTTGTAGCCGAGACCGCTGGTTCATCAGAGTCAGTGATCATACTGGTGGAGTCACCGAAGCCGCAGTAGTTATATCCTTCTTGCTTTTGCTCTTTGTAATCTTTCCTTCCTATCTTTTGCATGCAACGCTCAGCTCTGTAATGTCCTTCACTTTTAATGAAAAACAGGGCTCTTTTACTTGTGCATTTGTGCTCCATTTTCTCTCTTTCCCTTTCTTTTGAGTTCGGCTCTTTTATGCTTGAGTCCGGCATAGCAGTAAGTGTGGTGGTATGGCCAATGAGAAAAACGAGCGGATGGCTCCACGTGGTGCCATCGGAACCACTGGTCAGCATATAGGAAGACGTGCACCTCACGTAAGGCGTGGGAGACCTCGCCTCATAATTTCCTTTGAAGACCGGGCCCTTCTTCTTCTTATAAATAGGAGTGGCAAGCTCGCCATGGGAGAGAAAAGAACCCTGACATTCTACCTTCTGACATGGGAACCTGCCTCTTTCTATTAGCCAACCTGGCAGCCATGCTTGGTAGAACCTTAGGAACATTTGACCCGTGTGGAACCCTTGCGCCAGAAGACGGCTTCCTCCGGGAGGGACAGCCTGTCGTAGTCTGCACGCTCTCTGAAGACGACCCTCGTGGACTACGCGCTATCTGAACGTGGGTCCACGACCAACTCCCTCCGATGCGGCTGCATGGGAATCTTTGCAGCTGTGGGCTGGTGGCGCCCCGCGTGTTTGGGGGTCTTATTTTCATCCCGCAGGGCCCTGTGTGGAATCACTGCCGCAGATCTTCTTGTGGGATATCAAGACCTCCGAGCGGTGGGCAGGATCGAGAGGTCCTTGAACCGAGGGGGCTCTTTTTTTGCAAAGCTTGGTCTAACCAATCAAAGTGTATTGTAGAGCTCAGTGAGATTCAGAGTCCCCCAAAGTCTCCAAACAGTGGACCAGCGAGGATCGGAGTCTTCAAGCTTCCAATCTAGAGGGCGTTGAAGAGCTCAGGACGCTGAAGACCGGACTGAAGAGTTAGTGAAGATCAGAGCCTCCCAGAGTCTTCATTTCTTTTTTGTTTCTAGAGGACTACGAGCCTCCTTAATGTACTTTGTTTCCTTTTCTGTAATCCTTGTAATGAAGCAATTACAATAAATAAAAAGAACAAGCTTTCTGATCATATAATCTGTGTACAGTACTTCTGTGTTTTTGCATTTTTTGCTTTTCTTGTACTATTTCGCGATATTTGTATTTTTGTGTTGCTTTTCTGCACTCCAGTGCTTGCACTGCTCTTTCTTTTTCGAAGACTGTCGTTGGCCGAAATGGACCGCCATTGGCCGAGACGGTCTGTCATCTGCTGAGACGAACCTAGAGCCTCGAGGATCTCGGCTGAGCGAGCCTGAGTTCGGGAACGATCTCAGGGGGTGTATGAACCTAGAATTTAGGGAGCGTCCGGATGTATGTATCCGAAGCCTCTTCCAGGGTTAGGAACCCAAAATTTAGGAAACGACCGGATGTATGAATCCGAAGCCTTTTCCAGGGTCATGGACCCAAAATTTAGGAAACGACCGGATGTATGAATCCGAAGCCTTTTCCAGGGTCATGGACCCAAAATTTAGGAAACGACCGAATGTATGAATCCGAAGCCTTTTCCAGGGTCATGGACCTAAAGCTGCCGAACTCAGACAAGGTGAGATGACACAGATTGATGACAGGGCAAACGCTGCTTTCATTGATTCTGAGACTTTCGTTACATTTTTAGAAATAGAATTTCTTCAAGTGGGATGCATTCCATGGTCTCGGCAACGGCTTGCCTTCTAAGTCTTCGAGTTTGTAAGAGAATCGTCCTGCCAGTGAGACCATCCTGAACGGGCCATGGCAGTTCGGGGCCAGCTTTCCTTCATTCGGATCTTTGTCAGCTGGCAGGGTCTCTCC
Organism: Litsea cubeba; assembly: GCA_012931725.1. Lineage (NCBI taxonomy): Eukaryota > Viridiplantae > Streptophyta > Magnoliopsida > Laurales > Lauraceae > Litsea > Litsea cubeba. Next base: position 91,554,010 of record CM022944.1, on the reverse strand, counting down.
TACGGAGAAACTTCTTTCTCTGACTTTTTCATTGTATCCTCTGGCTAGCCGCTGCTGATAGTCAGTCAGTCGTAGGGCTGCTGCTTCTCGAGGCTCGTCCACTAGATCCAGCTCCATCGCCAGGTTTGTCTCGTTTCGGCCCTCGGTCGACCAACTCTGTCCTTAAGGTGGGGAGGCCAATTTCTAAGGGAATGACCGCCTCCATCCCATAGGCCAGAGAGAAAGGTGTCGCCGAGGTGGAGCGCCTTGGAGTCATTCTGTATGCCCACAACACGCTAGGAAGCTCCTCTACCCATCTCCCTTTTGCCTTGTCTAACTGCTTCTTCAGGCCGTCCAGGATTATCTTGTTAGAAATTTCGGCCTGGCCATTGCTCTGTGGATGTGCCGGAGTGGAGTAATGGTTTCTGATGCCATGCTCTTAACAGAAGTCCTTGAAGGATTTGGAGTCGAACTGAGTCCCGTTGTCCGAAATCAGGGTCCTGGGGATGCCGAACCTCGTTATGATGTTCTTTCACATGAAGTTCTTGGAGTCCCTATCAGTGATGGAGGACAGTGGTTCAGCTTCTATCTACTTCGTGAAGTAGTCCACAGCAACTATCAGCCATCTCTTATTCCCTGGAGCTCGGTGGAGAGGCCCCACAATGTCCAACCCCCATTGAGCGAAGGGCCATGGACTAGAGAGGGGACTCAGGTCTTGCGCTGGCTGATGAAGAGAGTGGGAGAACTTCTGGCATTTCTCGCATTTCCTGGCGTATACCTGCGCATCCTTTTGCATGTAGGGCCACCGATAACCTTGGCTTATAGCCAGTGTAGGCCAGTGATCGACCTCCGATGTGACTGCCACAGATTCCTTCATGGATCTCATACAGGAAGTTGTCCACCTTGTTCGGATGGACGCATTGGAGGTAGGGACCCGTGAAGGATTTTCTGTAGAGTTTGCCTTCGGGAGATAGCCAGAATCGAGCTGCCTTAAGTCTGATTCGGTGGGCTTCAGTCTTGTCTTTGGGGAGCTGGTCGTCCTTCAAGTAAGAGATGATTGGATCTATCCAGCTTGGGCCGAGATCAGCACAAAGGACTTGCCGAGGTGAGTGGAGCTCTAGGCTTGATCTTGATATCGATCCAACCTCGACAGTCCTTTTCTTTCCTGCTTCGACAACGGAGGCCAGGTTTGCAAGGGCATCAGTGTGCGTGTTGGCATCTCTGGAGATCTGCCTGACCTCGGCTGTCTGGAAATGAGAGAGTAGTTTTTTCACGAGGGCTAAGTAGGCCGCCATCCTGTCGTCCCTGGCTTGGTAGTCTCCAGCGAGCTAGCTAGTAACCAGTTGCGAATCGCTGAAGATCACTAGTTGCTGGGCTCCTAGGATTCGGGCGCTGTTCAGCCCCGGTATCAGAGCTTCATACTCTGCTTCATTGTTTGTTGCTTTGAAGTCTAAGGTGCGAAGGCTTGCTCTATGACCAGTCCCTCTGGCGATTGGAGGACTATGCCGGTGTCAGCTCTCTTGGAGGTGGACGAACCGTCAACAAAGACCTTCCATGCCGAGGCGGGATCTTGTTCGACCTCGGTAACTTCAGGCTCATGCCCTATGCCCCCTAGTTCCGTGCCGGGCTGGGTCGGAGTCGAGCTCGGCGAGATGAACTCTACAATGAAGTCTACCAGAATCTGGGCTTTGATCGCAGTCCACGGACGGTACTGAATGTCATACTGCCCCAGTTCGACTGCCCATTTTGAGATTCTCCCTGAAAAGTTAGCTTTTTTGAATATAGAACGGAGTGGATGCTCCGTGATCACCACAATGGTGTGGGATTGGAAATAATGGGAGAGCTTGCGGGAGGCGCTGACGAGTGCCAGTGCGAGCTTCTCCAACAAAAGGTATCTGTCTCGGCATCAAGCAGGATCTTGCTTGTATAGTAAATTGGCTTTTGGACTCCTTCGTCCTCTCTGATGAGGACGAAGCTCACCGCATGATCTGAGACCGCAAGGTATAGATACAAAATCTCCCCCTGAGTTGGGGTAGAGAGTAAGGGTGGTGAAGACAAATAAGTTTTGAGTGCTGCCAATGCTTGGTTGCACTTAGGGGTCCATTGGAATTTTAAGTTTTTTCTCAGAAGCTGAAAGAAAGGCCGGCACTTATCTGATGATCGGCTGATGAAGCGATTGAGTGCTGCAGCCATGCCTGTAAGCTTCTGGACCTCCTTTGTAGTAGATGGGCTCTGGATGCCCAAGATTACAGTAATTTGGTCTGGGTTGGCCTCTATTCCTCTCCACGTTACCATGCTTCCGAGGAACTTGCCAGAGGCTACGCCGAAGGCGCACTTGGAAGCATTCAGTTTGAGCTTGAACGTGCAAAGGATGCTGAAGACTTGGGCCAGATTCAGCCAGATGGTCGCTGGAGTGCCTGAACTTGATGACCATGTCGTCAATGTAGACTTCCACCGTCTTGCCGAGCTGAGCCTGGAACATCTTTGTTACGAGGCGCTGATATGTTGCCCCCGCGTTCTTTAGCCCGAAGGGCATCACCTTGTAGCAATAAGTACCGCGGGGGGTTATGAATGCGGTTTTCTCCTCGTCTGGCTCATACATCGGGATCTGATGGTAGCCTCGGTAGGCGTCGAGGAAGCTCATTCGGTCATGGCCGGCGGTGGCGTCGATCATCTGATCAATTTTTGGAAGGGGGAAACTGTCCTTAGGGCAGGCCCTGTTGAGATCTGTGAAGTCCACGCACACCCTCCATTTGCCAGTCTTCTTCTTAACCACCACTGTATTGGCCAGCCAGACCAGGTACTGGACCTCCCGGATCGCGCCTGCCTCCAGCAACTTGTCCGACCTCTTCGACTACCGCATCTGTCTGCTGCAACCCCGTCCTTCGGGCTTTTTGCACCACTGGCTTTTGGCTGGGATCCACATTCAGCTTGTGGCACATGACCTCAGGGTCGACCCCAGGCATTTCGCTCGGGGTCCAGGCAAAGACATCCACGTTCTGCATTAGAAACCTTGAGAGCTCGGCTCTCTCTTCGTCTGGCAGCTGAGTGCTGACCAGGAAAAATCTGTCAGGGTCTGTTGAGTCGAGCCTGACTTCGGCTAGGTCCTCAATACTTTTCTTGTTAGGATCTCGGCCGATCTCATCTAGACCCTTTTCGAACTCCGCCAGGTTGATGTGCTCTGGCTCCTTTTCTCCGGGGACCACGGCCAGCATGCACTGCCTGGCCAGCTGCTGATCTCCTTCCACTGTGACCACCTCCATTTTGCCTTCCTTGTTTTCGAGTACGAACTTCAGCTTCTGGTGGAGGGAGGAGGGGACTGCTTCCAACTTGTGGAGCCACGTTCTGCCCAAGATAACATTGTAGGGAGAAGGGGCGTCCACTACCAGAAAGTCGGCCAACACGAGTGGGCGTACATCACGGAGGCTCCGCCCACTCGGGTTTCCATGGTGATTTTACCCTTGGGGTAGACTGGTTTGGCGGATAATCCTAGCAAGGGCACACGAACCTCCGTGAGGTCAGCTTATGAGAGTTTCATCTTCTTGAAGCACTCATAGTAGAGGACCTCGGAAGAGCTGCCGGAGTCGACGAGGATCCTCTTCACAGTGAAGTCCTTCAGCTTCATGGTCAAGAGCAGAGGGTCGTTGTGGGGAAGCTGGACTCCTTCCACGTCTCTGTCTGAGAATGAGATGGCTGGTCGGTCGCAGCGCGCTCTCTTGGACGCTAGCCCGAGCTCGGCTCTCATCACCTCCTTCCCGTGCGAGGCCCGCCTGGCTTCGGCACGAGCCCAAGGGCTGTCTCGAGCTGAGGGAGAGGAAGCTGAGGGCGCCAGATGGATCACATTGATGGATCTTTTCAGAGTCTTTGCCGTCTGGATCCCTAGTTGCGCTCTGATGAGCTCGGCTACCGCCACTGCCAACATCTCTTGCCTTCACGAACTCTGCAAGGTGACCTTCCTTGGCGAGCCGCTCCAGGTGATACTTCAGGGTTCTGCACTCCTCAGTCATGTGCCCGTTACCCTTATGGTAGGCACAGAACCTGGTTTGGTCACGTTTGGAGGGGTCGCCTGGCAAGGGTCGAGGCCACTTGAAGAATGGCTGGGTCTTTACCTTGTTCATAACCTGGTGGATCGGCTCCTTGAAGACGATGTTCACAGCCTGGTAGGCGTCGGAGGAAGGCCTGGTCCTCCTGCTGCCCCCTAGACCCGGACGCTGTAGCTTTCGCCAAACTGGAGACCCAGGCTTGCTTCGGCTCTTGCCTCTGGAATGACTTCTTACCCCTCTGCTGGGGCTAGTTGCTTTTTTCCTTGGGTTCCGGGCCTTCTTCCTCCCGAGCTCGGATCTCGTCCTCCTCCCGGGCGACATAGCGCTTTATCGGGACATCAAGGCCGGCATGGAGGGAGCGGGGTCTCCAACTAGATCTTTCCGCAGCTCGTGCCCTAGGTAACAGGGCATTTTTAGAAGGCGAAAATCGCCACCTCTTCTCTGGTATCTTCGATCTGGCTGTAAATCGCCCAGAACCGCTGGGCGAACTGGGTGAGGGTCTCGCCCTGCTTCATCTTTAGGGCAAGGATATCAGCATCGGTCGTGGGGACGACGTTGTAGGCTTGGAACTTCTTCAGGAAAGAGAGCTGGAGCTCTCTCCAACTCGAAATAGACTTCTCTGGTAGAGTGCAGAACCACTTCAGAGGGAGGTCGCTCAAACTGGAGGAGAAGATCTTGCAGTTGAGGTGGCCTTCGTTCCCCCAGATGGACATCTTTTGGGAGAAGTGACTGAGGTGAGCGGACGGGTGAGACAATCCGTCGTAGGGGACGAACCGCGGGACTGAGAACTTCTTGGGCAAGGGAGTTCTCTCGATGTCCCTTGTGAAAGGAGAGGCCCCCAAATCGGCGGGGCCACAGATTTCTTGCTGGTCCCGCATCTCCAGGTTATGCTGAAGAGCCAGCTTGATGCGCTTGTCGAGCCGCTCCTGCTCGTCGTCCTTCTCTGGCGTCAGTGCTCTTGGCTTTCGCTTCGAATGGCCTCGGCTATGATGGCCATGAGCTCGTCCGTCGCGGCCACGATGGCTATGGGTGTTGCTCGAGCCCTCATCGTGGGCATGGCTGCGCTTCAGATCCAAAAAGGCTCTCAGATCCTCGCGGGAGGGCTGGACTACCTTGCTATGGACAGCTCTCTTCTCGCCTTGGGGCTCTGAGGGCTGCCTTAGAGAGGCATTTTGCACCGCTCTTAGTTGCTGGTGCTGGCGGATTATTCGCTCTTGCGACTGGAGGAGAGCGTTTTGAGCCACGATGTCTCCTCCAGCATCAGGGGGTTGCACACGGCGTGGCTCCTCCACCGCCGCAGCTTTGCCTTTGAGAGGGCGCTCACGTCGACGCTCGTCCCGTTGGGGAGGCGCGACTTCATCGTCAGAGCACGAGGTCTCAACTCCCTCTTGGAAGGGAATCTCGACGAAGGGTCGCGAGCCTACGCGCTCCTCGCCTGCAGATGCGCCACTGACCGTTCCGGACCGTCCCTGAAGAGGGACGTCCGTCGACGGCCCCGGACGCTCGAGTCTTGCTCTCAGGGACTCTCCACCCTTCTTAGCTTTCGGAGGCATGGTTTCTGGGAAGATTGAGAAGGTCGGGAAGGTTGGGATAGTACTTTCCCACAGACGGCGCCAATTATAGGTGCAGAAAAATATGACCCACAATAATCGGGGTGCCTTACAGGACTTATCCAAATGAAGAAGATGACCTGCTGCCTCAAGCCTGAAAGGGAAGAGCAAACGGTCAGAGGACCCTGGCCTGAACGGCGCAAGGCTCTCCGATGCCTAAGTCAGTAAGTGAACTGGAACAAAGGAAGAAGAGGAAGAAGAGAGGCAGAGTAACGACTCTCAAGTATGGGTTGGTGCGTACCTTGCATGTGAAATGAGGTTCTATTTATAGAGAATTGGACGATATCTTGGATGATATTTTGGCGTGGGTCCCGTGATCTGATAGGGAAGTCATCATCAGCCTACAAAGTAATAAATGCGGTCCATTTTAGCCCACTTTGCATTTAATGCCAGTCGGATCAGCCCACATCGCATTTGATATGCGTCTTGTTGGGCCAGATCATGTTGGACGCCTTTGGCGGTAGAGGTACCATCGGATCCACCCTCGGGCCTTGCCCTGATTTGGCTTCAGCCGCTGGATGCCGCCCTGTCAGGGATCTGGCGAAGATTGTGGACGGCTGGATGTCGCATCTGTCTCACTGGCTCGCGCCCCTATTCCTCCACGTGTCCGATGGCGTGGCGGGTGAAGGGTGCGAGTGGAGATTCTCTCTTGCTTCGGCTTTCGTCCCGGCTCCTTTGGCCGAGGTCAAGCCTTTAGCCGAAGTGGGCACCTAGGCAGCCGAGCTCGGCGCTAGCGGCCAGGACCTGTCTAACTTCGGCTGAGGCCTCTGCCCTGGTAGCCGAGGTGAGTTTGGTGCCATGTGGATGGCACGCGGATGGCACGTGAGGCACGTGAGAATGCTTAGTCCCATCTGATGGCCGTGATTAGCGTAATTCTGGAGCTTTGAAAATCTCCCCACACAGTTAACTTCAGCTTCCAACAAGCGAAGGAGTTTTGAATCGTAAACTGCTGATGCAACAAGGCTAGAAATTGAGAATAGTTTTACAATGAGGGCCAAAATCGGAATACATGCCTGGAAAATCAACATTCAATCAGTATAGAGCCCAAAATATGGAAGCACGCAGTAAACATGTAATATTAAATTTGAATGAAGAATGAACAAATTACCGGTCAAAAAATGCAAGAAAGTGGAAAAGCATAGTGTCGTTTAGTTTTATAGAAATAATAATCAGATGTGAACAAACTCGGACTTGTTCTTTTCTATGAAGGTCACTCGACAAAATAATATCATAAAAAAAGGATTTCAGGTGCAAAATACAATAACAGTAAATTGGAAAATAGATCACTGTTAGACGATAGCATCACATGCAAAACCAGAGAAGACCAAAAATCAACAAAAAATTATCAGGATGTAGGGAAGAGTAGTGTCGACATAGATGCACCTAGGTACAAGGCATAAGCACATAAGCTTACAGCAGCTGGCCCTGAGCAGATAACAATTACCCAATTTTCAATTCCAGATGGCCGATTTCCTTAAGAAACCCATCTCACATTTAATTTAATCCTCCAGCTGGAAGGAACCATTTACACTTCCCTTGAGTTTCTAGGCTGGCCCATCAATTGAGGTGCTCCAATGCCAATGTAGGTTAGATGTTGTATTACTTTTGTCACTGGCGGACCTACGTATAGGCAAGGGGGTCCATGGTCCCCCTTAAGTTTTCAAAATGTTATTTTTTACCACTAGAACTTTTGTAATTTTTTATTTTGCCCCTTATAATTTCAAATCTTTTATTTTTAAAGATTACTCAGATCTTTTAGGGGTACAAGATGGGCCCAGATCCAGACTAGACCTGACTCGATGGGAACTAAGTTTGGTCTATGATGCCTGTGATGTTGATAATCCCTTAATGAAGAACTGAGAAATGTAAGGGTAAAATAACTAGCGCTTAGCACCAAAAAGAATCATTACTCCTCTCTCTCTCTCTAGAGACCTCAACTACATGCACTGAAGTTAAAAATAAAGGAATAATGGCCACAACAAATTTTTTAGTTAGATAGCAGGAGTGAGCCAACTCCAAATAGATGGCATAGGATGATAATGATATTGATGATGGATGCTTTGAACAAGTAGTAGACTTTTACATGCAACACCAACCTGCATTCCTTCTACACCGCTGATTCCGATGCCAATATCTGCTTCTTGAATCATACCAACATCATTTGCCCCATCACCAATTGCTAAAGTTGTCTTTCCAGTTCCTTCTTTTACCAACCTAGTCACCTAATGCAGGAAAATCCCAACAGTAAACGGAACATCAGAGTCTCCTCTTTAGCAGAGTATCAATTGCATGAAAGGGACAACTATATAAATAAAGGCTGACAAATCCTACCAGGGCCTTCTGCTTTGGTGAGACACGACAGCATATGACAGATGCTTGGTCTGCAGCAAGACCCAAAAAATGATGCTTCAGATCATCCCCTAAAGCATAAGATAAAGTTTTCCAATCAATAATTAGAGAGAATGCATCATGAGGGTCCTTCTCCACATTGATCATTTTTGATGCATTAGTGATTTGCATCAAAATATTCTCTTTTGTAACCTGGTCAGTCATAAAAAAAAAAAAAAAAATCAGCAAAGAATAACATGAAATCAACTCTACCCCTTTCAATTAAGTGATACAAGAACTCTTGTCAATCACAAAGTATACAGTACCTTGTCAGTATCTGTGTTTGTCAAGGTTTTCCCAAATATTCAGACCAGCTTGTGCTAGCTTATCTATGCATTGAGGGACCTTTTGAGAAGGAAAATGAATGATAAAAAAGGTTGATATGATCGTGTGAAAGCGCAACATGAATATGTATGATGATGAATGATGAGAAGAAAATCCATGTACCTGACCCCAATATAGTTTGGGACAAGGATTTGATGATGACGACGACGACCATCATGAACATGTTGGTTGTCACATAATACATGCATTGTAAAATTTCTTTTTCATTCACAACTCAAAGGGACCATCAGCTTCAAGAGTGACTACTCCTGTATCACTACAAAGAGAAAAGCGAGAGAATTCATAATGCAGTCAGCCCTTTACTTTCAGATGCCATCTACGTTAGAAAAGAGTAAATCAAATAATACAGAAAACCAAAGAAGAACCTAGTTGGTTTTCATGAAAGAGAAAATCCAAGATACAAAAAGTTTGAAGTTCATAACTAGATTTCTATCCTGTTAGACATACAGTAAAGAGTCTCAAACAGGTCCATGTCCTAGAATCAAAAACCACATATGATAGCAAGTGACATGTGTGGTAATCAGGAAAAAAAATCTAATCGTTCATCTGGCAAAAGGTAATTGGGTGACATCAAAGACTATAGAAATGATACATATTTTAAACTTTACATAAGACTAGTTACCTGCTTATATTTCTTGTAGATTCGCTTGGTAACTATGTTCTTGGATTCATCAAAAAATGTGGGAACTTCACTTCTTTTAAATCATCTACTCCCTGCCACAGCCACTACACGCTGCCAACTCATTCTTCCTCCACTTAACCATTACCGTTGTAAAATAAAAATTCATGCAAACATTCTACTACATACTAACATTCAAATGCCAATGAAAATTTATATATTCAAATATTCTTACAACATTAAAAGCAACTTACCATTATCATTGCAAAAAAAAAAAAAGAAAAATCCATCCTAAAAAAAAGAGCATTGTTATGACATTCCAACACATGCAACACTGTTTAAAAATAAACAAAGAGCAACACTGCATCCACTTTTCTTCAATCCTGCAATAAAAAAAACAAAGACCAAGATTAACATATAATTAAAGTGAACTGCACAACGAGATGTAATTTATTATAAAGTCTAAACAACATTGACATTTTTATTTACCTTTAGAACTTTTTTTTATTGCTCTCTTGTAATAATACTTTCAAAGATCATGATGGTTGAAAGTGTGGCATCTATATAATAATGGATACATGTATCCAACACATGCAGCCCGTTTGCTCAGTGATTGTATACAGAGGCTAATTAAAACCTTGAATTAAAAAATAATAATTATACCTAGTCAGGATCAATCGAGCCTGCTGGATCATGACTACCCTCTCCAACCGAATCATTTCTCGCTCTGTAGCCGCTGCCAGCGTCAGGTGCCTGTAATTATTTATTATACAGTTAAAAATAATTTAAAAAAAAGTAACATAAATATTGATACATCAATGACATAATTGACAATTTAAACGTACAAATTTATTTGTTACTAACCTGAGTAGTGGGTGGTGGGTCTGAAGTCAGCGGGCCGCGACTCTGTGATAGACGAGCCTCCAGCTCTGCCAACTCCACCCTCATCTCGGCCCTCATCTCTGCCCTGAGCTCGGCTGTCACCTCATCCTTGATCGCCGCCTTCATGGAATGCAGCATCTCCTCAACCTCCTCATGTGTACGGAAGCACAAATCCTGGGAGGAGCTAGCACCGAATGACTCCGCTCGCGCGATGTGCGAGCGTGGAATGCCCGACCCATACGTGAGCGTGTATCCGTGCCCGTCCTGGCCAACGACAGAGTGGAATATCTCATCCCTCCGCGATGGCAAACTACGCTCCTCATCGGGCAACTCCTCCAGGCGTGACTGATACTGGGCATGCGTAGTTGATTTATTTAATATATTATTATGCATAACCGGTTAAACATCTTTGAACTCATATTCATGGTTGCCAAGATCCGTTGAGTCAAACATCTTTGAACACTAAGCCATCACCCCCCACCAACTCCGTGATACACATGGGGGATGGCCACCACCTTTTCCTTTCCACCACCTTTGAGCACTAAGTATCATACACATTGTCTATGGGATTAGAGGCAGATTTTTATCATTTTTTGATCTCCATGTGCTATAACATTTTTTCCAACAGCATGGAGTTAAGAAAGGAATCAGACACAAATTTTGGTATGTGAAGCATCAGACCCTACGTATCAGACCCTACGTCACCTCTATATGTGAAGCATAAGACCACCCACTTTGGGTTGGTCTTTTAGGTTTTCTCTCTTTAATTATTCTTAATTCCCTACAGTCCACAGAGTAAAGAGAAAAGTAACTTCTTAGCCTGTACTATAACTCAAAGAATTCGTTATGAGGAGAATTTTATAATCAGTTGGATGCTTTCTACTTCGAATTTCTCAAATTCTCAAATTATCCAATACACCTTAATAGATAAGGTCTTGTTCCTATGGCAAAGTTCTTAATTGGAGAGAGGAGACATTTCTCATGGACTACGCCGGTAATGTCTTGTTTACCATCCGGCGATGCAAGAAGGTATTCCACATCTCACTATCTGGTTTATTGAGAGAGAGAGATAGAGAGAGCTTGCTTATTTTCTTGCTCTATATAGTTAGATGTATAGATAGAAATTTTGGATATAATTTCCAACAATCCAGAAATCCCATTGCATAAACTCAAGGTTGTATTTGGTGAAAAAAAAATGCAAACAAAACCCGATGAAGATGCCTCACATACTTAAAGGGTTATTTGCCTTTTATACATGTGATAGGAAAATGAGATTTATATATGTAAATGCTACATATGCAAATGTTACACATGAGAAACACATTACCGTGTTTATCGAAAATATCATTTTCACACGAGTAAATGAGTACATCCAACGGTTTTAGATTTATTTGGATTTTTTTGGACTTTTTAACAAATTCCTGTTAATCAATGAAGAATTAGGATATGTAACTCTAGGTCCATTTTTATATATAGGAAGAAAGTGGACAAAGAAGAAGATAAATGCAATACATAATCAGCTAGCTACATGAAATGTACTTTAATGATTTTAACTTACGAGGATAGCTACAACCTCCGGATGGCGAGGATCTCGAGAAAGCATCCAAACGGACATCCTGTCGCTCGGATTGCCCTTGGAACGCAGCTGTTTGGTTGAGAGTTAGGTTAATTAGTATAATAGCATACAAAATGACTTAAATATAAATTACGTATACGATCTAACTTTTTTACCTCATGGCGGACCTGCGGGATGTGTCGAGTCCCCAACCTGTGTGCGGGACCCTGCATTGCGCGGTTCCGCGCATTTGTATCCGCCACTCTCTGTTTTCAATATTTATCAGTTAATTTTTGTTAGTTACGATAGTCACTAATAAATCGTTAAAATGCACGTATTAAAAATATATATATATAACTTTCTCACCTGTACCTCCTCGCTCGTCCAGTACCGGACGAGCCGAGTCCATTGATCCGGGAGAATGCCCCTCGGAACTCGCTCAAGTATGTCAGGGGCATCCTGGTGTGGCTTCCAAATGCTGTATTTTCATCTTATTTTTATGATCTTTCCACATCTTCTGGCACTTCGACATGCAAATTGGCTCGGAACTCGCTCAAATTGTCCTGCAAAGGACAAATAATTTTTCATTTAGTTATGGATTAAATTGACACATTCTGCGGAGAAATGTTAAATTATTACCTTGACCTGACTCCAGATACGATCTAGTGCCTCCACAGGGAATACATCCCAATCAAGTGTAGTCAAAGGGAATGCATGTGGATCCCGGACCATATGTCCTAACTGGCTGATAAGCTGGCGAGCATGCGGATCCACCGGGTGGTACGTCTCATCAAATGACACGTCAATGGGATGACCGAAATTCCAAGTTCGGATCCCTCTAGCAGGGCCTCTCCCCCTGCTGGTAGATGGGCCCGTGCTCACAGAATCTGTTTAAATTACAGATAATATAATTAAATTGAAATAAAATAATTTGCTAGAATTAAAATATTTTAATTAAATAAACTTATACCAGTCTGTGTATCGGCTGATGCAGTCTGGGATGTAGAAGTTGACGCAGTAGCTAGCACCGGATGAGAGATCGATGGCATACTCGATGGGGCCATCAAACTAGGCTGGGCAGAACCCGATGTAGGTCTAGGGTCCCCCGATGACGTACTGGCCTGGGCCTGGCACAGTAGCTCGTCCATTGTTAGCGGACGATCTCTCCTCTTTTGTCCTGACATATTTGTTCAAATGTTTGTAAGATAAATTAGTTTAACGTGATAATTGAAATTAACATTTAAAAATTATTTACACTGAAATTTAACATTGGTGAATTAGTTCCCAACCGTTCACTGATCATGTAAGTCAACTGTATCTCCGTCAATGATATCCCGAACCCAATTAACATCTTCATCACGTTGAATAACTGCATTCTGGTTAAGAACTTGTTGGGGAATGCATCAATATCTGGCTCATCACATTCAATCTGATACACTCCCCTCCTTGACATTTTAACTGTAACCTGCCAGTTAGGATCTTTCGGATCTATGACATAGTAAACTTGCTTCGCCATTGAGGACAGTATGTAGGGTTCGCTGCTTAATTGATCATCACGATGTAACAAATTATTAAAATTTACCAACGTAAACTGGTAATTATCTGTTTTCACTCCTCGGATGGGATCCACCTAATCACACTTAAACAATATAAGTTTTAACCTGTGATTGTATACAACTTCAACAATATCTTCAATCGGCCATAGTAGTAACCAGTATCGAAGGATGGACAACCGAGCCCACTATTTTGGGTCACTCGTTTCTAATCTACATCCTTGATGCGAAATCGAAAGCCGTTGACATCACAAGTTGTGTAACGTCGGGCCGTTATAAAGGGACCATCAGCTAACTGGTTCATTTCATCGGTCAAATTAGGATCTTTGGTTCTTCGTAAGTTACACACCTACGCAATGCATGTAATCAAAGAATATCACTACATGAAAGTAATATGACAGTAGCAAGTGAAACTACTCATAATGAATGAATACGTACATGGTTCTTGAACCAATCGTGAAATGACCGATAATGGGACTGATGAATTTGATTCTCTGTAGCACGAGGCATGTCCCGTTTAAGGTCATCGATGTGTGCCATGCGATGCATAACACGTGTTTAATGACGAGTATGATAATTTAAACAATAGAATTGACAAGTTACTCTTATGAATGAGTGATAACTTACTGAGCCAAAGCCGCAACAGATGGGATGTTGAACAACACCCACCAGCGAGCTTGAATCCACTCAATATTGTTTAGATCAAATGGCGTACCCTCCCCAACTGGACCATCATTAATCCGCGAGGGCCTAGTTAACTTTGTTTCAATATTATCATTAAGATATGTTGCGTAGAAATTGGTACACTCATCCATCAAATACCCCTTAGCCATTGATCCCTCTGGACGAGCTCTATTATGAACACACCTCTTCAATGTATTCATGTACCTCTCGATCGGATACATCCATCTGAATTGGACAGGGCCTCCAAGTAGGGCTTCACTGGTTAAGTGTATGGTCAAGTGAACCATGACATCAAAAAATGCAGGTGGAAAATTTTTTTCTAGATGACACAATGTCACAGCAATCCTCTCTCGCAAACTATTCAATTCATCAATTCGGTTAACTCTAGAACACAGTTGTCTGAAGAAGTTACTAACTTCAATCAACGGCGCTACAATATTCGTAGGCAAACAATTCCGTATGGAGATAGGCAGTAACTGTTGAATAAGAATATGATTGTCATGACTCTTCAAACCCTGTAATGTTCTTTCTTTCATGTTCACATGCTTGGCGATATTTGAACAGTACCTGTCAGGAACCTTGACACCCTTCAGAACGGAGAAGAAGACATCTTTCTCATCTTTACTCATCGTGTACTATGCAGGAGGCATGTATGTCTTGTTGGACTCTCTCAGCTGCAAGTGCAACGGTTTTCTCAAGTCAATTTCTTCCAAGTCATGGCGTGCATTGACACCATCCTTCGACTTCCCTTGGACACCAAGGATGGTCCACAATATATTGTCGCAGACATTCTTCTCAATGTGCATGACATCTAAGTTGTGCCTCAGTAAGTTATCTTTCCAGTACGGTAGATCATAGAAAATACTTTTTTTCTTCCAATCGTGACTTCGCCTTCTATTTGCATCGGGAATAGAAGGGAGCGGGGGGGCCAGTAAATCTTGAAAATCATACACAGTACGTATTTTCTCTTGCTCGAGCTGTGACAACAATTCAACTCCCGTCATTGTTCGAGGTGCTGGACCATATCCCCGAGTGCCATCAAATGACACTTTGTCCCTCTTGAGCCTATGCAATGGAGGTAGAAAACGTCTATGACCCGTGTATGCCCATTTTCTGTCGTGTTTCAACCAAGTTGACTTCTTCTCCCGATTGCAGCAAGGACATGCAAACTCTCCCTTTGTGCTCCAACCCGACAAGTTAGCGTACGCAAGGAAGTCGTTGATTGTCCACAATAATGCGGCACGAAGATTAAACATTTCATTGCTTTCGGCATCAAATGTCATCAGACCATCAGCCCATAATTCATTCAATTCATCGATCAAAGGTTGCATATATACATCAATCTTGTCCCCTGGACCTCTTGGTCCATCAATAAGTGTGGATAGGATCAGAAAAAGGCTATTTCATGCACATCCACGGCGGGAGATTATAAGGTAACAAAACAACTGGCCACAAACTATGATTTGCCCCAGTCATGAATCTGAATGGACTAAAACCATCTGCAGCCAAACCAAGCCGAACATTACGACAATCGCAGGCAAAGTCTGGATTCCTCCGATCGAAGTCTTTCCATGCCGGAGAATCTGCTGGATGGGTTAACTTACCATCATCCCTGCTATTCTCGGCATGCCATCTCATCAGTTTAGAAATATTTGATGACAAAAAAAGCCTCTTCAACCTTGGCTTAAGTGGGAAATATCTCGCCTGCTTTGCTGCCACAAGTTTGCCACGATTGATAACAGTTGTGGAACTATTCTGACGATTATAACCAACCCCGTCCTCTTTCCATCTCGAAGTCTGACACACAATGCACATATCAAGATGGGCATTCTCTTTCCTAAACAACATACAATTGTTTGGACATGCATCCAGACTCTCATAAGTGAAGCCTAAATTTTCAGTTAACTTGCGAGCCTGATAGTAGGACTCGGCAAGTTTTGCACCAGATGGGAGCACTCGATGCAACAACTGGAGGAGCATATCGAAGGACTTGTCAGACCACTGATTCAATGCCTTCAAATGTAACAACTCAACAACAAAGGACAATTTACTAAAGTCCTTGCATCCAGGATACAATTCTGTATGTGTATCATCTAGAATTGCAAAATATCTCTGGGCTTCTTCATCGGCACCGGAGCAAAGATTACTCCCTCTCGCCCCCTCAGTCTCACAGCTTGTGTATTCGGGTGCCAAACCGCACGCGATATCATTTAGCATCACGATCATCGGATCAGTCTCTGGCATATGATCCACCTAAATTTCATCTCTTTCCTCTATGCGACAGGAAACATACTCTTCTCCATGTCTTATCAATTCTTGTACTGCTTCAAGAATCCGTTCAGAAACAGATGCGTTCGAACAAACTCTCTTTTGTAATAATACCGATTCGCACATTTTTTACATGGACAACTGATGAACTCATTGTCAAACCCATTCGTAAATCCCATGAACTGGTTAATCCCCTCCATATATTCCCTTGACATCCTATTCGGTAAATCAATCCAACTCTTATCCATCTCGGTAACTATTTCCGTGGAAATCTAAAATGATCAAGCACAATTAGCCCAAGGTATCGTGCATCATGCAAGTCACTTATTCATAAACTGCAAACTCCATACTACAGGGTGGATGGTCCTATCCCACTCGAGAATGCACGATCCAACTTGCACTCAACAACTCGAATGCTTCGTCCCCTAGTCAGATAAAAATTTCAGCAGCATGTCCGCCCGGTTCTCCAAGTACACGACACAGATACAACACCAGCCGTACCTATGTATGTACCCAGAAAACAATGGGACATCAACCGAAACTCTATCTAACATCGGACTTGCATGAGCTATTGAGTATAAGATGGATAATTGCATTCCCAAACTGTCCGAACTAGACAATTCAAGATTTGCATACGACAAAGTTTGAATGTACATCACAAGAACAACGAATCCAGTCAAAGACCCAAGCCGTCGCGTCAAGGATTACCGAACAGGTGTCGTACAAAATTCTCGAACGGGTCTACGTTTCAATAATGCATGCAAATGAATAAAAGTTTCCAATTTCATTGCTACCATCATAAAAGAATAAGAAGAAAGAAGAATGGTGTAAACCACATATATATGTCAACTAACACAATATTCGTCATTAAAACATTAAAGCACTAGTAACAGTAAGCAATTCAACATTAAAACCTAATCAATCCCAACTCCAGAAAGAACAAAACTTTCTCAAAAACTCTACAGACACAATAGTTCGGAAATTGAAATTTATACATTAATATAAGAGAATATTGTTTAATAAAAAAATAATAATCCCACCACAAAAAGAAGCAAAGAAACCCTTCATTTGTTATAACCATGAAGGGAAAAAGAATGGAGGGGAAATCATTAGAATAATGATGTGATTGGCGTGCATCCTAAATTAATAACTAATGGAATAAACACCCATTGAACATGAGGAACAAAACAAAATCACATAGAAGGGAACAAAATCACCCAAGGGATTCGAACGCCAAGTGCTGAGCAGATACAGCAGATAACAAGTAGGCTTAGAGCTTATGGGTTCTGTGAACCAGAGGATGCCACTTATCTACGCAAAACTTTATACATACCAAGTACGTGTTCCTTGTCATTTTACTGAGTGTGTATTGATATCTTCTTCTTCTTCTTCTTTTTTCCATTTCATGTTAACTTTATAATTTTCAATAGATATTCAGGGGTCTAGCTTATATTCATATGGCTCACGGGGTTAGCCACAGGGATGTGAAGCCCCAAGATCTTCTGGTATGTTTATTTACAGGATAATTTTCTGAATTTTATCTTCAGTTGAGGAATTGTGGTTTTGTCACTTGCTGGATGCAACACAGGTTGATCCTGTTACACACCAAGTCAAGCTATGTGATTTCGGAAGTGCAAAAGTTCTGGTGTGTGGATTAGCTTTGATTCTTTTTTTTTTTTTTTTTGTTCTCATAGTGCCCCCCGCCCTTCATGCCAAATGTCCTGATACTGAGAGAATCAATGATTCATAGCTTATGTAGAAACATCTTGAGTAATAGCATGCTTTTGAGAGGCAACAAAATGGATTTGTATTAAGTGAAAATACGCGTAAAGTTAAACTGTCTATATTTATGGTGTAGAAAGGTATATATGATTGCTTAGAGTTAAGATTTAGAACCCAAAATGTACAAGTTTAAAAAAAAAAACACACATGCACACATTGTTACCTCTTAAAAGAAATCAAACTGATCTAAACAAAGTTGTCGGAAAATCAATCAAAGAGATTCATAGGCAATTGGCTTCTATCTATCACAGCATTCGCCAATGAATCTGGATTCTCATTTTCTTACCAATGAATATGCTTTTAGAAGCTACTGGTTCTAAGCAGCATTATATATATATGTGGGAAATATTCATGTGCATCCATCCCTCACCATGTTATGGTGAGGGACAACATAGTTGGGCCGACTTTATGATATATCCAAACTATTCACACACATGGAACTCACTTAAGAACACTAGACTCATTGATTTTTCACCTATCCAAATGGATTGGACCGTTGGATTGAGGGTTAGAAATTTTCCTTTAATATAAAGTCGTAAAATTTGTGGGCCACGGATGAAGGGGTTTTAGGTCCAAGATGTCTCTTTCCATCCCCCACAAGTCCCATGATTAATGGATCCCTAGGTGGGCCCCATTCTGTTTGTCCCTCACCATATGGTGAGCGAAGGGTGCACAAGAATATCCATATATATACAAACTTTATTTTAAAATGAAGAGAGTACGATAAGAAACAACCAATATAAACAAAACACAACCAGCCTAACACAAGTTTCGACGATAGTTAGCTAGGGCTAGCAGCTTATCCCTTACAAGAACAAAGTGGGGAAAAACAGAATAATAAACACACAACAACCGCAGAAATTAATCCTAAAAAAGGCATGGACGGGAAAAATCACACTAGACAGCTACTATAACACCTCTCTCAATGGGCTGACCCTAGTTAATTGAACTTTGAAGATTTCATATCTCCTGCTTTCCTTTCTCTTTAGATATATTTTCAGACTACTTAGATCCCCCACATCCTCCCACCCGTGCCTGCATAGGCCCCTTCACAGAACCTCATTTTTATATATTGCAACTGTGTCCATTTGATTGCTTATAAATCTATGAGCAATCATAATAAAACCATTTTTACTAATTGGTCCAAGACAGTTTACCCAAAACCATCAAAAATCAGTTGTTTTTTTTTCCATCACACATGATATCCTCCACATATGCAAAGTGCACCCATTAACAAGGTATTCAAGTTCTTCAGAAGCCTTTTGTACCAAGAAATTAGAACTAAATTGTTCATTGAGGTCATGATTAAGATGTCCACCAGCTGTCTACACTGAGGTTTCATCTTTTTCTTCCTAAACTTTTACCCAGGAAAAAAAAGTTTTCTTCCTTCATGAATTTTTCCCTGTAGTTGACATTCGCCAATGCTTTCTACCATTGCAACTATTTTCTTCCAAATGAGATAACCAACAATTTTGGTATGTATATTTTCTTCACTTTCTGGGATCCTTTAGACCACTACACTTTTCTTTTCCAGGTATTAAAAGGTGCTCTCTTGGTTTTTGTTCATCATGGCGGACTGGGATTATCTTTTCTCATCATCAACATCACTAATACCACAAGAAATCAGACAAATATAAACAAAAGAAAGAACTGTATAAATGTCCCTTCAATGAAAAATGAATACCCAACCATAATCCTAGTAAATTAATTTCTAATAACGTAAGAAGTTCCACCTACATCTTGGATTTCTAGGGTGAAGACTTGGGCAAGCACCCAAAATCAAATCAACAGTTCCATCATCAACAACAAACAATAATAGATACTTTGAATATTCACATAAAGCAATGGAAAAAGAGAAGAGGGAGGAAGAAGAGAAGAGAAGAAAAGAGAGGAAAGAGGGAATGTGCAGTGAAGTGTAATGCAATGGGAGTGTGATGCAGGGGAAAGTGGAAGAGACACTGAACTGTGAACGCGGTGTTTCTTCCTTGCTTGAATGGCCCCCTCTGGAATTCTGCGTCAACGTTCCGCGCGGATGGCCTTCTTCCTCAGTAATTGGTTCTATGACTAGAGAAGATAATGGCTAACTCAATAATTGGTTCTCGTGGGGAACTTCTGCGCAGGGTGATGGCCAGGGTGATGGCTTGCGTGGGGTTCTGATGGAGGACGAGTGGGTGTGAGGGCTGGAAAGGGCGATGGAGAGGGGATGAAGATGGTGATGATGTGGATCTGGGGTGGTCGGTGATTGCAGAGATGGCGATGGGGGAGGTTTCTGTGCAGGCTGAAGATGTGATCGCTGGGAGATGGGATCTGAGGACGATGGGCTATACGTGGGGGAGGGAGATGATAGGAGTGATCGAAAGGGTGCGATGGGGTGAGAGTGTTGGCTGGTGTGAAGAGATAGAGAGGGCTGGAAAGGGCGCTGTTGCACAGAGATGGCGATGGGGACGCTGCGACGAGGAGGGATCCGAGCTCAAGAGAGAGGTAAAGGGAGATGGAGGGAGAGAGAGAACCAGCGGTGGCGTCTCCGGCACAACAGATCGTCCGGCGGTGGCGTGGCGGGAGCAGGGCGCAGGAGCGATTTCTGCGACAGAGAGGGTGAGGGAGAGGAAGGGAGAGGGAGAATCGGCGCAAGAGATCGGGAGAGGGAGAGGGAGAGGGAGTGCAGAACACGGGAGCAAGGGAAAAAATGGGGGAAAGGAAAAACGGAAGAAAAAGGGTTTAGGCGGTCGCTAATGAGGGTATTTGCGACCGCCACAGGCGGCCGCCCGCGTTTTGGTGAGCCAAAACTCATATTTCTAGTAGTGTAAGGCCCATAGTCTACTTAATTTGTCAGGCAAGAAAATAGGATCCAATACGGGCCAGACGAGCCGTGCTTGGCGTGCCTGGCGGGCCGGTCAGCCCGTAGTGTGGCGTATCAAAACGGGCCGGCTGTGCCAAATTCCTCTCCCAGCACGGTCTATGGCATAGGCCGTGCCTTATTCATGGATGGTGAGCCAAAACTCATATTTCTAGTAGTGTAAGGCCCATAGTCTACTTAATTTGTCAGGCAAGAAAATAGGGTCCAATACGGGCCAGACGAGCCGTGCATGGCGCGCCTGGCGGGCCGGTCAGCCCGTAGTGTGGCGTATCAAAACGGGCCGGCAGTGCCAGATCCCTCTCCCAGCACGGTCTATGGCATAGGCCGTGCCTTATTCATGGATGGTGTCGTGCCATGCCATGCCGACATCTCTAGATGCACCCAACGATGTGAAGCTCCTCACATTCCAGCCCCGGAATGCGTGTGGGCAACAATGCATCCATTAATAATAGCGTATTTTAATATGACGGCCCTCTAGACAACACAAGTAAGATTCTTCTTTCAATAAATAGTACGTCCCATCTCGGGCTTTGAAATAAAAGTTTCGTATTTTTGCCTTTGGGGCACTGAAATCCAAGTGCCCTTTTCTGTATCATCGCATTCATTTTCTTCCTCTTTCCTCCTCTCTCTCTCTCAGTCGTCTTCCTCCTCTTTCCCTGTCTCTCTAGGCTTCTTCTCCTTCTAATTCAATCAAAAGCTCTTTCCTACATAAGCTATTGGTATTTCTGTTGTGTTCTTTTTTTTTCTCCTATAAGACAATGGACAGATCAGCAAACATGACTCAAGCTTCCAACGAATTCAAGATCAACCTGTCGCTGGAGATCGATAACCTCCCGACCAGGGTTCTCTATCTGAGAGCTCAAGGTTCGAGAATGACAAACACTTCATTCCTCCTTTTTTTCTTCCATCCAGGTAATGTGTCAATCTCAATGATCCACTTTCTCTCTTTTGGTATTTATGTTTCTGTGCTGTAGTTTGGTTAATAAGAAGAAAAAGAAGAGCAGTGCAATAGCTTGTGCATTTTCTTTTTCTGGGTTTCTTCGTAGGTGTTTAAGTTTGAACGGAATAAGAGAGATCCCCACAATTTTAAAGAGGCATGTGAACCAAAACAACAAATGGATTAACCAGTGAAATAGAATATTGATATGTTGATCTATAGATTGCGGATCTGAAAGCCAACCCAGAACTCCTCGACCAGGAGAATAGTAAGATAAAAATCAGAGTTTCTGTATTGTATGTACTAGAAAATCATAACCTGTTAAAAAACTTGTTTGCAAGTAGAACAAGTTTGCATAAATATATATGAATTGAGAATTAGAGATAGTTCGTGTATTATGTGTCCAATGCCTCTGGGACTTTGATTTATAGCATGCTAGCTGAAACTTGAAAGGATGAGGTTTCGCCTGTTTGTTGGTGTATTTCAACGCGTTTCACGTGATGTTTGTACTGCTTCCAATCACAAGCTGATTGGGAGATGAAACCATATGGATTGTCGAATGGCGTTGAAAGTCGAGTTCTTCCTATGCTAGTTTAGCTTTCCTCTCCATATTAATGCCTTGGTTTGCTTTTATGATATGCATCTGGGCACTCACATCTGATTGTGCACATGTGCTTGCAATGATACCTAGAATTAAATAGCCGTGTGCGAAAGCGAGCCCTATTAGTTCTCGCATGGGCCTCGTACTTCCATCCTAGTCGATTGTCTCGCTGTGGTTGTGGTAGTTGGAATTAGGCAAGCAACCGGCTATGAAAACCGGCCAAAGTAAATTGGGTCTGTTGTCATGTCGGCTAGGTGGCTTACACGATAGGCCACAAAAGAGCTTTCCGAAAATCTCACTTACGGTTAGGGTTGCGAACTAGAGGGTCAGAACCATATTGGCCTGAATTCAAACTCAGATCCGTTTCTAAATAACAACTAAAGTTTTAGGTCCAGTTCCAATTCAAAACTACTTAGGCCTTGTTTGGCCTCTCTTATCTATATCTTATCTATATGAGACAGATTTGTATAAAACATATCTGTTTTAAATGGCCTTGTTTGAAATAGATGGTATAGAAATAGTTTGTTTGGTTATATAGAAAAAATGATTGAAATAGATATTTTTAAAACAATGGTTGAAATTTTTTTCATAAATATCTCAAGATCCATGAGGATTCAAGTATTGAAATTTGACGTCGTAGTTGTGTTTAGCCTTACAAAGAGCATTAATGGCTTGGGTCTTGCATTTGGGGGCCAGGATTTTAAGAAAGGTAGATATAAATGTTTGTAGTTTTTTTGTAAATATCTCAAAATCTAGGATGATCCAACCGCTAAAATTTGGACCCATAGTCGTGCATGATCTTCTGAATATATTCAATGGTTTGGATCATGACTTTTGGTGGCTGGATTTACAAAAAAAAGAAAAGAAAAGAAAAACCACAATGCCTTTGTACAATTTCAAAACCCAATAAAAAATCATGGTACATCAACGGTAAAAAATGCTTTTATAAATATCTCAAGATCCACTTGGATTTAGAGGCTCATTCTTGAACCTGTGGCCATTATTGGCCATCCAAAGAGAAGCAACAGATCAGATCATGATTATGGGGCGCACAATGTCCAGAATATTAGATAAAAGGGCTCACTTTTTTTGGCAAATATCTCGAGATTCGAGATAGATCAATGGCTGAAATTTTGATAAGTGGCCGTGTTTGACCTTTTGAATATTTCTAACGGCTTGGATCATGATTGTGGATCCCATAAATTAAAAAAATATGAAAAATCGGACTGTCCTAGGAGGACGTCCGTAACACTGTAGCTCCTATGTCTACCCGCTTTAGACCATTTTCTCTGATTGGATTCTGCCACTTCTTGGGACTTTATGAAACAGAGACAAAGTGTCTTATTGTCATTTGAAATGGACACAGTAAAAGGTCCAACCAAACATGCTAAAATAGGTTCCAATCAGTTTTAAGCCATTAAGAGAGGAAAAGTACAGTTGCCAAACTGAACCTTAGTTTTGGTTTAGAGGATCATAATATAGTTCCAAATCGGTTTAAAATGTTAGAATTATTAGGCTTAAGTGTGGTCCAATAACCACACATCCATGTGGATCCTCCACTTTAGAAGGCCAACTCACAAAGACTCCTATATTGGTAAGTCTCCTTAATAGAGTTGTCTTTGGTGTTTATGAAAAGTTTCTAACCTAATAGAGTTTCCTATATTAAGAGGAATCTAAATCTCAATTAGATTTGGACTCCATGATGGGAAGGGGGTTGTCTAGGAAAACGTATATATATATATAGGGTTTAGGGGTTAACACTCTTCTCTACACTAATATATTGATTGCCCCCATTAAGATCATGTATAAGGGCCGTAGTAGAGGAGTGTAGTAAATCTCCAATCAAAGGTAGCAGTTTAGATCAAGCGAACGTGATGGAGTCAGATATGCATTTAGATTTTAGATTTATGTTGTATTAGTTAGATCAATCCTGTATTTATGTAGATCTGGTTAAAGATATGTTAGTCCTAAACTATCATAAAATTCTTTTAGTTTTTTGGAAACCTACATTGCTCCGAACCAGACTTGTTTATCAATCGAAACCTAAATTGAGTTCCGGACCTGAACGTATCGATACCCATTTCCATCCCTACTTATGTTGCACTAGATAGGCGATAGTTATGGAGTCACTATTTTTTGAAAATGTTATTATACTATTTGCTTTTTGTTTCTGTTTTTTTAGCTTGTACCAGACTTTCTTTTATCTAATACAATCTTAGCAAGAAGAAAAAAAGGGAAATCTATTTTGGTAGAATCACTGGTCAACCACTGGAGAATCCTTATAAAAGGACCCTTTTGCTTTCTTCGGGTAGTGATAAGAAATACATACCCAAGAAAAATACACAATGGCTTGAAATACTTAGGTAGCGTTTGGTTCAATGGAAAGGTTGTAGGCGGGAATGGAATGGAGAGTGGAATGAGCCTGGAATGGAATGAGGCAGGAATAATCATTTCCATTCCAGCGTTTGGTACGCTGAGGAATCAACCCAGCAATAGAATTCTGATTCCTGTTCCTGCATTTTGGTACGCTGTAATGATGCCCAGAATAGAATAAAATTTATACAAACTTGACCAAAATACCCTCCTCTTCCTCCTTTTCCTCCTCCTCCCCCCTCCCAGTTGCTGACTTGGAAAGAGATCAGCCGGCAGGTGGGGGTTGAGAGTGTAAGTGGTTTATAGGTGGGGTGAAGGTTCTGGTGTGGTTGTTTGGTTTGCTGGTTGTGTGTGGTTAGATGCACGTGGTGTAAGAGATGTGGGGTATGGTGGGATGGAAATGTCAAAAGTTTCATGAAGTGGTGTTGTTTGGCTGGGTGATGCCGGTGAGGCTGAGAGGAGAACCCGTGGGGAGTGGCGATGGCTTGGAGATAGGAGAGGTTGCTACACAGGGCTGGATGGAAGGTGGGGATGATGGAGAGGTGATCGCCAGCCCCGAGTGCAAGGCCGCGATGTAGTAATAACTCGGTAAAGTCAGAGGTCGATCCACATGGAGTAATTAATCACGTAAAACCTGTCCTATTAGAAAACTAGTACTAACCTAATAAAATCTATATAAATAAATCTCTACAAAATTGAAATTAAATTTAATTACAAATCCAAATTAAAAATTACAATCCCAAATAAAAATCCTAATCTAAGAATCCTAATGTAAAACTGCAAAAACATAAAAGACATCAAACCACCAATTGCATGGAAGCAAATAAATCATGCATTAAAATAAAAATCCATTAATAATATCATTCAGAAATAAGGATAAAAAGAATTTCGGATATTCTTATTATGAGAAATCATAATATTATATTGGTAAAATTAATAAAAGACTAAAAAAACACCGCACCAAGTGCGTACTATCACTACCTACAAACACACGATGCCGATCCAAGGCGGGACACCTTGACCTCACTAATTGCATCTTTTAGATTAAAATGAACCAATAAACTAGTAATTCCCCAACATCAATCAAAACTAGAAAAAGAAATATTTCCTTACCCTAGATCGAATACATCAAGAAAATAGGACTTGCGCAGTAATCCCATCTTCAAGTCTTCAATCCTTCACCAAGGGAGAAGTAGATGGCTGGTTGATGATGGAGCAATGGCAGCAATGGCGGCGGTGCGACGGTGGCATAGAAATCCAAGTGGTGGTAGCCTTAGGGAAGGCCTTGGATGAAGTAGTAATAAAAGTAGGGAGAGATGGAGGAAAATTAATGGAAAAGAGGGGATGGTGTTGCTGGTCGTCCAAGATGAATGGGGGAATGGTATTACCGTGCAGCTCATATTGGGGTCTTTTTATATTTTTTTGATGACTTGGCTTGCAAGGTTTTGATTTGGGTAAGGATTAGTAGGATGGGGTCCAAGTTGGATTAGGATTAGGAGGGTTTTGAGAGAGTTTCTAGGGGTTGGCCCACAATCCTAGTGAAAATAGGATTCTTCTTATCTCATGCAACTGCTTATCTTGGGCCCACTTTGGCTAAGAATCAATTCAAATCTAAAATTTCAGATTTGGAACAAATCTTGCAACAATATGGGCAGACGTGTGATAGCATGGGATGGAGGGCTTGGACGTGTGAATGCTTCTTTTGGAGGAATCTTTGGGTTGCAAACTTCAAATCTTGAGACCTATCCATTTGGAGTTTAAGTGCTAAAACTTTGGATTCTTTGAATTAGTTTCCAACTTGGATTGCTAAGCAAGATCTTCCAATCTTTTGAACTCTTCATGGCGGGAAAAATATCCTTGGATGGGCCCATTTTCTCTCTTGAAGAGATCCCCTCAAATCTGAAATTAATTTCATTGCAACCAAGGAAGTAGGCTGCACTATGGTGCACACAACATGGAACGTCCAATGCATGGACGTCCATATCTTTTTGTACTTCCTTTTTTTTTTCTTTTCTTCTCTTGTTTTATTTTGAATCTTGGCCATC
This sequence comes from Litsea cubeba, assembly GCA_012931725.1. Lineage (NCBI taxonomy): Eukaryota > Viridiplantae > Streptophyta > Magnoliopsida > Laurales > Lauraceae > Litsea > Litsea cubeba. The sequence goes on along the minus strand of CM022944.1, from coordinate 91,527,489 downwards.
CATCATAACATGTAAGGAATATTTGTTGGAGAGTAGATCGGACACCTCAATATCACATGGCCCACAAATCTAGAACTTATCTTCAAGAGATTAAATCTGAATCTTTGCATATGAGAGCGGACCCTGCCATGGCCACTCCTACCTTGGAATTATGTCAAAAGTAGATGGGTCCCCTGGTGCATTTGCTTCATTCAATTCTCTTCCGCAGGGCCCAAGTTCTGAAATTCCCTACAAAATTGAAAGCAAAAATCAAAGAATAATCTAGTCATATAGGAAAGGAATGATACAAGATGCGGGCCCCAATTCACACTAAATAGATGCATAAAATGTCACCATGTTATCCAGTTTTCTTTAATTAAATCAATGGTGCAATGAAAATTCATCATTTCATGTGTGAATCAAAAGTTATGAGAAATTTGTGATTTTCAATGCCAAGAAATAGAGAAATTCATGATTTTATCTGAAAATGAGACTTTTCAATGAATTTTGACTCGAATTGCCCACAAACATAGAATCATGAATTTTTACTAAAATGGTGCATGATTTGACGATTAAGTCGTTAATTACTCTAAAACGATGATGGATTAATTATGCATTTTAAGGACTTATCAAGAGGGAGGTGAGGCTAAGGGAAGAGATGGTGAGGCCGAAGGGATGAAGGTGAGGTGAGAAGCGACCAGTTTATGAGGATGAAGGTGGGTCTCTATTTTGCAGCTTCGAATGAATTGAAGAGAAGGATAACAGGGGTGCAGGCAAAGTGGTTTGGTTGTTGTTGTGATGAGGTCTAATGGAGGTGGGAGAGGGGTGATGTGCTCATATGTCTTTTGCGGGGTGTTTGGTTAAATGGAGATGGAGATGATGAATCATTACAATGAGGTGCAGGTCTGTTATGCTTGATTTGTGGGGTCGTCCCTCTGGCGATGGCGCAGTACATGCGCAGGCGATCTTCCTCCGGTTCGGCAACTTGAAGAGGCAGCGACGACGGAGGCGGCGGCTGTCCGATCTTCTCCTCTAGTTCTTCAGCAAGGGAACATCACCTGCCCCTTCTTCTAGCCAGTAACAACACAGGTTTTGGGTTTGGAGTGAGATGTGGGGTTTTGGGTTGGGGAGGTCAGGAGGTGGAAGGAAAAGTTGGGTCTTGTTGTTGCAGAAAAAGCAATGGATTTTTTTCTCCTTTTCATCTAGGATCGAATGACCATTCCTTTATCACTCTCACTCTTCATCTAGGATCGAATCGGTGCTCATCTCTCTCGTTCTTCCTCTGTTTTATACAGATCTCGTTCTGCCGCCGCCGTCGACGGAAACGGAGAAGGGCATCATCGCCGACTTCCCCGCTGCCATTGTTGCTGGGCAGGATCAGGAAGCCACTAGCTGCAGAGGTACCTCTTGGTTGAAAAAGAAAGATAAAGGGACATTATGGTCTCACAAAAAATTTGTAAAGGAATGGAATGGCCATTCCTCTACATAAGGGAATGAGATTCCGGAGGTAATGGTGATTCCACCACTTTTTGGAGAACCAAACGCGGTACTTATCATTTCGTTGGAATGATCATTCCATTCCGACCTTCATTACAACGAACCAAACGCTACCTTAGGGTTTCCCATGATCACCAACCTTGCGGCTCTGTCCCCATTTTTAATAAACGTTGATCGTCAGGGTCTACTTCGTCATAGAGGTAGTAGTCCTCTATCGACCCCACGTCATTAGGAACTAGAAATATGAAATGATGATGATCATCATGATGTAGGACCAATATATGATGGTGTGCCTTGTAGATCAAATACCATTCTGTAGGACTATACATTGTAGAGTGGTTGCATTGTCATTTTCAGTATGTGTATAGTATGAGTGACCATTCAGTAGGTTATCCTTATGCCACCAAACGAAGGAACTCTCGCTACAGGTCTCTATGTGGTGAAGGCCATAGCCCATGTATAATTAATACGAACCGGTTAATTATGAGGGCATTCTATGATGGATGGTTTTTTTATAGATTCACTCTGAGTGCTCTTGTTTGGGGCTTTACTGATAGAATCGAGTGAAGCAAAGATGATTTTGAATAAAGAATAAAATATAAGTGGGTTATGATTGTAGTTTATTTTTAGTTGTTCGTGATGGAATTTTTTTGACCTTTTGTATTAGGAAGTGGTTTTTTTTTTTTTCCTTTAGTAAAGAAAGGGGGTTGCTTTTTAACTTTCTTTTGAAAATATGGTGTAAAATTTGAATTAAAGTGCTTTTGATGTGACTTTTTTTTCAAAAAATGGGAGCTTTATTTTATTTGACTCTATTAGTAGAGTTGCCAAACGTACAACGGAGTCATCAGAAATGACAACCCAAGTAGTCTCTACACAAGAGGAAATCATTGCTCAATGTAACCATAATAATGTAAGAGGTAAAGAAGCAACGGATGCTCGAACTTTGGAGTCATTATCATTGGCAATAAAGGAGTCTTAGGGCAAGGGAAAATCGTTAATGATCAAATACAATCACAATAGTTAAGAGGCAAAAAGAAAACTTCCATTCATCTTAAATAAGATATACATGGGTATTTATAGAGGATGGAATGAAAACCTTAGCTATTAGGGATCTAAAAAGGTATTTCTTTTCCATTCCATGAAATTGATACATGTCAATCTCTTTATACTTGATAGGGTTTTCTTTCCTCTCATTCATTGATCACATCTTGATCATTTATCTTTAATTGAGTACAAGTCGATCAATTATCTTGCTAGTTTTAATATATATCATTTAGATAAAAAAAACTTAATTAAATAGTTGTATACTAAGATAATAGGCATAGTTTGGCTATTGGATTGGTTGACCATGGGTTGGCTTAATATAATAATGGCCTTTTTAATTGACCATCAGTTCACACCTCAAACAAAAATCCTTGGTCCGCCACTACGGCTCTCACACCCAGTTGTCTCGTTCTTAGAAGCAGTAAAATTGACTCCAACACTTAGTTCGTGATATTTGGAGATTACTCCTTACAATATGCCTTCCTCCTCCTTAGCTTCCTCCATTTAGCGGTCTTTGTCTAGAGGTTGTGATTTTTTTTTTTTGGTGTAAAAAGGAGAAATTTCATTAAGAAAGCAAGAAACATCAAAACGGAAACCAGGCTTAGGGACAATCCTACAAAACAAATCTCTCTCAAGAACTGATACCTGCCCTAGAAATGACGAAGCCCATCCATTGCTTATATATATCATGATTACTAGAGAGACAAAGTTTAGCAAATGAATGAGCTGTTGAGTTAAAAGATATAGGAATAAAACAAAATTCAACATAGTTAAAAGTCAAAGCTAGCTTCTTGATATCATCAATAATTGAGCTGATTGCCCAATCAGGTTTGCAGTTAATAACCTTAACTACGTTTTTAGCATCTGTGAGCACAAAAATCCTTGCATAATCATTCTCCTTCGTCTTTTTTTATTGCTGTGAGAAGCACCCAAGTTTCAGCTTTCTTAGACGAGGCGACTTTCAGACCAATCCAGGCACCTGCATCCATAACACCCCCTTTAATCATAGCGGCATAGCCAAAAGAAGATTTCCCATTTGCCACCTTAAAGTAGCATCGGAGAATATTAAAGTTTAATATGTTCCTTTGGGTTGATCGCTCTAAAGGAGTCTTGAATCGTAGACTTTCTGTTATCCTTACTCGAGCAAAGTTTAAAGAACCCATCAACCATGAAATTAATAGAGAGAATTATATTAATGGGATTCATTTTTTTCCCCTGAATAGGAATTCATTTCTTGATTACCACAAAGACCACCGCATCGACAAAACCCACATTCTAGTGTGATCATTTTCCAAAGGAGCAACAGATTGGCTATAATCACACAAGTCCTTCCACCATTTCTCTAACTCCCTGGCATGAGAGTTATGAGTTAACATGCCTAGATGGGAGCCAAACCAACATACTCTAGCATAATCGTATTTCATTAAAACATGATCCACCTTTTCTTTTGTACGTACCTTACACAAATTGAGCATAAGGGGCTTATAGAGTTAATTTTTGAACTCATGATCTTTCTAACCCCAATAGCATTTCCCAAGCAGTTCCAATCAAAGAGGAAGAAGGATTCTCCAAAAATCCTTCCAATTAATGATAGGATCTTGAGTCTAGAGGTTGGGAGTTGCTGACTATCTTGCTAGGAAATACTAGGCATAGCTTTTCTCGTTGTAGCTGATACAGTCATAGCTGATGGTCTAGTTTTGCACCAAACTCGATGCCACCAATTGCCAACTATTTACAGAAGTACAATATTGTATTTGATTGTAGTTCATAAGGTAGTCCTACCCGGTGAATATCGGAATATCCTATAACATGTTGATAATGTTTAGTATAGAAATTAATTTAGAATCCTTAATATGCTTCAAAATATAATGTATCTATCAACTTGTGTAGATATCGGAATAGCCTACAACATATTTGGAATGGTTATAGTGAGATAAATGAGCTCTCCAATAAGTCTCGGGGCCTGTTTAGGGGCTTTACTGATGGAGGCTTTACTAATGGAGTTGAGTGGAGTAAAAGTTGTTTTGAGGAAATAATAAAATATAAGTGGGTTATGATGATATTTTATTTTTAGTTGTTGTGATGGAATCTTTTTGACTTTTTTTATTGAAAAGTGGAGTTTTTTTTGTCTTTTAGTGGAGAAATGAGGTTACTTTTTTTTTCTTTTTTTTTAGAAATATGGTGGGAAATTTGAATTAAAGTGCTTTTGGTGGGAATTTTTTTTTGAGACATGGGGCTTTACCTTGACTCTATTAGTAGAATTGCCAAATAAGCCTTACGTACCCATTTGAAGATTCTCTCATGGTTCTGTACCATCAACCTAGACACTCTCCTTCAAACCCCCCTTAGGCCTTACCACTTCAGCTCCCGCTACGGCCATCCAGTCCTCCCCCCCCCCCCCCCCCCCCCCCCCGCCCAAAACCTTTGCAAGCTGCTTTTCCTACCCCGCCTTTCCCCCCCCTCCAGTTCTACTAGATGGAAAGCTCACCATTAGGATCCCTCTTCAGATGGTCAACACTAACAAGCAATCCTTCTCCTTCTCTGCTGTTGGGAAATTTGCAGGTCGGCGACCAATTCTGGAAGCTCTAGAACAATGGGTAACCTCTTCTTGGCGACTCTCCAGACCATGTCTTATCTCGCTGACGGAAAAGGGGAATTTCACTTTTAGATTCCAATCTAAGGAGAATAGGGATGATCTAGTTGGCCACAGCCCCTTCCTTATGGATAGGAAAAAACTCCTATTGCGGCCATTGCCTCCAGGTCAAGATGAATGCATTTGGCCATCTGAGACCCTAGTCTATATAAGGCTTAAGGGAATTCCATATCACTGCTAGAGCAATGATATCTTGTTGTCGATTGCAGCCTCGATCTATCGGGAATCCTCTCCTCCTGGACGAAACCACTGCTAAATAGAGAATGCTCTCCTTTGCCAGAGTTCAAGTGCTACTGGATGTGGCCAGGGTCAATCCGAGAAGCCTCTAAGTGGACATTGAAGGAGAAGCCTTAGTGTTAGTGGAAGTTCAATACGAAAATACTCCATGCTCTGAATGCCTCTTAGCTGGTCACCTTTCCTCAAAATGCCCTTACAGAATGAAGCCGAGACTGCCGAAAACCCCAGCTCAAGATGCTGTGCTAATTGCTCCTTCTACATCAGAGAACTTCAGGATCTAAAAAGGGAGCTAACCATTAGGTCTTCCCAGGCCATTTAGCCACTTCAACACGCACAACCATCCATCTAGATGTCTCTGGTTCAGTTTCAGCCAAGCAAGTCAGCACCCTGGAGACAAGGTAATCAGCTCTTCAAGGTTCCTTTAGGCTCTGCCAACCCTTCAGGCTTTGTTTCCATTCAACCAGTCCCTCACCCAACTACTTTGCCCCCCCCCCCCCCCCAACCAGATTGCCCCCTACTACTGGCTCCCTTTCACCTACTTTTCCTCCCTTACTAACTTCTCCCCCCATCCCTACCTTACTAGTCAGGTCCAAGAGCCCCCCCACCCCCCTTCCCATCTGAACCCCTCCTCCCTCCAAATTCCCCTAGTCTCCATACCTTAGACTGTCATCTTTCAGCTCTTCCCTCGGATGTCGCCTTTGAGATACGGGGGAAAGTTCCTGCCCCTATCTTGGACTGCTCTAAACCCTTTTCAATCCTGGAAAACTGCACTTTTGCAGATCCTACCAGCTCCACCTCCTTCTCTAATAACCTAGCAGCCCAAAAAAGTAAGAAAAGGATCATCCCAGATAAAGTGACTATCTCAGATGATCCAATCCCTCCTTCTACCCCCCCTCCCCTCTCCCCTATCCCAAACCATACTCCTTCTAGCTAGTGAGGCCTCCTTGGTGGTCGACCTTTCTCCCTTCTAGATGAAAGTTAGTAGGAAATCCAAAGGTAAAGGACTCTCATCTTCAGGTCCAAAGACCAAGAGGTCCTCAGGCCCTCCCTCCAATTCAGTGTTAAAATGTTAAAAGTCCTTTACTGGAACTATAGAGGAATTTGCAACTCCCCTACTAAAACCATGGTCTCTCATCTGATTTCTTCCCATTCCCCAGATATCCTTTTCCTCTCAGAGCCAAAGGCAAACCTTGAAACCTTCTCCAATGGAGCCTTTCCATTTGGATTTTCCCCTCCTTTTCCAATCAAGATAACTCCTTGTTGTTCCTCTGCAATCAATGTTCCAAATACTCCTTCTCCCTTCTTGACCAATCCTCCCAGCACATCTCCATTTCCATCACTGACTCTCCTTCTCCCACCCCAATTATCATCACATGTGTCTATGGCTCTACTAACTATAGGTTGAGGAGAAACCTATGGGATTATCTAGTTAACAGCCCATCCTCTTGTCTTCCTTGGTGTGTGATTAGCGACTTTAATGCCATTCTCCTTGCTAAAGAAAAGCTCAGCACTAGACCTCCCTCCCCCCTCTGTCAAAGATCTTAATGAGATGGTTATGGCTTCAGGTCTCATAGACTTTTGGTTCAGAGGAAATAGTTTCACTTGGGTAAACAGTACGCAAGGTCAGGCCTTTGTGGCAGCTAGGCTGGACAGAGCCTTCTCAAACTCCAAATGGCTTGACTCCTTCACAGATCTTGTTCCAAACCATCTCCCTAGAATTGCCTCAAACCACAGCCCCATTATCCTGACCCACAGACAAATGCCTTTTTTTAAACAACAGACCTTCTAGTTTTGAAGAAAAATGGTTTTTTCATGAATCCTTCTCCAAGGTAGTGGAGAACAGCTGGGCTTCCCCCTGTTACGAAACTCCTCAGTTCATCTTAGCAAACAAGCTAAAGATTCTAAAATTCAATCTAAAGGTCTGGAGTAAAGAGGTCTTTGGCGAAATAAAGATCCTCATTGTAGAAGCTAAGTCCCAAGTCTTGTCTAAACAAGCTGCTTTTGAAGCTCAGCCAAGTGACTCCCTACTCAGGGACCTGAACTTGGCAAAGACCTCCCTTCACAACTGGTTGAATATAGAATCCACTCATTGGAAGCAATGGGCTAAAATTAAGTGGCTTCAAGATGGGGACATGAATACCAAATTCTTTCACCTCTTAGCTAAGGCAAAAGGAATTCGTAACAACATTGATAAGATTATGGTAGATGGCACCCTAATTGAAGATGGTAATTTGATTAAAAAAAAAGGCTTCTTCTTTCTTTTCTAACCTTCTTGAAGCTAACTCCATCATCCCAGATGAAGGACTTTTCAACTTGGCTGGCCCCTCGGTCACAAAAAAGCAAAATAAATTTCTTACAGCAGTTCCAGTACCAGAGGAAATCAAAGAAGCAATTTTTCAGCTAAAAAGGAGTACTTCCCCTGGTCCAGATGGATTCGCAGGTGTCTTCTTTACCTCTTGTTAGCACATAGTGAGTACACCCATCGCTTTTCCACAGGGCGTATGCTGAGAGAATCTAATGCCTTCTTCATTTCTCTTATCCCCAAGAATCCCTCTCCAGAAACTTTCTCTGATTTAGGCCAATTAGTCTTTTGAATTTCACCTACAAAATTTCATCAAAGATCCTAGCCACAAGACTTTCAAGTATCCTCCCTCTCCTTACCTCCAATAACCAAACAGCCTTTGTCAAAGGGAGGTCTATCCATCACAATGTGGCCTTAGCCCATGACCTAATCCAAAAGTTCAACTCCAAGATAAGTGGAGTTTTGTTTGTTTGAAGTTAGACATCTCCAAGGCTTTTGACAAGCTCCAATGGAACTTTATCTTTTCGGCTCTAAAGTTCTTCAACTTTTCTTCCGCCTGGATCAACTTGATTAGTGAGATGGTCTACACTTGTAAAGGCTCAGTGCTGATAAACAATAGTCCTACTGGTTTCTTTTCCACTACTTGTGGTTTGCGCCATGGGAACCCTCTGTCCCCTTACTTGTTCATTCTTGCAGCAAAGGTCCTCAGTCTTCACATTGAGCAACTCTGGACTTCAGGGGAAATAGTGCCCATCCAAGCATTACTTTCCAAGTATCAAGCCATCTTCGGGGCAATGTTTCAACCTTCAGAAAAGTAACATGTTCTTGGGTAAATGCTCTACTAGGAGAGTTCAAATGATTACATGTCTTCTTCCCATCCCAGGGCCTCTCTTCCCTCAGTCTACCTCAAAATTCCTCTCTTAACTGGTACCTCCCGGCACTCTCATTGTAATATCCCTGAGTTACTTGGGCCTAGGATTAGTCTGGCCCAAGTAGTATCTTAGTTATATTTTGACCCAAGCTATAAACGAAGAGGAGTCCATGCTTTTTGTAACTTGGTAAGACATCTCACGTGAATGGATTTGGAAGGAGTAGAGTTGTATGACAACTCTAATAGATAGAAAGTTTGAGAGGATTAAGAATCCATCTCCCCTTTATATACATAGAGAACCAACGACCACTACTAGTATATCCTACTCATCTTCTTTAGAGAAATTCTGAGAGGGAAAGTCTTCTGGATTGCAATTTAGGGGAAGGAGAGGAAGGCTGTTGATGTCAAATTCACATTCAAAGACGACGATTGTTTATCAAAGGTGAGTGAGTCATCCTAATATATCTGTGATGATTGGATGATTGATAATATGATTTACAACAACTGTTTTTCAATGCTACCATGTTAGTGATTTTCTGTAATCGTGGGTTTGGTGTAAGTATTATTTGAATCATCGAAATCATGTAAGTTCTGGCTATTAGAAGCATAATATTCTAATGGAGTTATTTATTCATGATTTCCTCAAGATTTTGACTGCCAGAATAGGATTTATGAAAATCCAGGAGTCCGTCGTCATTGGGAAGAAGGGATGAATGAAGATTGTGGGGCCCCATGGGCCATCTGATCTCAAATCAGACTTGGTATGATGATGGAGGACCACTGGTCGACCATGGTGGGACAAGACTAGGATGGAATGGGATTTATCAAACCTCTGACTTTGTATAATGAAGTCTGAGAGGCGTCTTGAAATAGATATGGGAACTTAGGGTCGATGTCTATTGTGGGACCCATCCGAGGACTTGATCTAAGATCAAAACCCTAGATCTTGTAGGGGACTCACAGTCGACTCTTGTGTAGGTGTATTCATGGAATGTGGGTCCCATCTGATCAATTATCTATTAGCCCTAAAAATTTATGGCATGACTTAATATGAAAGTGACTAGAAATCTGTTTTGGGTTTGTAGGCCCCAGGGAATGGTCCAATGATGAATCAGATCCATTGGTATGATACATCAGTCTTGGGCGACCAAAGATATCAAGTCTGATCATGGATTAGAACCAGTGGGACCCACTGAATTTCATACTATTGTGTTTCAGGCGTGAGATAACATACTCTCTATGTACTGTATAGATGTGTGTGGAATTTGTTAAGGGAACAGCACTAATCTGTACATATAATTACAAATTTAATCTTACTAATTAGTTGGAGCAAGATTTATGAGGGCTGTGATAAATTATATGATTGTGATTAATTACATGATTAACTATGTAGATAGTGATTTATTACTGTTGAATGTGGGCCAACCTTATACCAATCAATACCAATTATGTTTAGATGGGGGAAATGATCAAATTTGGATGGTGTTAAGGTTGGGCCACGCTGCTGTGCATGTGTTGTTATTTATATTAATTACTGTTTATGTTCCTGTTGATATTTGATTGTGAGATCCTAGATTTGGGATGTTGGACTTGTGTCCGGATGATAGATGGCTTCGGGCCATGGTGGCCGTTATAGCGGCTGGTCCTTAGTGGATGTGAGTGGCCATTATGATGGCTGGTCCTTAGTGGACGTGTCTGATGAGACAAGGTCATTGTGACCGGTATACATGTATATGATAAGGCCTTTGAGGCGTGGTAATGTGCATGGGCACGGATTTGTATGTGAAAGAATAATATTTGATTATTGATTTAGATTTGTTGAATTATGTGATGTTACAATATATGTGACTTGTGTAATTAGGAATATTCATTCACCAGTAGTACTGATGTTGTGTTACCCCCTTCAGGTAATCATGCTGCGGGTGGGACAGAGCAGAACGATGTGGAGCACGTAGATTTCAACATGCGTGGCTGACAAGAGAGAACGAAAAAAGTTGATTTAGTGGATAAGGGGATTAGCCCTTGCTTAGGAAAGTTATTTAAGGTTTTAGTACATTATTGTTGGAGACAGAACATATTAAAGTATGAGTATTTATAATTCATTGATTAATTGAAATTATTATTTGATTTAAATGCCAAATGCCGATGAGAATTATTTGATGAATATATGGTAAATATTGCCAAGTTATGACGATCCACATATTTGACAGGGCCCCAGAATTTGGGTCGTGACAAAGTGGTATCAGAGCATAAGGTTTTGGGCAATTAAAAGAATTAGCAACCCATAGGCCACATGGTGAGGACGTTGGGGTGTCAGCGGTAGAGACTAAAGTAAGATATGTCGTTATTGATCTTTTGGCTCACAATTTTTCTTTTTACAGAGGAACTAAGACAATGACTAACGCTGTTGGAAATGAAAATGAGAACAACAATATTCAGCAGAATAATGGGAGTATGGAAATGTCGTAGTACGCCCGACAAATGTTTGAAAGTTTTATCAAAGCGTATACGCAGGTCCAAGAATAGATTTCTGCTATTCATCACCTCCAAAGTGAGAATGGCAAGGGAAACAACAATATCAAAGGTGGATCTGGCGAAGGCAGCAATAATGGAGGCAGAAATCATGAGAGGGATACTCTATACAAGAGATTCGACGAATTTCTCCCAAAATGTTTTGAAGAAACTACTAACCCATGGGATGCAAACAAGTGGACAGAACATATGGAAGGCATCTTCGAGGTCATGGGATGTACTAAACATTAGAAAGCTATATTAGCAGCGTTCAAATTTGAAGGCGATGCGAAGGAGTGGTGGAAAGCAGCTAAGAGGTCATTCAAAGGGCAAGAAGCAGAGATCACCTGGACCTTCTTCAAGCGTGAATTCATAAAGAAGTTTATACCGGATCATATTCGGGCGCAAAAGAAGAGAGAGTTTGAAACCTTAGTGCAAGGCAACCTTACTGTAGCCAAGTATGCTATCAAGTTCACTGAACTGTCACACTTTGCAGAGACATGAGTGGCTACAGAAGAAGAAAAGATGGAGCGATTTGTTAATGGACTGAGACCAGACATTAAGAAAGACATGAAGCTGCACGAGCCGAAGACTTACGCAGAGGCGCTAAAGAAAGCTTTCGTTTCCAAAGAAGCAATTGAAGATATAAAAAGAGAAAACCAACTAGTGACAACAGAAGGCAAATCCGATAATTATAAACACCAGTTTCCCAACAAGAAACAGAAAATCGGAGCTAAACCAGTCTGCAACCATTGTGAGGGATCCCATGAAACGAGTCAATGTCGAAAGAAATCTGGTGTGTGCTTCGGTTGTGGAAAAGGAGGTCATAAAGTAAAGGATTGTCCGGAGGCTAGGGAGAGAAATCAGACCAAACGAAAGGGCGGATGTTACGGTTGTGGGCAGGAAGGACACCAGGTAAAGGACTGTCCTAGGAAGCAAGGAAGGAATCAGAACCAAATACAAGGACAACCATTTAGGCAAAATCAGCAAGATTTTCAACATGAGCGTCCACAGAACCAGCGTCACTATCAACAGAATCAGACATACCAGCACAGGGGAAATCAGCAGAACCCACCCCTGGGACAATATTATAATCAAGGTAGGGACAATCAAGGGGGAACCAAGCTGGGCAACAATAGAATGGGAGAGTCTTTGCTCTGACCCATCAGGATGCTGAAGCAACCAATAATGTGGTTGAGGGTATGATTTTAATTTCCAATCATGAAGCTAGTACTTTATTCGATTCTGGTTCAACGCACTCTTTTGTTGCTCATACTTTTGCTGCTAAGATAGGAAACCGCCCCTCAACTTTGACTCATGCATTGGGAGTGTCAACATCCACGGGTGAACACATTTGCACTAGCACCATATTTTATAATTGTACGCTAGAAATTGAACAAGTTCAGATGCCGGCGGACCTGGTAGTGTTACATATGGACGACTTTGAAGTTATATTGGGAATGGATTGGCTTGCTAGGTATCGGGCTGTTTTAGATTGCTTTAACAAAGTAGTTCGGTTTAACCTGGAGGGATTTACTCATGTTAGTTTGGTGGGAAAAAGGAGACATGTTAGGTCAATAGTCATCTCAGCCATCAAAGCCGTTGAACTACTGAGGAGTGGGTGCAAAGGCTTTATAGCTTTCATCACAGAAGATAAACGGAAACCAAGATTAGAAGATATCCCTATTGTTAGGGAATTTCACGATGTATTTTTGGATGATTTGCCTGGGTTACCCCCAATTCGAGAGGTCGGTTTTACTATTGAGTTAATGTCGGGAACAGCCCCGATTTCTAAGGCACCTTATCGAATGGCTCTTGCGGAACTGAAGGAACTCAAGGATCAATTGGAGGATTTATTAGACAAGGGATTTATCCGACCTAGCGTGTCTCCATAGGGAGCACCAGTGTTGTTTGTGAAGAAGAAGGATGGAACCTTGAGAATGTGTATTGATTATAGACAGTTAAATCAGGTGACTATCAAGAACAAGTACCCTCTACCCCGCATTGATGAATTATTTGACCAACTACAAGGTGCGAAATATTTTTCTAAGATTGATCTCAGATCCGGCTACCATCAGCTAAGAGTGAGGGAGAAAGACATTTTCAAGACGGCATTTCGGACGCGGTATGGTCACTACGAGTTTTTAGTTATGCCTTTCGGTTTGACCAATGCCCCAGCCGCATTCGTGGCACTGATGAACCAAGTTTTCCAACCCTTTTTGGATAAATTTGTGGTGGTATTTATTGATGATATCTTGATTTACTCTAAGGAATGGCAAGAACATGGAGAACATCTGCGTATCTCATTACAGCTATTGAGGGACGACCAGCTTTATGCCAAGCTAAGCAAGTGTGATTTTTGGCTAAAACAAGTCACCTTTTTGGGCCACATTATTTCAGGAGAAGGATTATCAGTAGATCCTACAAAAATCGAAGCAGTTATGAATTGGAAACGACCTGCAAATGTGTCCGAAGTTCGAAGTTTCTTAAGCTTAGCAGGCTCTTATCAAAGGTTCGTGCAAGGATTTACTACAATTACTGGGCCACTCACCAGACTCACAAGGAAGGATGTTCCATTTATTTGGAATGAGAACTGTGACTAACATCGGCACCACTACTAACTCTCCCCGCTGGGAGTGGAGGATTTATGATATACTGTGATGCGACGTTGCAAGGGTTAAGGTGTGTTCTCATGTAGCATGGGAAAGTGATTGCGCATGCTTCCAGACAGCTAAAGGTCCATGAACAAAATTATGCTACACACGACCTTGAGTTAGTTGCTGTGGTATTTGCATTAAAAATTTGGAGGCACTATCTTTACGGTGAAGAATTTGAAGTATATACCGATCATAAGAGCCTTAAGTACATGTTTTCTCATAAGGATTTGAACTTGAGACAACGAAGATGGATGGAACTTCTCAAGGACTATGCCTTCTCTATATTTTATCATCCAGGAAAGGCGAATGTAGTAGCTGATGCATTAAGCAGATTATCAGCACAGATGGCTTGTCTGACCTCTGAGTGGAGACTGCTTGAAGAAATCAAAGATTTGGATGTTACTTATGGTCTATTGATAAAAAGGTATTATTGGGAAGCTTCAAGGTTCAACCCGAATTAATACAAAGAATAAAGGACCACCAGCGGGACGATAAAGCATTGGCAGAAATCTTCGGCAAAATGGACAATAAACCAGATTTCTCTATTGTTAGAAGTGTATTATATTTCCGAGGCAGACTCTGTGTACCAAATGTTCGAGAAATCAAAGATGAAATTTTGAAAGAAGCACATCATACACGATATACTATCCATCCAGGGAGTACTAAGATGTATCGAAATTTAAAAATCAGATTTTGGTGGGTCGGAATGAAAAATGATGTCACTGAATTTGTTGGCCGTTGTTTTACTTGTCAACAGGTGAAAGCGGATGATAGGAAGCCGGGGGGCTTACTGCAACCATTGCCAATACCCGAACGGAAATGGGAATATATCATTATGGATTTTATTTCCGAATTTCCTAGAACCTCAAGGCATAATGAAATAATTTGGGTAATCGTGGATCAGTTGACCAAATCGGCACACTTTTTACCACTGAAAGGAAAAACTACAATGGAACAACTGGCCAGAACCTATGTTCGGGAAATTGTAAGGTTACATGGCGTTCCAGCATCAATCGTATTGGACAGAGATACTAGGTTTGTTTCACAATTTTGAAAAAGCTTGCAAAAGGCTATGGGTACTAAACCGCATTTTAGCACTGCATATCACCACCAGACAAACGACCAGACAGAAAGAACAAATCAAACGCTGGAGGACATGCTTAGAGCCTGTGCCATAGATTTCAAAGACAGTTGGGATGAGCAGTTACCACTGGCAGAGTTTGCTTATAACAATAGTTATCATTCGAGTATCCAGATGGCTCCTTTTGAGGCACTGTATGGCAGGAGTTATCATTCTCCGATTTGTTGGGAGGAAGTGGGCGATCGACGAATTTTAGGCCCTGAATGGGTGCAGACCTCTACAGAAAATATTAAGAAAATTCGGGATAGATTAAAGACTGCTCAGAGTCGTCAGAAGAGTTATGCTGACAAACGCCGAAGAGAATTGGAATTTATGGTGGGTGACTCAGTATTCCTAAAAGTCTCTCCAACGAAGGGAGTGATGCCATTTGGCAAGAAGGGAAAGCTCAGCCCAAGATACATTAGACCATTCAAGATTACAGGACGTGTGAGCGATGGGAATGCTTATGAACTGGAACTACCATCACAGTTAGCTGGTGTTCACAAAGTATTTCATGTGTCAATGCTGAAGAAATATGAACCATACCCATCACATGTACTAGATCTTGTGTCAATGGATCTACAACCCAATTTATCATATGAGGAGAGCCTTGTTGCAATCTTCGACACCAAGGACATGGTGTTACGGTGAAGAACAGTCAGACTAGTTAAGGTGCTATGGACACATCATGATCCAAAGGAGGCTACCTGGGAGATCGAGGATGACGTTCGGAGCAAGTATCCACATCTTTTTGTCACATGTATGTTTTTTTTTTTTTAATTTGGAGGACCAGATTTCCCAAGGAGGGGAGTATGTAATATCCTGAGTTACTTGGGCCTAGGATTAGTCTGGCCCAGGTAGTATCTTAGTTATAGTTTAGCCCAAGTTATAATGGAAGAAGAGTCCATGCTTTTTGTAACTTGGTAAGACATCCCACGTGAATGGATTTGGAAGGAGTAGAGTTGTATGACAACTCTAAATAGAAAGTTTGAGAGGATTAAGAATCCATCTCCCCTTTATATACATAGAGAACCAACGACCACTACTAGTATATCCTACTCATCTTCTTTAGAGAAATTCTGAGAGGGAAAGTCTTCTGGATTGCAATTTAGGGGAAGGAGAGGAAGGCTGCTGATGTCAAATTCACATTCAAAGACGACGATTGTTTATCAAAGGTGAGTGAGTCATCCTAATATATCTGTGATGATTGGATGATTGATAATATGATTTACAACAACTGTTTTTCAATGCTACCATGTTAGTGATTTTCTGTAATCGTGGGTTTGGTGTAAGTATTATTTGAATCATTGAAATCATGTAAGTTCTGGCTATTAGAAGCATAATATTCTAATGGAGTTATTTATTCATGATTTCCTCAAGATTTTGACTGCCAGAATAGGATTTATGAAAATCCAGGAGTCCGTCGTCATTGGGAAGAAGGGATGAATGAAGATTGTGGGGCCCCATGGGCCATCTGATCTCAAATCAGACTTGGTATGATGATGGAGGACCACTGGTCGACCATGGTGGGACAAGACTAGGATGGAATGGGATTTATCAAACCTCTGACTTTGTATAATGAAGTCTGAGAGGCGTCTTGAAATAGATATGGGAACTTAGGGTCGATGTCTATTGTGGGACCCATCCGAGGACTTGATCTAAGATCAAAACCCTAGATCTTGTAGGGGACTCACAGTCGACTCTTGTGTAGGTGTATTCATGGGATGTGGGTCCCATCTGATCAATTATCTATTAGCCCTAAAAATTTATGGCATGACTTAATATGAAAGTGACTAGAAATCTGTTTTGGGTTTGTAGGCCCCAGGGAATGGCCCAATGATGAATCAGATCCATTGGTATGATATTGTTGGAATTTGAGATGACTTGAGATTGGAATTTGAGATGACTTGAGAAGTCTTATGAAGCATTGAAGTGTTTAGTATCTCAAGTAATCATTTTATGATTGGAATTATTGTCAACACAATGTCACAAGTATGGTGTTGATAGTGTGGTATTGATAGAGCTTCAAAGAGAAAACAAAGCTAAAACAGTTCAGGAATTCAGAATTCCTGAAGCAGTATGGTCGGTCGACCGGGCACCCCATGCGGTCGACCGGGCAAGAGAACTCTGCAGAAGAAAGTCCCAGTTAGCTCCCAGTTATTTTGCTGCCACAGTGTGTCGCCGGTCGACCGGGGACCCCATGCGGTCGACCGAGCACGGGAACCAGAATTGCGCAGAAATAGAAGTTTTG
The DNA here is from genome assembly GCA_012931725.1 of Litsea cubeba. Taxonomy (NCBI): domain Eukaryota; kingdom Viridiplantae; phylum Streptophyta; class Magnoliopsida; order Laurales; family Lauraceae; genus Litsea; species Litsea cubeba. Next base: position 91,510,367 of record CM022944.1, on the reverse strand, counting down.
CACGAAAATTCAGGAACCTTATGTCTTTCATTTGGGACTCTTTCTAAATGAATTCTAGCCTAATTTGAACACTCTTTAGGGTTACCATAACCTATATAAAGGCTTGATTGGTTCGTTTTCAAGTGTACAGAAGAGAAGAGAGAACAAAAGAGAGAGTTTTGGAGAGAAGAGTGATTGGAGAAGAAGGTGCTGCTGTGTGTTGCTGTGTTGCACGTTTCTACAGCAAGTGTGGACGAGAATGTGCTCATGAAGATGGTGATTCGTCCATAGATAAGTGTCTCTCTTTTTTATGCTTTAAATTTCAATTTGTAAGGGATTGAGAGAGAGAGAGATTGTAGAGGGGAAGGGCTGTAGAAAAGTTCTCTACTTTAATTCTGTAGAACATCAAGTTGGTGCTTGGTGTTAGGGGTTTGGTGATCCTATCTGTTGGTGCAGATAAATTGTAAAGGGAGTAGGTGCTTCCTAGATAGTTGGTGCTATCTGAAACTTAAGGGTTGGTGCTCTTTGTCGTTGGTGCGACTAAATAGATTCAGACCTGTTCCGGATCAGTGTTCGGACAGTCTTTGAACCGTGGACGTAGCCTTTTGGTGAACCACGTTAAATCTGGTATCCTTGTGTGATTTGATTTGCTTTTGTTGTTAAATTGGACCTATTTTTAAGGAATCACTGATTCACCCCCCCCTCTCAGTGATCGCGATATCTAACAATTGGTATCAGAGCATAAGGCTCCCTTGATAAGCTTAACACGCTAAGGGTGATCTCTTGTCAAATCACATGGCATCCAATACAGGTAATAAGAAAGCACCTTTGTTTGATGGTTCTAATTACTCCTTCTGGAAGATCAGAATGCAGGCTTTCATCAAATCACTTGGCTATGATGTCTGGGAGACTGTCAGAGTCGGTTACAATATTGCCATCGTACCCACTGATGCTACAACGAAGAAGTTAGCAGACATCGACTCCAAGGCGCAGAATGCACTCTTTAGTGGCCTTGTGGACAGCGAGCTGGTCAAAGTAATTGCATGCAAAACAGCCAAGGATCTGAATGAATTTACCTTGGATGAGTTGCATGGTTCACTCACTGCCTATGAGATGCGCATTGGTAAGACGTCTTCATCTGATAGAGAAGCGGCCTTCAAAGTTCAGAAAAAGGGAAAAGAGACTGCTGGTCTTGATGCTGATACTGATGATGATGAGCTTGAGGCTCAATTAGTTAGAAAGTTGAAGAAAGGAAGCAATGGAAAGTACAAAGGGAAGCTACCCTTTAAATACTTCAATTGTGGCGGTGTTGGTCACTTTGCTGCGAAGTGTCCGCTGAAAGAAAACAATGATGATGACTCTTATGTTGATAAGAGTAAATGGAAGAAAATTTTCAGAAAGAGGGGCAAAGCAAAAAGCTTCATCAGTCAATATAATGACAGCTCTCTGAAACTTCAGACGATGATGAATCAGCCGAGGCAACTGAAGCTCTCTTCATGGTTACTGTTGAAGAAGAAGAGGAGCAAGAGCCGGAAGAGGAAGAGGAGGCTGAGGTCAATCTTGAAGAAGAACTCATTGCCGCACTTGAGGAGCTTAGCATGGAACGAAAAACAAGTAAGAAAAATCTGAAACTTCTTCATGAATCTGAAAGTTCAGTTATTGCTTTGAAAACTCAAGTTGAAGAATATAAAAGAATGGTGGAAGTCCTTGAAAATCAAATAAGTATCAAAAAGGAAGAGGCTATGAAACTTGAAACTGAAATCGCTAGAGCAAAGGCTGAAAACTTGGAAAGTAGCCAAAAACTCAAAGTGCTCCAAGCAATTGAAGGGACAAGGAAACTCAATGAAATTCCGAAAGTTCAAAAGCCCTTCCACAATAAATTTGGTATTGGATTTGAGACCGGAGAATCCTCTAAAGCTGCACCTTCTTTGTTTATGAAACAAAGTGCCATACCTCTCAAGGCTACAAAGCTTCAAATTCAGCCTAGTATTGAGATGGTCAATAAGAAAAGGTTTGTGGAGTTTAACCAGCCACCTAAGAAAGGAAGAATGTTCAGATTCTATGGTTATTTCTATCATTGTAATAGATATGGACATAAAAGGGCTGATTGCAAATTCTATGTTAGAAACAGCCCATTTGTGACTAGGAACCCTTTTTCAATCCTAAACAGCCACAAAATTGAGTGCTATAAGTGTCATAATTATGGACACTTGGCTAGGGATTGTAGGTTGCCTATTGCTAACCAATTTCAGGTTGAAAAGAAACCCAAGTTAGTTAAGGCATGGAGGGCAAAGAAAAGGGAAGATAATTCCAAGGAATCTCTCATTGTGCAAATGGCATTCAATGCACAAAAAAAGACAGCACCATGGGTCCTTGATAGTGGCTGCTCAAGCCATATGACAGGTGATAAAGAAAAATTCGTCAAATTACAGCACTATGAAGGCGGATCAGTGAAGTTTGGTAACAATGATGGTGCCAAAATCTGCGGAAAAGGTGTTGTTCAGCTAAAGGCAAACAAGATCAGATCAGACGAGGTCTTATATGTGTCTGGACTGAGACACAACTTGCTAAGTGTGAGCCAAATCTGTGACAAAGGCCACGAAGTTGTCTTCACTAAGAATGGGTTTGCTATCAAGAAGTGTAGCAACGGCAAAACAGTGGCTACTGGATCTAGGACTGCTGGAAATCTCTATACATTGTCAGATGGAGCTGAAAAGACTTGCTTGATGAGTCGGACAGAGGAAAATTGGTTATGGCACAAACGCCTTGGGCATCTAAACTTTGATAACATGTCAAAGATTTGCAATTCAAAGGCTGTCAGAGGTATGTCTACAGTTGAAAAGCCTTCCAACCCCATTTGCGATTCTTGCCAAAAGGGAAAGCAAACGAGGGTAATGTTCAAGTCAAAGGAGCATCATTCAAAGAAACCTCTTGAGCTAGTACACACTGATTCTCTGTGGACCGATGCGAACTCAAAGCACCAATGGAGATAAGTATTTTATGTTATGCATTGATGATTATACTCGTATGACATGGGTATTGTTTCTTAAGCATAAACATCAAGCACTTAATCGTTTTAAAGTGTTTAAAGCACAGGTTGAAAATATGCTTGGAAAACGTATCAAGATTTTAAGGTCAGATCGAGGCGGTGAATTCACATCTGAAGAGTTCGCTAACTATTGTGAGCACCATGGCATTCAAAGACAATATTCAGCCCCTAGAAACTCCACAGCAAATGGAGTTGTGGAACGGAAAAATCGCACCGTGCAAGAGATGGCTCGCACAATGCTAACTGAGAGCAAGCTAGCTGACAAATACTAGAAGGAGGCAATCTATACGGCTGTATACATTCAGAATCGATGCTTGATCAGGCCACATGAAGACAAAACTCCTTATGAGCTATGGTTTGGGAGAAAAGCAACAGTCAAGCACTTTAGAGTCTTCGGTAGCAAGTGTTACATCAAGCGTCTTGAACAAAATCCGGGCAAATTTTGAAGAAAGAGCTTATGAAGGTATATTTCTGGGTTACTCCTCCTCAAGTAAGGCTTACAGATGTCTTAACAAAAGGACCAGAAAAATCATAGAAAGTGCCGATGTTAGAATTGATGAAAACCGTGAATCAAAGAATGTAACTCATTATGACAGTCCAGTTTATGAGGACTCGAGTGAGATTGATGATGAAGTGGCTGAACCTAATGATTCTGAGAAATCAAAGGATGACTCAGAGGATGCTACACCTAGAAAGAAAAGCACTTGGGTAGAGCAACACCCTAAGGATCAAATCATTGGAGATCCTGAGGACGGTGTTAAAACAAGACAAAGTGTAGTTAGCAATTACTCACTTGTGTCCACCATTGAACCCAAGACTGTGGCTGAAGCCAGTCTCGATGAAAGTTGGTTGAAAGCTATGCATGAGGAGTTGGAGCAAATTGAGAAGAACTCCACATGGGAACTAGTTTCTAGACCTACCGATAAGAATGTTATTGGTACTAAATTGGGTCTTTCGGAATAAGCTGAATGAAGATGGTCAGGTCATACGAAACAAAGCAAGGTTAGTTTGTAAAGGCTATGCTCAAGTTGAAGGCATAGATTTTGAAGAGACCTTTGCACCGGTGGCTCGTCTGGAAGCCATTCGTATGTTTCTTGCATTGGCTGCATACAAAACCTTCAAGGTATTTCAGATGGATGTAAAGTCAGCCTTCTTGAATGGATTACTTGAAGAAGAGGTCTACATTGAGCAACCTGATGGTTTTCTCATCAGCAAAAATTCAGACCTAGTATGCAAGTTGAAAAAGGCTCTTTATGGGCTGAAACAAGCGCCAAGGGCGTGGTATGCAAGGCTGGACCTCTATCTCCGCAAGATCGGCTTTGGTAAAGGACTGGGTTGATAGCAATCTTTATGTCAAAACAGAGTTGAGCAAACAGCTGGTTGTCATTGTTTATGTCGATGACATAATCTTTGGTGGCAATGATGAGGAAATGTGCAGGAATTTTGCTGAAGAGATGAAGCAAGAATTTGAGATGTCAATGCTTGGAGAACTAAAGTTCTTCCTTGGTTTACAAGTTCAGCAGCTGAAACATGGTATCTTCATATCACAGATGAAATACATCAAGGATATACTGAAGCGTTTTAACATGGAAGACAGCAAGCCAGTGAGCACACCAATGGCAACGAACACAAAGCTAAGCAAAGATGATAAGGGTTCGTCCGTTGATCACACCACTTATCGTTCTATGATAGGGAGCTTGCTTTATTTGACTACTACAAGACCGGAATCTTCTGCAAGCAGTATGTATGGTGGCCTCGATTTCAAGCATCACCAACTGAGACGCACCTTACAGCAGTAAAAAGGATATTTCGATATCTGAAAGGTACCATGGAGCTTGGTATTTGGTATCCTAAAGGCAAATCCTTCACTCTTGTTGCATACTCTGACGCCGATTGGGCTGGATGTATAGATGATCGCAAGAGTATAAGCGGTGGTACATTCTATCTTGGTGAAAGGTTGGTGGCATGGCACAGTAAGAAACAAGATTCAGTATCCCTTTCTACAGCGAAAGCGGAATATATTACAGCGGCAACTTGTTGTACGCAAGTGTTATGGATGCGGCAAATGCTCTCTGATCTAGGAGTTCCAACAACGGATCCTACGCCGATCCTCTGTGACAACACAAGTGCAATTCACATCTCTAAGAATCCTGTTCAGCATTCTAGAACGAAGCATGTTGCAATCCGCTATCACTTTCTCAAGGAAAAGTTTGCAGACGGTAAGGTAAAGTTGGAATATGTTCCAACTACTGAGCAAGTTGCTGATATCTTCACAAAACCTCTGCCAAAGGAAGTCTTCGAGTATCTCCGGAAAAAATTAGGAGTTACTCACTCTCCTAATCCTTAGGAGTTGTGTTTGAAAGGGGGAGCAATGTATTCCTTGAATATCCTATTCGCTCCTTGGTTGGTCCCTTTGGACTTGTTGTCAAAGGGGGAGAAAGTGCTATGCTAGGAGAAAGCTATGCTAGGAGAAAATTATGCCAAGAAGTGATGCTATGATAGCTAGGGGGAGATTGGTATCAAGAATGTGAAGATCTTGATTCTATTGGTCTATGGTTCTGAAGAAGCTTCATGAAGGTCAACTTGTTCAAAGTGTTCCAAGTGTTGAAGTTCCAAGTGTTGCCAACAATTCCAAAGGGGGAGATTGTTGGAATTTGAGATGACTTGAGATTGGAATTTGAGATGACTTGAGAAGTCTTATGAAGCATTGAAGTGTTTAGTATCTCAAGTAATCATTTTATGATTGGAATTATTGTCAACACAATGTCACAAGTATGGTGTTGATAGTGTGGTATTGATAGAGCTTCAAAGAGAAAACATAGCTAAAAACAGTTCAGGAATTCAGAATTCCTGAAGCAGTATGGTCGGTCGACCGGGCACCCCATGCGTCGACCGGGCAAGAGAACTCTGCAGAAGAAAGTCCCAGTTAGCTCCCAGTTATTTTGCTGCCACAGTGTGTCGCCGGTCGAACCGGGGACCCCATGCGGTCGACCGAGCAACGGGGAACCAGAATTGCGCAGAAATAGAAGTTTGCACGAAAATTCAGGAACCTTAATGTCTTTCGTTTGGACTCTTTCTAAATGAATCTAGCCTATTTGAACACTCTTTAGGGTTACCATAACCTATATAAAAGGCTTGATTGGTTCGTTTTTCAAGTGTACGAAAGAGAAGATGAGAACAAAAAGAGAGAGTTTTGGAGAGAAGAGTGATTGGAGAAGAAGGTTGCTGCTGTGTGTGCTGTGTTGCACGTTTCTACAGCAAGTGTGGCGAGAATGTGCTCATGAAGATGGTGATTCGTCCATAGATAAGTGTCTCTCTTTTTTATGCTTTAAATTTCAATTTGTAAGGGATTGAGAGAGAGAGAGAGAGAGAGATTGTAGAGGGGAAGGGCTGTAGAAAAGCTCTCTACTTTAATTCTGTAGAACATCAAGTTGGTGCTTGGTGTTAGGGGTTTGGTGATTCTATCTGTTGGTGCAGATAAATTGTAAAGGGAGTAGGTGCTTCCTAGATAGTTGGTGCTATTTGAAACTTAAGGGTTGGTGCTCTTTTGTCGTTGGTGCGACTAAATAGATTCAGACCTGTTCCGGATCGGTATTCGGACAGTCTTTGAACCGTGGACGTAGCCTTTTGGTGAACCACGTTAAATCTGGTATCCTTGTGTGATTTGATTTGCTTTTGTTGTTAAATTGGACCTGTTTTTAAGGAATCACTGATTCACCCCCCCTCTTAGTGATCGCGATATCTAACAGATACATTAGTCTTGGGCGACCAAAGATATCAAGTCTAATCATGGATTAGAACCTGTGGGACCCACTGAATTTCATACTATTGTGTTTTAGGCGTGAGATAACATACTCTCTATGTACTGTATAGATGTGTGTGGAATTTGTTAAGGGAACAGCACTGATCTGTACATCTAATTACAAATTTAATCTTACTAATTAGTTGGAGCAAGATTTATGAGGGCTGTGATAAATTATATGATTGTGATTAATTACATGATTAACTATGTAGATAGTGATTTATTACTATTGAATGTGGGTCAACCTTATACCAACCAATACCAATTATGTTTAGATGGGGGAAATGATCAAATTTGGATGGTGTTAAGGTTGGGCCCACACTGCTGTGCATGTGTTGTTATTTATATTAATTACTGTTTATGTTCCTGTTGATATTTGATTGTGAGATCCCAGATTTGGGATGTTGGACTTGTGTCCGGATGATAGATGGCTTCGGGCCATGGTGGCCGTTATAGTGGCCACCATGGCCCTTAGTGGACGTGAGTACCCATTATGATGGCTGGTCCTTAGTGGACGTGTCTGATGAGACAGGGTCATTGTGACCAGTATACATGTATACGATAAGGCCTTTGAGGCGTGGTAATGTGCATGGGCACGGATTTGTATGTGAAAGAATAATATTTGATTATTGATTTAGACTTGCTGGATTATGTGATGTTATAATATATGTGACTTGTGTAATTAGGAATATTCATTCACCAGTAGTACTGATGTTGTGTTACCCCCTTCAGGTAATCATGCTGCGGGTGGGACAGAGCAGAACGATGTGCAGCACGTAGATTTCAACATGCTTGGCTGACAAGAGAGAACGAGAAAAGTTAATTTAGTGGATAAGGGGATTAGCCCTTGCTTAGAAAAGTTATTTAAGGTTTTAGTACATTATTGATGGAGACAGAACATATTAAAGTATGAGTATTTATAACTCATTGATTAATTGAAATTATTAATTGATTTAAATGCCAAATGCTTATGAGAATTATTTGATGAATAGATGATAAATATTGCCAAGTTATCACGATCCAGATATCTGACAGGGCCCCAGAATTTGGGTCGTGACACTCATTTCAACCAGCTCTTGGACATGATTAGAGCAAGGCTTGATGGATGGAAGGCCAAATGTCTTTCCTTTGTAGGGAGAATGATTTTGATGAAGCTTGTGATATCATATATCCCTCTTCACATCTCCTTAGTTATTCTAATCCCAAGCAGGACGAGCTTACATATTGAACGAATGATGAGAAACTTCATGTGGTCCTCTAGTGCAGACAAGAAGAGGAGTAACATGGTTAATTGGGATGTGGTTTTCTTGCCTAAATCAGAGGGTGGCCTTGGATTGCGTAAGGTGAAGGAGTTCAATGATGGGTGTTTGTTGAAGCTTGGCTGGTCAGCTGTCTCCTCTAGCTCTGTTTGGGCTATCTGGTTCAGGGGCAAGTACTTCAAAAATTCTCCCATATGGTTCTCCGGCAACCTCAAGGCAGGTTCATGCATATGGCGTAGGATAAGGTCTCTGGCTCACCTCCTTCAGGTTGGATCATTGTGGATCCTTGGGAATGGTCTCTCTATCTTGCTTTGGTTCGACAATTGGATTGATTATGATCCAATAGTTCAGAGATTTCCCCACCTCCAATTTTCAGAAAATGACAGGGTTGCGGATGTCATTTTTAGCACTGAGTGGAACCTCCTAGCCACTGTCCCGGGAGAGGTGCAGGGCTTCCTCCTCCAGCAGATCAACATCATGCTTTCCAAAGATTCCTCAACTTCTGACTTGTTATCCTGGAAAGGTAATTCTTCAGGGACTCTCTCTCTTAAAAATGCCTGGGACACTCCGAGGTCTAGAGTAACTCTAGTTACATGGCACGGTCTAGTGTGGAACAAGCTTATCAATCCCAGGCTTTCTTGTTTTTGCTGGCGCCTTCTTCTCTAGAAAACACCAATCGACCTCATTGCAATACAAAAAGGTTTTTCGTTGGCATCCAGATGTTATTCTTTTCATAGTCAGTGTGAAACAGATCTTCACCTTTTCTTCCACTGTAGTTTAGCTCAGGAGTTTTGGATATGGATTTTCAAGCAAGGAGGTCCCACGCCTTCTCCTCCTCTATCAGCTTCTTCTATATGGACTGTCTTAGTGCAGGGTGTAGATTTCCAAGGAAGAAAGTCCGCATCTGCAATTTTCTTCCAAGGAATCTATGTCCTCTGGTTCATCTGAAATGAAGCCAAGCATCGCAGCAAGCTCCCTTCTTTGCTTAAAGCACAGCTGATCTTCTTGGACATGATGGGCAGTTTGATCAGCTCTGTTATAGGCAAGAGACCTCTTTCCCATCCCATTTTGAGGTCCTTAGGGTGGAAGAGATAGCTTCCCCCTTCTTCTCCTTTGTCTGGTATTCTCTCTTTCCTCCCTGCTTTAGGCACCCTGTGCCCTGCTTCTCGCTGGCGTTATTCTTTCTCTGTTGGCTAGCTCCCCTCATGCTTAAGGGCTGACCCTTTTTGTTGTTTTTTTCTTAATTTTTTGGCTGTATTCTTTTTTCTCTTTGTCTTGGGGGCTTTGCCTTCTTTTCTTCCTTTAATACAAATTTACCAATTAGCAAAAAAAAAAAAAAAGGGTATGTTGTATAAATTAATAATCTTTTATTTAAAAGTCTTTCCTTACTAATGTAGAGTTTTACGTACTAAAAACCATCGGAGAGTTCATAAGCAATTATTAATCATAGTGGTCCACTATAAGTTTTAACATCAATGATTCTGATAGGGGTGCAACTATGAGTCCCAATATTAGATTAGCCCCACAGTACTTAGAAATCTAATATGGGGTCTTATAGCCATATCACGATTACATAGCCCTTATTAATTATCAATATCAAGTGGGTCCTATAAATGTCGCACTAGGGGGCTTTCACAATGATTATCAACACTAAGTGGGCCCCCCTATCTGCTAGCTCCCCTAGTATATTAATATGATTACAAACATCAAATGGGTACTACAATAATTTCTCATAGATGGATTCATCAATGATGTTTGACATTAGATAAGCCATTTTTTGCTTAATCTCTAGATAGGGACATTTGTGATAATCACCATTAGATGTATTACACTATGGTTACCAACCTTTGGTGGACCCACCGTCATGAAGCAACATTACTTGGATCTCATGCTTTTAATATTTAATCATGTGATTTTTTAACAATAGACGGTCCTGCCATAATTATTAACACCTAGATTACTATTAGCTGGTCATGCATTGGTTTAATTAGTTACTTTCTCTCCATAGTTCGTTTGGTATATCATCATGTGAGTTCTTTTATAAATTTTCAAACACTTTAAAGATATACTGAAATTTGTAAAAATTGCCAAACACCATAAATGATACAATGTAATAATATGACACTATTTTGTTCTATGATAATAAAATCTTACAATATTTAAATTTGTTGATATTATGTTAAGCATTTATTCAAACGACCCCTTAACATTCACAAAAATATAATTGAATATATACAAAGAACATACTCTATAAGTAGAGATGTCTAATGGGCCGGGCCGGCCCGTTTTGACACGACCCGGCCCGCCAGTAACGGCCCACCAGGCACGGCCCATGCCATAGGCCATGCTGGGCTGAGGGAACTAGCACGGTCGGCCCATTTCGGAACTGCACGCTACGGGTGGACCCATCCATAATGGTCGGCCCGCTAGGCCATCACAGAAAAAATAAGTACTAAAAAAAAACATGACACAGATCAAACATTTCCATTCTAATTTAAGTAATTTGAACAAAAATATCAACTTAAGGGAACTATTTTCCCTCCTCCCATTTTTGCCTTTTTGGTTAGAAATGATAGAGGCTCCTGTAAAAAGCAGTTTACCAGAACTTTTTACTCCAAATCAACATTGACAACCTAAAAAAATACACAACTCCATAATTATTGGCCTTGAAAAATTCGACAAGAGATATATCGTGTTAATTTTTTTTCCTTTTATTTACTCATTAAATCCTGAAACTAAGGGGGAAAAATAAAAAAGAAACCATGGGCTCCACTTCTGATGGGCGGGCCCAATATAAGGAAGGTAGGTTAGATGTTGATCTTTTTTTAAATACTTTTGTAATTTGATGATTGCTCGTGTAATACCGAAAATGCAAAAAAAAAATTAATCGGGAAAAAAAATTAAAGAGGCATGCTGAGCACGCTCGGCACAGAGGCAAGGCACCCAGGAAAAACTCCTGGCGGGCCGGCCCATGGCTAGTGTGGGCCGTGATATGGGCGGCATTGCCCGTTTGACATGCCTATCTATAAGCACATACTCTATAGCTCTATCAAAGAGTAATTTTTTTAGTGGCTTCATTATTTTAAATATAGCAAAAGCAACAAAATATTCTTTATGACAAAACTCCTATCTTTACTATATCATCAACGATAGAATAAAGTTTTTCAGAAATTTAATTGGAGAGTAACCACCTAAACCATAAGGCTTGCAAACAATTAATTGAGTAGCAGACAGTTAGGCTTGCCAATGGGACGCCTTGAAATATGTACCGGCCCATCCCAAGCCCGAAAATACAGGGCTTGTAAAAAAACTTGAGCCCAGCGGGCTGGGCTTGGACATTATTTTTAAAGCCAGGCCAAATGGGACTAGGATTGGGCAGAAACAGCCAGCCTGTTCAGACCCGACCCGGCCCGCTGCAGGACCATTATACTAATTATTTTATAAATTATACTAATCTGTTGATTTCTTTTTTACATTACTTGACCAATATAGGATACTCATTCTCATTCATTTTTATTGATTTTCTGATTTTCTACTTTCACCGGCAAAAAACAAGAAAAGAAGTTTTTAACCAATCCTATGTTACTTTAACTTGACGCATATAGGATACTCATTTTCATTCATTTCTATTGATTTTTCGAAAATTGTCTACTCTCATCGGCCAACAAAAAAGTTTTTAACTCCGCCGTGTTGCTTGTTGCATTGCATTTACTGGTCCCAAGCCTGGAAAAAAGGAGGGTTTAAAATCCGATTCACATCGGGTGTTTGGTGATAGTAAAAATAATTAGAGAATGTTTCGCTTATGTCCAGGTAGAGAATGTTTCGCTTATGTCCAGGATCGGGCTAAGCCCTGTCCCATCCCAGGCCCGTACGGGACGGGATTTGATGTAGGCCCATTCAATTTAGGGCCGGGATTAGACAACACCCGGCATGCTTGTCCTATTCTCGGGACGGGATTGGACAACCCAAGCCCAGACCCAGCCCGTCCCATTGACAGGCCTACAAGCAATGCAAACAACATCAAGCCATTACATTATAGATGTAAACATTGCATTCAATCAGGACTTTCTTACCTCAAAAGGATGACCACCTTCCTCTTAGCTACACCGTTCTGCTTGTGTTGTAAGAACATTTTGTTAGAGACTCTATCCTCATCCTACATATACTTAAGAAATTACTCTGATAGATATTTGTTTCCATTGTCATTGTAAAATAATCGAAATAATGAGACAATCAAAATATCTTAATCATCTTTAGTATTTGTAAGCAACAAATAATGCTTGAGGGGAAGATTTGGGTTTTAAAGGAGTTGCCAGAGTTTGGGGAACTAAATTTAAAAGAACGAAATATAAATTAGCACGAACACCACAAAAGGCTAAGGAATGCAGAAAGTTGGGTTTCTTATTCATCTTTTTGGACAAAGTACATGGCATGGAACACCAGTGATTTGTTGGCCATGGGTCCACAAAAACTAGGCTCAAGGTCATCATGAGTATTTTGGTAATTATATTGGGGCTTTATCGGGAGGCGGGGGGGGTGGTTTGTGGAGCTTCATATGGGTTATATATAAGGATGCAATCTGCAATCCTAGAGCTAAAAGAGATAGTAGAGAACCCCAAAAGAAAGTAGAGTCTCCTTCCTGTGAACGTAGGCAATCTTGCCGAACCACGTAAATCTCTGTGTGTGATTTTCTCTCTTCTTGTGTGTCTTGTTTGATTGTTGGTCACATGTTTTACGCTTCTTGTGTGGCTTGTTTGATTGTCAACTGCAGGTTTTACGCTTTCATACATGCGCACACAACAAGTGGTTTCAAAGAGTAGGGTTTGAGTTTTACCTGTACGATCAACGACTGAGATCCAAATGTTTGGATCTCGAGGACTGGGATCTAGTTGGATTTCCAGAATAGAAGAGATAAAGGATCCAAGTGTCGAGTTCTTGATCCACTTCCAGAAAGGGTTTTTGTCCTACTGTGTTGGAACATGAACATAAAGAGGTTGTTATTGACCTCAAGGTGGTCCACGGGACAATGAAAGAAAGGGCAGCTACTCTGGTTTCGACAAAGAGAAATTAGGGTATATGTTGTTTCAGATCTCTACTAGAGAAGAGGTGGACTGCTGTAAACAAGAAATAATGGGAACAAATCTCATAGGGCTCTTCGTTCGTTTCTACAAACAAAGAGTGGGTCCTTTTATTATCTATTTTCCAAAAATAGAGAGATCTTTCTCTCACACTGGAGTCGCCGTCGCCAAAGAAGGAAACTGTTTTGCAACAGCAAGGCTTGAAAAAGAAGACCTGATCAGAGGCTACTATTGGTGTGATCCTTTGTCGGTCAGTTTTGAAAAGAATGCTGACTGTCTCTAACCTAACAAACCTAAGAAGGGCAATTTGGTCAATTGACGTAGCCTAAGCCTATATAACTAACTCATCCTATCCCGATGACCATTTCTCTCTCTCTCTCTCTCACTCATTTCCCTCTATTTCTCTGTTCCCTCCTCTTCTCATTTCTATTTCCTTCCACCTCTCTCTTCCTCCATCAAGAGAATTCCTAGATCTAGGGTTTTCTCCATCAAAGATCAAGAGATCCTTGAAACTCCAGCCCTTTCCAAGCTAGAAGACTCATCTCTTTCTCTAGATCTCCTTTTCTTTTTCATATCAAGGTAAATTTCTCTCGCTAGCTCTATTTCCTTGTAGATCTAGCTTCCTCTCTTAGAATTCTCTATTCTCATGTGTTTTCTCCATAGGAATTGGGTGTAGGTGGCTTAGATCTTTAGAGATCTGGGATTTTGGGGTTGTTAAGAGTATTGGAGAGCTTAGAGCTTGGTTCTAGGAGAATTTTTCTTGGATCTTGAGTATTAAGGTACGAGAACCTTATTGGAGACCAAAGTCAAGTACAATATACAATTTAGTATATAATGCATGCCTTCTTTCCTAAATTCTACTATGAATGATGAGTTTGATGATGGATCTGTAGATTTCTCTTTCTCTAATTTCTATTTTGTGATTTTTGGCCATTGATGAATGGGAATCCCCCATTTGGAAGATCAATGTCCCATTGGAGATGATATAATGATGATTGATGGAGCTTCTTTGTATGGAGATGATTTTGTATGGAGTTGGGATGAGATTGATGGATTTTTTATGGAAATTGGATGGATCTCAAAAATCTCAGAAATATGGATTTTCAGGAATCTGTGTACTCAGTTGGCCGGTGACACTGCAGACTCCAAAATAACTGAGAGTTGGTCTGTCGGTTTTGTATTGCGACCCCAGTATAGTCGGTTGACCGACCATGTACCTGGTCGACCAAGAACACTGCATAACTGAGACCACCTGACGGACTAGTTCCCAGGCAACTTTGTGTAGCTAGTCGACCGACCTCTTGCCAGGTTGACCAGCCACACTGCAGAATTCCAGAATCAAGGCCTGGTTGTGGAGTCTATACCACTAAACCCACTGTGTACTGGGTCGACCGGCTATGTACCTGGTCGACTGGGTACACTGCAAAACTGAGAGCAGACCTTTGCATCCCAGTGTATTCGGTCAGCCAACCTTGCATGATGTCGACCGCACACACTAAGAATAGTGCTTTCCAGATTATGTTTATTTTATGATTTGATCTATTATGGGCCCCATTGACCTTTCATTTGGATTGATATGAGCAAACCATATATGATTCAAGGGCTAAGCTTAACCTTGACCCATGTGGCCACCTAAAATAGGGTCTAGGGAGGTAATACGGGACCCAACTTGGTGTTTAATGATGGAAATAGATTCCAGTGAACCTAACAACAACAAATACACATTTCTCCACATCTAAGGCTTCCTTAGCCACTGACTTGGGCAAAGTGGGACCCTACGCCTGAATGTGTGGCTTTGACCTAGGTTGAATCCCTTGCTTATGTTCTCTTATTGATGGATTATGGTATCATCTATTTTATGTATGTTCTCCTTCTATCGTTTATTGTTATTCATACCATTGCTGAACCTGATTAATAAATGGAGATGAGGACCTTGACATAGGGTTGACCTAGAGGTGACCTTGGATATATGTGGATGACATTTGACTTGTGTCTATGGCTAGGCAGGCTATCCTCTGGCTTAATGAATGGATGGATGATATACCATGGCACCTAACATGTATGTATTATATATTGATTGTATATGGGTGGATATGATGAGGGACTATGGATATGGATATGGATGTGATGATGTATTGTATGGCATGTACAAACCTTGAAACGGATTGGACTATGATACTAGACCTTGTATGGACACGTGAGACCTTATGTCGCGACCGCGGACCGGGTCAAAGGCCAGTACATCCAAAAGAATTTCCCCCAAAAGATGTTAAGCAAATCCCCAAAAAGTGTCGTATCTCAAAGCTTGACCGAATGTTTACACGACATCGTCAGCTTGCCATTCAACTACGTGATGCGGTTCACTGACCACCTCCTTTGGCTCCTCCTCAAAGGCAATGGGTTTTGGACCTGAGTACTAAATAATGGATCGGACACGACGGTCTGGCAAGTGGGTGAAAAGATATAACAATAAAGTAAAACAATGATACCTTAGAAAACATTGAAACTTTTATAAACAATGAATTTCATGAAAGATAATGCCTCATTTATTAGAAAAGACATGTGCAATATAAAAGCATGTAAAGGTACCAAGGAACAGGAACTAGCAAGATGGAAACCATACAAATAAGAAATCAAAATAAGTATATATATATAAACAGGAACTAGCAAGATGGCAACCACACATAAACAATGAGGAAAGTCAACGATCATACATGAATATAAATATATATAACGGGACGGGACCGCGGTAGTGAACTGGGTATCGGGACAGGACAGGATCCAAGCTACAGCTGGCAGGACTGGAGGAGGATCTCCAAGCCAGTGGATCAAACCGACAAGGTCATCCAAGCTTAGTGGTGCCGACTCATAGGTCATATGTAAGAAGTCAACACAAGTACATATAAAATGGAACGAGGTGCTCAAAGGCACAAAAACACATTTGTATCGGGTTAGGCATAAACGGGCTAGCAAGATGCTAAAAAAAACATGATTTCAGTATTCCGGGGCATGACTAGTCATATGGCATGAAAGTTGAAGAGTACAAGTGAAATTCGGGTAAAATAAAGCATAAATGGATTTTTATAAATTCCCGGCCAAGCGTTGAGGGTCCAAGGTTTGAATCATTGTGAATTGGGTCCCGTATGCCGGATTTGATATACATTTGGTACTATATGAGAGTTAGTGACATTGACAAACCCAAAAGCCCTTAACGAATCTCTGTGATGGGGTTTCTTCCTCAACCAGGCTCCATACAACGCCTCTTAGATCTCTCCATTGCATTGGGGCTCCAAACAATACCTCCCCAAGCCTTAGAATAACGTTTCAAGTCTTCAAGTATTGACCCAGGCCTGACAGGCACTTCACTCGAGCGGAATTGAAAGTGCGCTTAAGCCAAGAGCTCTCTGTCTGGGGTTCGCTCGAGCGAATCAAGGTTCGCTTGAGCGGACCTGCCCAGCGGACCTGCCCAGATTAGGTTGGCTCGAGCGACCGGAAGGCTGGCTCAAGCCAACGGGCCTCTGTGAGGGGTTCGCTCGAGCAAAGTGTCAAGCTCGCTCGAGCGAACTATCACAGAATCAAATTCTAAAGTGCAGTTTGGCTGTTCTTCTTTCTTTTCCTTTCATACATTTCTGAGCACCCTTCCATTACATATTTGAGGAATCCAAAACCTCCTCTATACCCCATTCAAACCTCTATCCAAACCTCATCCATTCTTCCATCAAAACATCCCTAAAACACATCCACCATTCTATGTCATTCATCTTCATTTCATCATTTAGAACAACCCATCATAAATGAATATCAATAGGTACATAAACCAAGATATAAGCAAGAGAAGGAAGCCAATCAACATGCCCTTTTCTAAGGAAGAGAAATCATAGCAAGAGGAAGATATGAAAACACATATGAAATCATTAAAACAATAATGTGAATCAAAATTTTCCATAAACATAATAACATTCAAAACTATCTAATCACCCACTTGCCTTAGGTCCAAAGCTTAGTAAATCAAGCCTCTAATCACCCTCCAAAGCTACAAATACCAATCTACACAAAAACCCCCAAATCAACCAAATAGAAACCCTAGATTATCAAAACCAAGCAAGAGGAAGAGAGAGCTTGCTAGAATCAAGATGAAGCCTCTCTAGGGCTAGGAGAACATAAATCTAAAAGATTGAAAAGGTCTCTTACATGGAAGTTCTTCAAAAAAAAAGACTAGCTCAATGGAAGCTCCAAGAAAGCTTGGTTTATTCTCCAATGGTGTCAAAATGAAGCTCTCAAGGAGATGAGGAAGAAGATGATGTCCATTTCTCAATTGATGCAAGGTTGGTAGAGGATTGAGGAGGAAAAGCAAAAAGAAAAAGAAGAAAACCCTAGGGCAGCTGTAGCCAAAGTCTCTCCTCAATAATTTGAGCTGGAAAAAGGGTAAAGGTGAGATGGGTTCAGCTTATATAGAAGATGGAGATGGGTCTAACAAAGCTTGTTGGGCTTAAAGCATGGTTTTCCTGGCTTCGGATGAGTTCGATGAAGAGGGAAAGTTGTTCGTCGAAATTTCTAGTTTCCAAAAAGTATATGTTTCGCGGGTTTTGGTGACATTGAAATTAGTGTTCAGATTTTGTGTAAAAAGACGATTTTGCCCTCAATTTGAGAAAAGTCGGGTTTCGAGGTCTCGGACAGGAACGGGGTCAACATGAAAGTTGTAGAGATTAACGAGATAGGTCACATAGAGATAAAATACAGATTTAAGGAAATCTCAAACAATCCTTCAACCTTACGCAAAGTCGCCAAAGGAACCCCCAAAGGGTCCCACAAATCAAGAAGGCTCTCAAAATTCCCCAAAGCTATATAAAAGCTATTGTAATCCCAAACTTAACTAAAATCCACTGAACACACTTAGAGCTAAAATACAACTTAATTAAAACTAATCGTGGTCTCTCAGGTCAGGGTTTTACACCATACTCACGTGAGGGTAGTCTATTCGGACACGGACCTGATTATATAGTTCATTAGAGTCAGTATAAACATCCACTCGATTAATACGAACTTAGCCTTGGCACTGATCACCCTTGGTAGGAGCTATTGTATATCAGTAAGGCCATCATCATGAGCTGGCAAGGTGGACATACGCCACTAGGGTATCACACGACACTGCACGATACCAATATACGACAGGCAGACTCTGGTAATATCGATACGGCTAGGCAATTTCCGCTACAATCCAAATGTAATACGAGAGGGCAGTGTCATAATTTCTCATGGTCCTAGCCTGTGTGGATGTGCCTTATTGATTAGATGGATGGTTTAACATGATCCTTTATATCGATTCATATTTTTTTATCATATTGCAAGATTTGCGTAGCATTCTTACCTTTGCTACTCTATTGATCTTATTATTGTTACTACTCCCTTTTTATGCATCCGTACTATGTTATTGGTATATTATGATGCCTGGTCCTTTTGGATCTGACCTATTAGTTGGTTCTTAAGTATCATTGCCGACTCTATTGCCCGGAGGATGAGGCGTTGCTCGAGGCTCTTCTAGCGGATGAGTACGAGCGGGGTCCGGACTATCTAGTGGCGATGCCTGATGATGGAGAGCTAGAGGAGAGGGCGGTGTGATCTCTTTTATTTTAGGGTTTTGAGTGTGATTCGTGGGATGTTTGGGGGGACATGATGATAATGATGTGTAAACATATTATATTTCCACTTTGACTTTAGATAGACTTTTTCCCCCTTTCTATTTGACATATGTTTGATGGAATGACTAGACATGGATACATTGTTTCCGCACTTAATTGTTTCTTATTAATGTTGTTTAAAAAGTATAAAATCGGACCTCATGACAAACCTATGATCCGGGAAACTCTCGATTCGGGAGGTCGTACACCAAACCTGGAGACCTTGCCAGTAAACTCGGGATCCCGAATTAGGGCGTGACAGAGGATCCAGACAGTTGCTGCCAGTTTTGTCAAAGAGAAATCAAAGAAGAAAGGGGCCTGGTTTTTCTGGCCAGTCCAAGTCAGGTTTAGGTTAGGTCGATATAATCCAATTTCAAGAAGCCTAGCCCAATAGATTGTAGGATTGATGTTAGCAGGCTGACATCAGCATCATGTTAGATTATGGTCAACAAGAGTTTGAGTAGATTGAAGGGTTGAAAATTGTTTTCACAATATCAGAGTCGTCTGAAGTCATATTCCAGACTCATTTTTTCCGGCATGCTTGTAGTGAAGAGATCTACATAGTGGCACATAAATCAAGGTCAGCGAAAGTTATTTATTTTTCTAGTGTGTTTAACTAGAATGGAGAACAAGACTGAGAATACTACCATGATTACACTCAACCATACCAATTGGTTGATGTGGGAACCTAAGATGGAGGACATCCTTTTATTACAAAGACCTCTATCATCACATTAGAGATGATGAAGTCCGGCCAAAAGACACGTCTGATGCATATTGGTATAAAATGCATAGAAAAATAATTGGTCAAATTAGACAATGGGTTGATAACACCATATTCCACAATGTATCTAATAAAACCAATGCGTGTTAATTCATTGGTCACATTAGAAAATGGGTAGATAACAACATATTCCGCCATGTATCTAATGAAACCACTGCATGTACACTTTGGAAGAAGTTAGATGCAAGACATGGCAAAAAGACCATAATGAACGAAACCTTCTTAATCAGAAAGCCTGTAAATATGAATTCAAGGATGATGGTCTTATTGAAGATCGCACAAATGAGCTCCTAAGTTTAGTGAACCAATTAGCCACAAGGAAGATGGTCCTTAAAGATGAGATGCAAAGCTTCGTTGCTTATAAATTCTTTTTTAGATCATGATATTCTATGAGCAACTCTATTCCAAATGGTGTGTATTCAATAAGTCGGGTTACTAGCAGCTTGTTAAATGAAAAAACAATAAGAGAAACTATAGGGACGGATATTACACATGCCTTTATCAATGAGAATAGGGGGAGGAATAAGAGTAGAGGACTAAAGGGTGGTCGTGACAGGTCTAGAGATAAATCATAGACTAGAATAAAGGTTTTTAGGTGTTTTCACTATGGCAAGGTGGGCTACATTAAAAACAATTGATTTTCATGAAAGAAGGAAGAAATGGAAGCTAGCAATCAAAAGAAATATGATACTAAGAACACTACGCCCACTTTAAATAATGAAGTGACAATATTGGGTAGTGAAGATGAAGAGTGTTTGATTGTTGTAGATGATCAGATTGAGTTGGTTATTGACACAGCGACATCCTACCATATTACTCCTTGTAAGGAGATGTTCATTATGTACAAAGTAGAGGATTTGGTACTGTTAAGATGTGCAATACTAGTCATTCGAAGATTGTTGAAATCATGATGTCTTCATACAAACTGATATTAATTGCACAATGACCTTGAAAGATGTGCGATATGTTTTTGATCTACGGTTGAATTTGATTTTTGGGACTACATTGGACCATGTAAGTTATGAGAGCCACTTCAAAAATGGCAGGTGAAAAATCACAAGAGGGTCTCTTGTTAGTGCAAAAGGTAAGGCATGCAATATGCTCTACAAAACACATGTAAAGCAGTGTAAAGGTTTGTTGAATGTTGCTGAAGACAGTTCCTTTCCATATTTGTGCCACAGGAGATTGAGACATATGAGTGAGAAAGGACTACGGTCATTGGAAAAGAAAGATTTAATTCCTTACTCCAAAGGCACATCCCTTGACCCTTGTGATTATTGCTTGTTTGGAAAACAACATATGGCTTCTTTTAGTAAAACATCAAAGTTAAAGTCTATGGGTGTTAGATTTAGCATACTCTGATGTCTGTAGTCCCATGGAGTCAGAGTCTTTGGATGACAGTAAGTCTTTTGTCGCGTTTATTGATGATGCATTTAGGAAAGTCTAGGTTTATGTGTTGAAATAAAAGGACCAGGTGTTCTAGGATTTTTCAGCAGTTTCATGTCATGGTTGAAAGCGGCCTAAAAGCTCTTGAAGTGTCTTTGCATAGATAATGGTCCGGTTAAAAAGCTATTGTTCAGAGCATGATATTATACACGAAATGACAATTCCTACTACTCCACAACACAATGATATGGCACAACAAATGAACTGCATTATTATTGAGAAAATAAGATGCATGATGAGGATGGCATAATTCCCCAAGCTATTTTGGGGTGAAGCCATTCTATCTAACGATTACTTGATTAACAAGTCCCCCTTAATTTATTTGGGTTTTGATCTTCTAGAGAGGATATAGATAGGAAAAGACGCTTCTTGTTCTCAGTTGACTAGGATATTAAGATGGTCGGTAAGTTAAAAGAGGGGATGTTAAAGACTTTTGACATGAAGGACTTGGGCCCTGCACGACAGATAATGGGCATGCACATATGTCATGATAGGAATTCCAAAAGGTTATGGTTGTCATAAGAGAAATACATTGAACGAGTATTCAAAAGGCTGAATATAAAGAATGCTAACCTAGTTATCATGCACCTAGCCAATCACTTCAAGCTCAGTAAGAGAGTATTATTTCCTACTATAGATGTAGAAAAGAAATCAATGGTGTATGCTCTATACTCCTCTGTAGTAGTAAGGGTTTCTTCCCCATGGTTTGGAGGGGAAGATTATTGGCCAAGTGTCCAAACTAAATAGGTTCTGAGTCATTGGTATTTTGATAATTGTTCTAGGGCTTTCTTGGAGGCTAAGAAAAGGTTTCTTGAGGACCAAGAAAGTGTGGGTTAGTTATATGGATGTAATCTATAACCCTAAGCATAAGAGTTATAGTAAATAATCTAAAGGAAAGTTGAGTTTCCTTGCTGTGGACACAGGCAATCTTGGAGAATCACGTAAATCTGTGTATGTGATTTTCTCGCTTCTTGTGTGGCTTGTTTGATTGTCAATCACAGGTTTCCTACTTCTGCAGAGATGCGCACAACATGATTACGGCTCAACACTAAGCTCCTAGATAGGCCGACGACTGCCAATACTCTTTAGATGATCCCCCTTTAGTTCAATTGAGTGACTCATAATATTTTGGATCTAAGGGAATTGAAGTCTCAAATGTAATCTTCAAGAACCCTTTTTACTTTGGTAGTTCAGGACACTTGGAGAGTCTAAATAATGAGAAAAGACCATCCACTGAGGGCCTATGTTGCGTGAGAGCTGCAGAGGAATTTAAGCCTATGCAAGAGTTGTCACCTTATAACATAGTTCACTGGGACTCGAGTCTGTTCAAGAGTCACAGACTAAGAAAAGCCTACGTTGCTGGAACTCAAGTATATGTGAGAATTGAAATAGAGTAGAGGTGTGTGTATGCACATGAGGGTAGGAGGGGTGCAATTTTTGGACCCCTCCCATGCCTAACATGTTGGGGGGAGATTCTCAAATTTGGGTGTGGGAGTGCATTCGCACGCCTAGATGCAGGCGGTATAGAGCTTTTCCAGTGCCTAATTTTAGTGTTTTCTTCATTATTGCACACTCAAAGTCCATTTTCTTTGCATTTGATTTTTCTTTTGTAAGAATCATTAACTAATTTTTCTTGATTTCTTTACTTGGTGAAGCCATTTTTCTTGATTCTTCTTTTTCAATGTTTTCTCGAGTTTCTCCATGGACATTGTTTTTCATACTTTTGGGGCAATATTTTCTTCTTGTCTTTTCTTTGGAGAATTTTGCTTGTCTATAATATCAAACTTTCAATACTTTAATGTCTAATCCGCCTGAAATAATTGTTGTAAAAAAATCAAAAGAATGCACAATTTCATTTTAAATTGACTACTCAAATTCAAAGCATAATTTGTAAATGCTTGCAACAAAAGTAAATAGTCCTCACTTTAGATCTTTTATAATAAGTATTGTTCCTGTTATTAAGAGTTCATCATTATTTATCTTAATAATTGGATTTATTGTATCAACTACTTCTAACTAGTTTAATCTTGCTTTTTTTTTATGCGTTTCTTGTCTTTATCTAATTATGGGTTAACTTACTAATTGTGGATATTATGCCTCATGTACTTTTACATGTTTTTTTTTTCAGGGCCAGCATACCAGGAAACAGACTGGGATAGATCATAAATGAAGAGGACTATATCTTCTAGAATAGCCGCACGTGCCCAATATCTCTCCAGTTTCAACTTTTGTGTCTTAATCTATTCTCCTTTTTCTTCATATTTCCTTTAATAGATTGAAGTGGTAAATTTCTTTGGTTGTTCTAGCTATTATCCGGTTTGTTAATTTTTGAAATTATTTAAGTTGTGTACATTGTCTAAATAAAGTACTATTTATCTTTTAATAGAAATACATATTTCTCACCACACCATTTGATTTGGTAGTTTCTGACATTTTGGGACTTTGCTTCAGAATTGTAAGACACCTACCCTAAATTAGTGTAATTAGTACTAGTTAATTACATTTAGTATTAATTAATTATGTATAATAGTCAATTAAGTATGTTTAGATGTGTTTTGATTAGTCTTGTATGTTAGCTTAATGTTTGGAAAGTTTTGAGAGCATTTTGATCTATTTTAGTGTGTTTGAGGGCTTACTTAAAGAAGACGGATATTTTGAGAATTTAATAAGTTATGTGGTTTTATTTTCAATAAATTCTAGAAAATATGACTACGCTTACCAAGAGCAATATAATTTATAATATTAAAAATAATAAGACTCTTAAATAATATGTCGTCAGTCTAAATTATATTAAGATGGTGAAAATTGCAACCAAAATTAAAATATAGTTGGTTAATTTCAAAATGAGAGCACTTAAATGTTTGAAATCGGTTGAGTATTTTACTTCAAACATTCTTTTCAAATAATAAGAATAAATCCATAACAAAAAAAAAGGTGATAGAAACACTAAGAAAATACGATATGAAAATACAGGTCCGTAGACAATCTAATGATAAAATAACTTAGAAGAAACAAATAAATCCATATAAACCCAATGTCACACCCCCAATTCCGGATCCCGAAGATCACGCTTGAATTCTGAATTTGGCAGTGAGACCATAGTTACTTGATTTGTGATTCATCTAATTTGAATTCGAACTCGCAATTTGAAGTTCGGCCCTTACTCAAATTCAGAAATTCAATGGGGTAGGTTTTATTAATTCGTTTGATTCGTAATTTGAGTTCGATTAGTTTGATATTCTAATTCGTAAGCCCAATTAAATAATATATATGAATAAAACTATATAGATACTTTAATCAATAGATAAATAATACAAAGGTCACCATCATCATCAAAGTCTTATTCCAACTATGTTGGGTTGGCTATTTGAGTTGTGATAAAATAAATGCTTTCTAATAATAAGCATGATGAAAATTCTCAATTTGATAAAAGGTACTATCATAACATTGACCAATATAAAATATTCATTTATTATTATTATTATTATAATCAAGTACTTTATATGTAATTAATCTTATGGTGGGCCCAAATTTATTCGAAGCAAAAATTTATTGAATTCTACAAAAGAATAGAACAATCCTGGCCTATTCATTGATTTGAATTAGTAATAGGTGGGCTACATTATGGGCCCCACAAGTTTCTCATAATGCAACTTTTAAAACTCTAGAAAGACTGGATAAGAGATAAAGGGAGTCGTACCTTTTTGCATTAAACATCCACTTTTTTTACTAAAAAAGTATGAGGTGGTAGATTGCTAGAAAAGAGAAAGACTATGAGAAAGAGGATTAGAGAGAGCTTTTCTGTTATCTCATTATCTATGTGTACAGATACAAGGGGAGAAGCCTATTTATAGGCAAAGTAACCTCATAAGAGAGGAACCCTAATTCTAACCCTAACTTATCTTAAGTGGGCATCCACCCAAGATCTATATCTCTTAACACTCCCCCTTGGATGACCACCATTCAAAGACAGTTGCCTTATTAAAAATCTTGTTAAGAAAAACCCCATGCAAAAAACCAAAGCGAAGAGAAAAGAGTATAACAGTCTTCAAGATCATTGAACTAGTGTTGGACGTGCATAATGCTGCCTCGTTAAAACCTTAACTAGGAAAACCCAGTGGGAAGAAACCTAGAAAAGGAAAAGGAGTATAGCGCACAAATGTCCAGGAGAGCATACTTCAAGATGCTCCATGATAAACCACTTCCCCTGATGATAGCAACCATTTACATAATTTGATGATGAACTCTACGCATGCCAATCTCATATACAAACTTCTGGAATACTGATTTTGGCAAAGATTTGGTAAACAAATCAGCCAGGTTGTTACTCGAACAAACTTACTGGACTTCAATTTCATTGTTCTTCTGAAGTTCATGAGTGAAGAAAAACTTCGGTGCTATATGCTTAGTTTTGTCCCCTTTAATGAAACCTTCTCGAATCTGTTTTATGCATGCTTCATTATCTTCATAAATAATATTCGAGATACCTGCAACAGATGGTAATTGACAAGAACTGCGAACTTACTTAATCAAATATCATAGCCATACACTTTCCCTACTAGCTTCATACATGGTTGGAGGAAGTAGCTACCAAAGTTTGTTTAGTAGAACGCCAAGAAATGGCGACATTACTATTAAGAAACACATAACATGTTTGTGATTGACCCTTATGAGGATCAGAGAGATAACCTGAATCTGCATATCCTACAAAACCGGAATCTTTATGATAAAATATTTCTAAATTAGTTGTTCCACGCAAATATCGTGCAATGTGTTTAAAACCAATCTAGTGCCTTAATTGGATTGAGTACGTACTCATTGGCTTTGCTTCAGGCAACGAAAATCCTTCCGCGATTTATAGAATGTGGTTCTGTGTCCTAATCATCATCATCATTTCTATTTCATCTCTCTCTTAAAAAATTGTAAAGTATAGAGATCTCTTCATTATCCGGTACCGGTGCCTCTTCAGGGGCTTCCAAAGTCTTATCAGGGACTTTCTTTATTCTAGAGAGAACGAGTTTTATCATAACCTCTTCAGGAGCATTATGTGCCTCTTCGGGAGGAACCTCTTCAGGAGCATTACTTGCCTATTCGGGATGAATCTCTTTACGTGCCTCTTCGGGAGGAACCTCTTCAGGAGGGTTATGTGCCTCTTCCGGAGGACATGATGATGATTGTTCATTTCTCCTTTTCTGCGGAGCTGAGTCCTTTAAACTTATAGGTCTGCCACGCTTCCAGTGTATTGTAGATTCTTTTGTTGCTATATTTTGACTTTGTCCTATAGGGATATTAATCCTGGTTGGTGCATTCATAGCTGGTACATGTGACTTTATCAACTTTGCTGCATCGTTAAATGTATCAATTAATTTATTTATAATTTCTTCTAAATGCACAATTCTCCGTACAACATTTTCACATTGTGAAGTTCGTAGATCCAAATGAGACAGAGTGAAAGTATTCCATGTTAGTTCTCGTTGTTCTACAGGAACAATATGTTCTTCAGGAACTATCTTATCTCCCCCTAACGAGGAGAATATTGTCTCATCAAATTGACAATCGGAAAAAATGAGCAGTGAAGACATCTCCTGTCATTGGTTCTAGATATCGAATAATCGAGGGAGAGTCATAACATACATAGATTCACAATCTACGTTGTGGTCCCATCTTGGTACGCTTAGGGCTCCAATCATGCCAAAGCTTTAAAGTCATAGGATCACTAAGCTTCGGGCTTAGTTTAAGCTTCAGGCTTGAATTTTATTGTTTTGCTCATAATCAAATGTGATTCGACATTGGAGATTGTCATTAAATATAACCCTGAGGAGAGTGCACTCAGTTTTTCTAGTATTCGCTTCTGCCTTTCTAATACTATTAACGATGCATAAGTATTCCTTGTTACCTTCACTCACAGTCTCAATGGGGTACCCATTCATTCTGATGTCTTTGAAGCTAACCGAGTTTCTTCGAGAACTTTTTTAGAACAAAACATCTTTAATGAATAGGTGGGTACCATTAGGTAACATCATATGGGCTCTTCCGGAGCCTTTAATTAGTTTTGCACGGGTCCAGCTATGGTGGATACCTTTCATGGAATGAACAGCAATTTTGAAAAAAAAATCTGATTTTTCAGAATAATGTGTGTTATGGCACTATCTACCAAATATAGATTATCCTTAATTCCATGATCCATACCTTAAATAATAAATCAATATAACTATGCAATCACGTGATATAAGTTGAAATAATTAAAACATTCACTATAAATTAGGATATTAATAAAAAAAAATAAAGATCCCCATCATAAAGGAAAAGTCTAAGAAACATGCATCTCAAATGAACTAAAAAAAAAAATTAAGTTTGTGAAAGTTTAAAGAATTATCATGCCAGGGGGTGCTCCCAAGTGAGTGTTAAATGCTTCATTCTCCAGAGGTTGGCTATCCTTATCTTCAAAGAAGTTTCGAGTCTCCAAGTTTGTAATGTCAATTGGAGGCCTCTCTGCTGTCATTGTATTCCAATTTCAGCCTTCCAGATCATTTGTCTCTGCTAAATGAACAGAGGCCTTGTATGCTTTGTATTGTTCCATCACTTCCTTTGGTGCACGGCAAGTGCGTGACCAATGCCCACTTCTTCTACATCTATGGTACGCGTCATTAGGATGGTGGGTAGGATTAGCCGGTAGATTCTGATTCTGATTGTTCTTATGTTGAAGGGCAGACCACTTATGGTGATTTATGAATTTTAGAGGGGGGCCTTTAAAACCACCTCGTCTGGAGGAGTTATGTCTTCCATTCCCCCTTCTTCTGCCTCTGTTTGAGCTAAAACTGGCATTTACTTCAGGAATTATCGATGATCCAATTATTTTGGAGTTATGATTTTTCATTAATACTATGAAATTCTGTTTAGTTACTAGGAGACAGGAGATAAATTATGAATATTTAAAGAAATGTAGTTCTCGATACTACTGCTACAGGAGTACATTCGATGCATGAAATGTGGATAACATTTTCTCCAACATCTGCTCTTCCGAAACCTTTTCACCACATAGTCTTAATCGGGAAACGATATTGAAGAGGGCAGAGTTGTATTCAGATACTATTTTATAATCCTGTAATCTCAGGTTTAACCATTCATTCCGGGGAGATGGTAGTATGACCATCTTCTGGTGGTCATACCTATCCTTCAGGGATTTCCATAGGCCTGCTGAGTCTTCCTCAGTAAGGTATTCATTTTTTAGGTCATGCATGTGATGGCGCGGGAAGGTGAGGGCCAACGCTTTTTCCTCTGGGGACATCTTGTTACCTTCCTTTATGGTCTCTCCCGGTTGTTTGGATTGCAAGTGGATTTTAGCATCCAATTGCCAAGATAAGTAATTGTCCCAATTTATGTTAAGTGCTTTAAAGTCAATTTTAGCCAGTTACATCATGCAAGAACTGTAACAGGAAATATATATTAAGTTAACCGTGCGCAGATAATCAATAAAGTAAAAGGAAAAAATAATGAAACACTAACATCAGAAGTAATTAAGGAAGGAATTTAAACATGACAAAAAAAATTGGCCAATGAAAAGCTAGAACATCAGGTTCTCAGTTTTGAGAATCAGAACTGCTGGTTCTGTCAAGACTTCAAGCTTGATTTAGAACTTTAGGTTTAGAATACATAAAATTAGAACTACAGGTTCTGTCAAACCTTCAGGTTTGAAGTAGAACTTCTGGTTCTAACAAATGATCAGAACTTTTGGTTTTATCACATTTTCACGTTTAATTTCATTGCTGTATAATTTATTTGGACTTTTGAATAAAAAAAACCTCAGTTTTTGCTTTTATGGATATGAATCCATAGGTTCATATCAGTATTCCAACTTCTACGACTGCTGGTCCATGGATAGGTGAACTTCAGGTTCACTTTTAGAACTTCTGGTTCTATTTTGTGATCTATTCATAGCATTAATAAATTTAAATTAAAAGAAAAAAAAATCATGCAAGACGTTGACCAGTAACCAAACACTATAATTATAGTAAATAAGTATCATAAACTAATTTGAGGATGGCTCAGATCTACTTACTGTATTTGAAGAAAAATATTACCCTTTTCTACAATCCGCACTGGGAAGGATTGCACGATGGAAATCCGCACTGGGAAGAAATCTGCATTGGAAATCCGCACTAGGAAGGAATATGCGCAAGGAATCCACGATGGAAATCCTCACTAGGAAGGAATCTGCGATGAAAATCCGCGCTGGGAAGGATTTTACGATGGAAATCCGCGCAGGGAAGGATTTCTCCTCTTTGGGTGAGAAGATTGGGTTTTCTTCCTGCTCTTAGAGCTTCGTGCTGATAACGTGTTAAAAAAGAGAGAGAGACTAAGAGAAAGAGGATTAGAGTGAGAACAGAGAGCTTTTCTGTTATCTCATTATCTATGTGTATAAATTCAATGGGAGAAGCCTATTTATAGGCAAAGTAACCACATAAGAGAGGAACCCTAATTCTAGCTCTAACTCATCTTAAGTGGGCATCTACCCAAGATCCATATCTCATAAAAAGTTGTACCTTTTTGCATTAAACATCCAGTTTTTTACTAAAAAAGTGTGAGACGGTAGTTGTACTATTAAAATGACCATGGTAAAGAGCCAATGGTTAAAAGAGAGAAGTTTCTTTTCCTCAGTTACAAAGGACCGATAGATATAGAAAGAGAAAGGGTGTTGTACCACACTGCATTAAATGCTCAACTTCCTCTATTGCATAGAGACAACTGGAAAAGACCATTGGATCGATAGATATACAAAGAGACACGATGTTGTACCACATTGCATTAAAAGCCCAACTTTCTCTCTTGCATAGACCATTTGGAAAAGACTCCAAGTTTCCCTGTCTCCACTTACAATACTTTCAGCTTCTTCTATTATGCTGAGACGAATTGCTTCGAACTCAGCTTTCTCAGAATCCCGAATCCGACCGAATCGAACAACAATTTATTTGGTTCGAATAGTACGGGATTCGAAGGCTACCTGACCGAATCAAGTAACTATGGGTGAGACGTCCAGGATCTTAGTACGCAATGAGGTCTAATTTAAATTTTTTAAACCATAATAAAAAAACATTTAAATGCGGAAGCATATAACAAAAAATCAGCGAAAGCAAATATAATAGAGGACCAATGATAGCATCCATGCATATATCAAATGTTACAATGAAAGTCAAATACTACAAGTTTAAGATAGAAATAATATGTGTTATTACAACTCAATCATCAACCAACTCAGCAGTCATGTAGAACACGTTCCCCATCCTTCGGTAGCTCTGCTATGCCGCCGGGACCCCATCCGGACTACTTCACGCACGGTGTTCCAAAGAACATCTTACCCTCCGGGGTAATGGGGTCGGTAATGCTACATACATATCACCAAAGTATAAAGGATCATATCCAAAAGGACCTGGCGACAAAATATACACATAGCATAGTATGAGTGCTAAAAAGAGATTAAAGATAGCTATATAGATCAATAGAGTAACAATGGGAACAATGCTAGGAAGATCGTGCAATAATCATATCATGAAGAGTCAATATAAAATAGAACATGTTGAACCATCCATCTAAACAATGTCGCACATCCACACAGGCTAGTACCATGGGAAATGCTGGTGATGCCCTCTTGGACTACATACGAGTTGCAATGGGGAATGCACGGGGTCGTAGCCTAACCGAAACAAAGTTACCTGAGTTTTCCAGCCAAAGTTTGGTATTGTGTAGTGTCGAGTGATACCCAGTGGCATACTTCCATCTTGAAATAGCCTATCATGATAACGAAGTAAATATTAACTCCTACCAAGGGTGATTGGTGCCAAGGTTAAGCTCTTCAACCGAGTGGATGTTCATGCTGACTCAAAGACCCATACGATAAAGTCGGTGTCTAGCTAGGCTACCCTTGCATGAGCAAGTTCTTAAAAGTCCAAACAAAGTCCGATATCAAGGTCCAGTCATACCATCAAGTCATCCAAACAGCCCTTCCATCAAAGTATCCAAATAACCATACATCAAACCATCAAAATACCAATCCATAACCATACCATTGAAATCCAGAATAAACCATCCATCATAGGGTACCTAATTCATGCCAAAGAGTCCATCTCCTCCATGGTTCGAAGTTCATCCCATTTACAAAACCATCAAATAGCCTGCCTAGCCACAGACACGGGAAAATATTATTCAAACACCTCTAAGGTCTCCTCTAGGTAAACCCTAGGTTAAGGTCCTCATTTACATTATTAATCAAGCACAATAACAATCAAAATAACAGTAACTAAAAATGAAATAGCACAAGCAATCAAAATACATCAATATCAATTGTAGTTTCACTCCATCAATATCAACCAATTTTGTTTTCTTACTTTTATTTCAGTAGTTCAATTGATGTATAGGTTTTAGTTTTAGTTTTTCTTAGGACGGGTTCAAGTAAGAACTCCCTGCGGATACTATCCCGACTCACCGGGTAAAACTACAACATTGATGGCCTTGCACTTAGGGACAGCGATTAGATCAGTAGGCCGTGTCCTATACGGCTAGCCATGAAGCCACCAAAAAGAACAAAATCCATTATTTTTTACTCAGTCAAACTAGCCGATGGGGGGTTGGCGATTAGCCATAATTGGTTGAAGGCTAACCATGGACTAATCGTTGGAGAGTTTTCTTTATATACTTGAGCTCATACCAATGGCCATAACTTTTGAGATTTTGAGACCTCTTTTCCAATACATTGTGCCCACTAAGAAATACTATACTAAAGCTCCCAAGATTCAATGTCACTCACACTTAGGCTTCTAATATGCATACTTAAGAGAGTTCAAAGTTCTATTTAAGTGTGATTAGTGGAATCACCTTCCTAGGGAAGACCTAAGCCTATCAAAGTTAAACCACTACTTCCCTAGACTTAGACTCCCAAATCCTCTTGGTTGAGCACTCATTGGAGCATCAACAACACCAAAGGGAGCAAGTAATGAGTCAAAGCTAGGAGCTAAGATTCAAGTATCAAAGAGCACTCTCAAGACATAATTCAAGAGGCAAGTGTTCTTAGTTTCAAATTGTAAATTTTGTTGTAAAGTGGAGTAAACCTTCGTGATCGAACCACTATAAAAACAGGGTTGGTGGATTAGATCTTCGTGATCGAACCACCGTATCAAAATATTGGGTGTGTATGTGATTGGAGGTGTACCTGTGTGGCGACGTCAAATAGTGGAACTAAGAGTGTTGAAACTCTTAGGAGTGGATGTAGGTCAAGGGACCAAACCACTATAAATGTTTGTGTGCCCCATATTTCTCTATGCTTCATTTTCACATTTTTATGCATTGAGATACAGAACATTATTATTCACCCTTCATCATGTTTTATTAAATTCTAGGAATTTGATAGCTCCCTCTAGTTCTCAAACCTTCACTCTTCACCTCTTTAATACGCCTTTGATAAAAAGCCCCTCTTCAGGAAAACAACACGTGCTATCCATGAATGGGACATTGCTACATTTCTTCCTTGCCTCTTTGCAACAGCTGCCCTCTCGGTAAAGACTTGGACTCCCCCTCCTCCAGGAAAAATCAAGCTTAATTTTGACGGGGCGAACGATTAACATGAAGAGACAGGTTGTAGGAATTAATTGATGGCATAATCCGAGATCATTGCAGTATTTGTTGAGCAATTGTACCCAGATCGATTACCCTATCCCCATTGAGCTAGAAGTGTTAGCTAAAGGGAAGGGCGGAACTAGGGAGGGGCTGGCAGCACACACACACACAAATTTTTAAAAAGCCCTTTAGATTACTTAAAATTTTAAGCTATTTTTTGCAATTGGCCCCCTCAAGAAAAGTTTTATTCACGAATCCATATCCTGATTCCGCCCCTACTAAAGGGGTCAAAATTCTCCTACTACTAGGATTTGAGAATATTATCATCGAAGGAGACAATCTCATCATTTGCCAGGCCCTTCAAACAAAGTGAGGTATCTCTTCCTTGGAGCTTGATGTCTGTTTGGCGTAGATTCAAGGATGACTTATCCAAGATGGAGTCTTGGGAAGCTCAGCTTTGAAGACTTAAGTTCAAATCAAACAGTGGATAGGCTCTCAAAAATTCTCCCTCCCCACCCTCTCTTATGCAAGAAACCTTTTCCCCTCCACATCCAACATCTTTTATCTCAAACTCATTCATACCACTAACCATAATCAACCTCCTAATGATGTGCAGGCGATGACTTCTGAAGAGAATGGCAAGATTCTGCACCCAAGAGATCCTACCTCGGTAGGATTTAGAGGAACTATGGCTGCCTAACCACATTATGTTTTGTATTATTCCTCATCTTTATGTAACCTTTTTGCACTTTCTCTTGCAATAAAATTCGCCGTTCAAAAAAAAAAACCTCTTCTCTGAACTTCTAGATGTTGAGATTGATCCTAAGTATCAAAAGCTACCTACTTACATCACTGGAACCCTCCTGAATTTAGAAGATTGGTAGCACTGCTTAAAAAAATGGAGTATCTGATATTCAGTGATAATGATAGCACAAACTATACAATGTTCATAACTAGTTTTCTCTCATTAATTAGAGGGGTAATGTGAGGTTCATTGGCTGAAAAAACAACTAGATACTGATGAAAAGCTGAAAGATATTAAAGGACAATGATCTCAAATTATCACTAGTTAGGTATTCTCTCGTTGAGATGTCATTGGTTTTACGCTAGCTAGAAAGCATCTCTCGTGTCTTGCAGTTATGTGTTGATTGCAACAGTATCAGGACAAGTAACCAAATGGATCTTGACCTTGTCGACAGACCTGCGCGGATGAGGCTTTTGTGGCCACAATCCTTGGCTCACTTGATGACAAAAGTGGCCTGAAGTTATATCCGACCTATTGGACAAGACAGGGATATTGATTGGTTTGAAAAGCCTGGAGCTCATTGATCTACCCTTTTTTTTTTTGGGTAAAAGATTATTGATCTAAGCATATTAATTCATGATAAACCCTATATTTTAGACAATGTCAACAGTTATCCATGCATTTACCTCGCTGTAGCATAGTTGGTTTAGGACACACAGTTAGGGGTGTAAACTGGGCTGTCCCGGCACGCTTTGAGGCCGGCCCAGCTGTGCCTAGGTCAGCTGGGTGTCGGCCCAAATGGGCTGGGTTGTGCCGCCTACGGGCCTGCCCACTTTCCTCTTTTAAAATTTTCAAAAAAAAATTATATGAATTGATAGAGGCTTTATGGACTTTTAGGGTTCTCAACTTGAAAAAAATCGAAACTACTAAAATAAATGCATAAAACCTTGATGTTAATTTACAAATAAAAATTAAATCTTTAATTATTTTAAATTATTATATTTTATTGAGGATTTTACTCGAAAAATCCCAAAATTCAGCCATTTATTGCGAAAGGTCCTCTTAAATTGTGTAGCACTAACGAGGTCCTATCGCCAAATTTTTTTTTTTTATACTTTTTTTCTGAGCGACGATAGCACCACCATGGGCAACGCATGGGCGACGCTAACATTGCTCATCAGAGCATCTCTTAATGTCTTATTCTTCCTCTCCTCCTTCTATTTCTCCATCTTGTCCACATGGAAGACTTCCACCTGACCCGCATCCAGTCGAATGGTGGGGATGCAGTCTACTGGGAGACCACCATAAAAAGATTGAGATTTTATGTTTTTGGTTGAGTTATTGTATGACTACTAGTATGTGCTAGTCCCATAACATTCCATACTGGTTCCTTGCCAGTCTGACTCTGTGCCGGTTCAACTCAACCGACTTGGGGTTGGATTCCGGTACGGGACTCGTACGTGCCCTCGGTGCCGAATGGAATTTCAATCCATGGATAGGCTGGGTGTTTCAAATGATCCAATCGCCATAGAAGTTGATTTTCGTACTCAATGAGATCAAGGAGCTGTGATTGAAAATGAAAGATGAATTTCACCATATATTGAGAGGAAAGAAACAGCCGACTTTTTGGCTAAAAACAAGTAGTGGATTGAAGCGATTTGTATGTTGGCGTGATGTTCTAAGTTTTCCTCTTCATCTTGAGCTTTTATGTGTTTCCTTTCAGTAGTTACTTTATGTTTCTTATACCATGTTTTCGTCCCTTTCGTTTGTTTCTCCTTTTGTTTTCCTGTTGTATTCCTTTCTTTCTAATGAAATTGTTTTCATTACTGGGAAAGAAGAATTCTGCCCCTGCTTTAACCTCTTGTTAGTTTTTTAATTCCACTTTATGGGTCTCTTT
The DNA here is from genome assembly GCA_012931725.1 of Litsea cubeba. Lineage (NCBI taxonomy): Eukaryota > Viridiplantae > Streptophyta > Magnoliopsida > Laurales > Lauraceae > Litsea > Litsea cubeba. The sequence goes on along the minus strand of CM022944.1, from coordinate 91,475,043 downwards.
TTTAATCCCAATCTCTTGATGGTGGTCTCCCAGTAGACTGCATTCCCACCATTCGACTGGATGCGGATCAAGTGGGAGTCTTCCATGTGGACAAGATGCACTACTAGAAAACAGACTTTTAGCGGCCGCCATTAGCCGTCGCTAAAAGTCACTTGGCGGTCACTAATACTCTTTAGCGACCGCCTAGCGACCGCTAAATATCGGCCCGTTGTCGGAGAGGTCGCGCAGAACTGGGCTGCCTTCGTCGGAGAGATCGAGCGCCGAGATGACAACCAGGAGAGCTTCACAAGAACTAGGGAGAGACCGAGAGAGAGACGAGTGTGGGGGAAAGGAAGAGGGCAAATCGCAGGAGGAGGGGCAAATCGCAGGAGCAGGGCGGGAGAAGGAAAAAAAAGGGGGATGGGAAAAGTGAAGGGAAAATGGGTTTCGGGTGGGGTTTTAAAAGGGGCTTTAGCGACCGCCTCTAGCGGTCGCTAATGAGTCATCTGGCGGTCGCTAATAGTAGTATTTGCGACCGCTAGAAGCGGCCGCCTGCGTTTTGGTGCGCGAATGCTTCAATTTCTAGTAGTGATGGAGAAATAGAAGGAGGAGAGGAAGAAGAAGACATTAAGAGATGCTCTCACGAGCGACGATAGCATCACCATGAGGAAAAAATATAAAAAATTGGTGAGAGGACCTCGTTAGTGCTACACAATTTGTGAGGACCTTAAACGACTCAATTTTGAGATTTTTCGAGTAAAATTCTCAATTTTATTAATATGAAAAACTCAAGATTTTTATAAAAAATGTCGTGTCAGGCCTTGTCGTGCCATGTTGGTAGGGTTGTAAATGGGTACCCGATTCTCCGATTACCCGAAGGTTCCGACCCGTTAGGATCCGGGTCTGGGTCCTTATTTTGGTCCCGATAAGAAAATGGTTCCGGTTCCGGATCCTTTTTTTGGAACCGATACCTAAATGGTTCCGGTTCTGGATCCACAGTGACTCAGACCCGTGGACCCGGGACCCGACCCAATATATACTAACATAAGGTAACTTTATTATGTGAGAACAGAACCCTTTTTACTTTTCTACATTAGGGTTTTCTACTTTTCTACATCTCATTGCCTGTTTGGATGTGATTTCTGAGTTTTTGGTTAAAAGTGTCTGTTATTGATAGACAAAATGTCACATTAGTGTTTGTAGGTACGTGATCCAATTGAAATGTGAAAAAAATATAATTTTTTAAAAGAAAAATACAGGTATTAGTCTAGACCCGGAACCGGAACCAGACCCGCCTCACAAACGGTTCCGGTTCTGGTTCCCATTATTCTTAACGGTTCCGGTTCCCCTTCTTAGAAAAGGGTTCCGGTTCCACCCTGGACCCGGACCGGAACCAGACCCGCCTCACAAACGGTTCCGGTTCTGGTTCCCATTATTCTTAACGGTTCCGGTTCCCCTTCTTAGAAAACGGTTCCGGTTCCACCCTGAACCCGGACCGGAACCGACCCGTTTACAACCCTACATGTTGGGCCCTGCCTCGTGTCCTATTGTGCCGTGCTTTAGCCCAGGCACCCTGGCCTAGCACGGCAAGACCAAGGCATGGCCCAGGGCTCCCTTGCCTAGTACAGCTCATCCTTTGGGTTGTGTGGTGTCAGGCCTGCCCGGTCAGCAAAGCTATGCCAGCATTCGTGCTGGGTTGTGCCAGGCGTGGATGGCCCGGCCCAATTTACATCCCTACACACGGGTATGTTGAGTAAGAGTGACTTCAAGTCTCAATTAGGCATGTCAAACGGGCCGTGCCGGGCCGGCCCGCGGGCCAGGCGTGCCTTTTTTTCTTTTTTTTTTTTATAATAAAGTTATTAGGCGGGCCAGTTTAATGATTGGGTCAAGTTGGCCCAGCATAATTTGTATAGATTTTTAAAAATAAATGTATTTGGGTGGACTCGATCTCACAACCATTAGGATGTGAAAGATAAACACAACCACTAGACTACCTAACTTTTGTATACTAATATTTATTCAAACAATATTAAAACTAGTTAGATGAGGATGTGAACCTAACCACGAATATTAAACTATTAGTTACATTAGGATGAGAACTTAACCACTTTAGATGATGATGAGAAGCTAACACCTTTTTTATCCAACTTTTCACTCTTTCATTCAAACAACCTGAAATATAAAAAAAACATATCATGTCCTTTTTTCTACTCATTTTTCAGCCAAATTAAAATGCCATGGTTAAGGATATTTCAATTGAGATGGCAAACTCAATTTCTATTTTTTGGCTTAATTATCATACTTTAAACAAAAACTTAGCGCGGTTAAATATTTCTACCTTTATCAACAATCATTTCAAGTCTTCCAAATGACCCACCATGAAACCACAACCTTGGACTTCATTTTATTTAGATTTGCATCAATTTCTTTATTTTTTAGTTATGGGTTTTTAGTCTTAGTCAATAATTGTCATTATCTTTATCATGGTTACATATTTTTTTACTTCTTTTTCCTAGTGTTCATATCAATGTAAATATATTGCTTCATGTGATGTGATCGAGAGTGGAGTTATAGGTACATATGACGAGATTATATTGAACATAAATTAATGAATTATGAACATATTCCTGTGTTTAATTCTGAGCTTTCCAACCTATAAAGATTCTCAACTTCTCAAATACTCAGGGGTTCTTGAACATAGATGAATCCAGGTAGGGAATTTCATTTGAGATTCTCAAATATCTCTGAAGGCAACAAAATTAGTGAAGGCAAGGGGGCAAATTTAGTGAAGGTAAGTGTGTCACACCAAAACATTCCCCTTATTACTTCTCCCCAAAAACACATTGCCCCTCATTATTAGTGTGACTAATTTACACTAAAGTCCTACCTTACCAAGTTATGTAAGTGTTTTTTTTATTAGAAAATGCCTAGGGTTGTTAGTTGGCTGGGAATTAGATTTTTATAAATTAAAAAAATATATAAAAAAATATTTTTTTTTGGCGGGCCAGGCGGGCCGTGCCTAACGGGCCGTGCCAGGCGGGCCGATCCTGGCGGGCCGCAGGGGCTGGCCTACTAGGCTGGCGGGCCTGGCGGGCCGTGCCGAACGGGCCAGTGGGCCTGCGCAGCTCGGCCCAGCACGGCCCGCGTCATGGGCCGTGCCCAGTGGGCCGTGCCGTTGACCGGGCCGTGCCGTGCCACGGCCCGTTGACTAGCGGGCCGGGCCGGCACGGCCCACTTGACATCTCTAGTCTCAATTGTAGGTGAAAAAATGTCATTTTAAGCATTTTATGAGGGGATTCTGTAAGGACAGAAAAGAATATTTTGTCTCTGTTGGGTAGTATTTTATTCTGACAATGACTGCTATCTTTGGACAAAAAGAGAATCAAATTTTATTTTTTTGGTTAGGAAAAAGAGAATCAATTAAGGTTGTGCCTGAGGTTGTACTTGAGTGCAATTGGAGGCAAGTTGATGCCTTCTTTTGGGTCTCTTGTCTCTTGGGTTTCTCTACAGGGTCCTTTTCCACATATAGTAAGGCATGACTTTGCTATAGAATTTTTTATTGTTTATCTTTCTCATTTGTAAGCACGTCAGTGCAGGATTTTCCTAACAAAGCTAGCTTTCAATCCCTTTTAAGTTTTAATAACTCGAATTCCCTCTGTTTGATCCTGCCTGCTGTGCGATTGAGAAGTGGGTATCAAAGTAGCTAATGTGTCTTTTTTTTTTTTTTAACATATTGGCAGCCTGTCTAAATCCTATTTTTCTTTTAGAGTCTTTTAACCAAAGGCGCTAATGTGACTCTAAGTGAGAATTCCAAGATTGAAATTAAATTTGAGTCAGTTTTATAAGAAGGCATCCATGTGATATGAGCATGTCTAATCAAAGTAAGGTGAACCCTGTACACAATAACACAGGTTTCAGATCATGCTTGCTCCATACTGATGGAAACATGGGATCATCTCTCTTTTAAGGGCTGATGAGATCCAGTTATCACTACGGCTCAAAATTAGAGCCTAGGGTTTGGGTTTTGTGGGTGCTCTCATGAGTCCTATACGAAAAAATAATATTGTGGAAGGTGTAGGATTTGGGTTTTGTTTTTCAAAGATTGACGTTTAGGATATATGCTTGTTTGTATACATTAAATAGAAATTAAATACATAGGAATTCATGGTTCAATGAACTTCATCTAATAATTACTAAAGGGGTGAAAGGTATGAGATCAGGTTCAGAAAGATATTGGACCTTGACTCTCCTAGTTATTGAATTATTAGGGTGATGGTTGGGTATTCATTCTCCATCTTCTCATGGTTCAATTCCATTAGAGGAAAGGTTATTTGATCATCATTTTTCGATGTTCACTTTTGATTCTTTATTTTCAACAACTAATAGAAATACAATTATATCCAATTACATGAAACTAACATGCCCTTAAGAATCCCAAAAGTAGAACTTTTTAGAAGAATATGAGGGCATTCAAAATTTTCTAATATCAAATGGACCTTAGCGTTTGTCACAAGGAAGTTTTTTTGGTGGAGAAGAAAATTGTTCTAATTTTTTGCAGGCCCAACTATTCCTCTGTTTACGGGGCACATTTTCTTTATGAAAAAGAGCAGGAGATTTCTTAGGTAGGGATGCAAGATTTCTCTCTCCTATAGAATCAAAAATCCACTTAGCATAGAATACTATCATTGCACAAGCAAGTCCTTGGTGTTTCAGAATTTGACAGATTCCATAAATTATGCAGAAAACTGAGAGCACCTTAACTATTCTTGGCTTCTTGCCCTTCGGAAACAGTACAAGCTCGTTGTCCTGTTCTTCACTCTTTTTGTCAAATTTTTTATAATCTCTGTTTCCTCTGCCCTTCTCTGATTAGGAATTAAGGAATATGGTTGGCAATTCCTAACCCTACTTGTGATCCCAGCGAGAGAATTTTAGTACAGTTACTAGAAGTTGTTATTGTAAAATGGCTGAAAGAACTTTCTGGGATTGCTTGAAATGACAGATTCCCAAGGCGTTATTCCACAAATACTATATTCTGCCGAAAATGCAAACAAAAGTTCCACAAATACCATTATTTGGTGCAGTAAAACATTTTTCATGGTGCAGTGTAAGATTGCAGAAGTTGGATCTCCACCTCTTGGGGCCCAGCATGCTTTTCACAGAATTGTGAAAATGGTTTCACCTTAAAAATAAAAAATAAAAATGGCAACCGCAAAAGCATTAGAAAGAGCAACTGAAAAATCATTCTTCCTCGTAAACCATTTTAATTTTCTCTACAAAAAGGTACCCTTAGAATTAGAATTCTCTAAATTTTTCAATTTAGAATGCTTTTTGGAATTGGCATTTGAGGAATTCCAATGACAGAATATATGATAGGATTTAGATGGTTTTACGGGTCCCGCCGAAGCAGAGTCCTGGGGAGGGTACAGATTGGAGATGAACCTAACTGTAAGCGCATAAAAATGTCGCTCACAAAGAGAAGAGGTGTTGAGACGAGGCTCTTGAGAAGAACACCGCTGCCTGCCTAAAACCTGAGAAGTGGAAGAAGAACAGTAGGTCAGAGGACCCTGGCTGTGGGCAGCGCAGGGCTCTCCGATGCCTAAGTCAGTATGAGAACTGGACTAAGGATAGAGATTTTGAGGAAGAAGATGATACCAGCGTGTGGTGTAAATGTTGGCCATGGTCGTTCTGAAGCTATTGCTGTGTTTATATAAAGGAAGAGAGGAGACAGTGAGTTTGTTAGTCGTCCCATCATAGCCCACTCTGTCACGCACTAGGGAGGTACAGTGACTACAGTCCCATCGTAGCCTTCCCTGGCGTCTGTGGACGCCTATCTGTCAGGAAGCATGGGCGGTATGGGAGGCTCTATCAGATGATATGGGCGGTGCCCTCGTCTTGTCGCACGTGTTGTAACGCGCATGAGGGTCCATAGGAGGATAGCTGTCAGCCCCTGTCTTGGCTAGCTCTAACATCCTGACCGAGGTCAGGGTGTGTTGCCGAGGTCGGGGAGCCGAGGTTAGGGGCGACCTTGACTTGGTTGGAGACCTCGCAAGGACATCGAAGTGGAAGACCGGGATGAAGTCCCTAACTGGGCTGGGGATGCCCTGGCCGAGGTGGAGCTTATGAGCATATAGCCGAAGTAGAATCACTTGGCCGAGCTGGAGGCTGGCACTATCGCCGAGACTGAGCATTGCCGAGATGGGTAGCCGGTGCGGGAGTCCCGGATGCTGCTTCTAACAGGGATCCCGGTGAGTTCGAAATATCCTCATACAATAGCCCCCCAGCTTCTGAGCTCTGAGAGTACTCTCTGAGTTCGGAAGCTAACAAGGGAGGAGTTGTTGAGCTTGATAGTCTTCATTGTCCGGTTTGTCACCAACTGAGAGATTGAGACGTGACCAGCTAGCTCGTCGCCAGAGGTGTAATCCCGTTGGAAGTATTCTAGTGACGTTGCCGAGGAGGCTAGCATTGCTGCCAAGCTGAGGACTGGCACATCTGCCGAGCTGGAGACTGGCACTGCTGCCAAGCTGGAGACTGGCACTGCTGCTTAGCTGGAGACTGGCACTGCTGTCGAGCGGAGGAAGAGTTTCATGCCGAGCTACAGGCTGCGCTGCTACCGCGCTAGAGACTGGCACTGCTGCCGAACTGGTGGAGACTAAGACCGAGGTAGGAGCACCTGGCCGAGACCAACATAAGGCCGAGCCAGCGTGAGGTCGTAGCCAGCACGTGGACGAACCAGCAAGAGGTCGGGACCATCATGAGGCCGAACCTGCGTGAAGCACATAGCTAGCAAGAGGGCGAACCAGCAAGAGGTCGGGGCGCGCCGGCAATCTGGCATGAGAGTCGAGATGCTCACAAAGCACGAACTGGAGAAGACCCGTTGGCTCGTCGCCAGGGGCGCGTCGGTAATCTGGCATGAGAGCCAAAATGCTCACAAAACGCGAACTGGAGAAGACCCACTGGCTCGTCGCCAGGGGCGCGCCGGCAATCTGGCATGAGAGCCGAGATGCTCACAAAGCCCGAACTGAACAAGACCCGCTGGCTCATCGCCAGGGGCGCACCGACAATCTGGCATGAGAGCCGAAATGCTCACAAAGCGCGAACTGGAGAAGCTCGTCGCCAGGGGCGCGCCGACAATCTGGCATGAGAGCCGAGATGCTCACAAAGCACGAACTGGAGATCCGAGACGTGACCAACTGGCTCGTCACCAGCGGTGCAATCTCGTAAACCAGCACGAGGCCGAACCTATATGACGTGGAGGCCAGCATGAGGGCGACACCATCGTGAGGTGGAGAATCCGGGGCGTAGCCGAGAATCTGGCACTGCTGCCGCGATGCACGAAGTCGAGATTTGGCACGTAGCCGAGATGCAAGATATCGAGATCTGACGCGCGGCCGAGATGCGGGTGGCCTGGATGACTAGTGGCGGTAAAGGACCGTGCGATCAAGGTTGACAGCAAAGGACCGTGACGTCGAAATGACAGTAGAGGGTCGTACAATCGAAGCCGACAGTAGAGGGCCATGCCGATGTCGTCGAAGCTGACGGCGCCATCGAAGCTGACAGTAGAGGATCGTGCCGTATGACGGTAGAGGATCGTACGATCGAAGCTGATGGGCCATCGAAGCTGAGAATGCCGTAGGGGCTGATCACACCTTCGAAGCTGACAGCAGAGAACCGTGCCGGGAGACGGTAGAGGGTCGTACGATCAAAGCTGACGGATGATCGAAGCTGAAGGATGATAGGAGGCTTTAGTAGCCCCCCGAGCTAGAGGAGGCTTCTGCCGAGTTAGGGACGTCTGTTGAGCTGGAGGAGTTGCTTGCCGAACTGGAGGAGACACTAGGGAGGTACAGTGACTATAGTCCCATCTTAGCCTTCCCTGGCGTCTGTGGACGTCTATCTGTCAGGAAGCATGGGCGGTATGGGAAGCTCTGTCAGATGATATGGGCGGTGCCCTCGTCTTGTCGCACGTGCTGTAGTGTGCATGAGCGTCCATGGGAGGACAGTTGTCAGCCCTTGTCTTGGCTAGCTCTGGCATCCTGACCGAGGTCAGGGTGTGTTGCCTAGGTCGGGGAGCCGAGGTCGGGGGCGACCTTGACTTGGCTGGAGACCTCGCAGGGATGCCAAAGTGGAGGACCGGGATGAAGTCCCTAGCCGGGCTAGGGATGTCCTGGCCGAGGTGGAGTTTATGAGCGTATAGCCGAAGTGGAATCACTTGGCCGAGCTGGAGGCTGGCACTATCGCCGAGACTGAGCACTGCCGAGATGGCCTAGCTGGTGCGAAAGTCCCGGATGCTGCTTCTGATAGGGATCCCGGTGAGTTTGGGAATATCCCCATACACTAACATTTGGCAATTTTGTACAAAGTGGATGCTTGCAGGTCTCCGATCTACATTATCAGATAAAGCACCTGAGACTTTTTACCATTACACCAAAGCAATGACCTAGAGCTCAATCAATATGAATTTCCCAAATTATTACACACATTGTCAGATAATTCAATAGGTTTGACGCCCTAATGATGTGTTGAATTATACTTTTGATTATTACAATCTATCACTATCTCCTTGTGTGTTCTCACATGCGCATGGCCCGGCTAGAATTGGACGATTATCATCTTAGGTGAGTCGGATGTTCTTCACTAATGAGCACAAATGCAAATCCACAGGGCCCATTTGGATCTTTGGAAACCAAGTGATACAACTCAATTTACAATATAAATCAGGCTTCATGCATTTGGATAACCAGAGTTACCTGCTCATGTTTTGTTCTTGTCATGACTAAATATGCAATTCAAACTAGACTTACAGGTAAATTGAGCTGGCAACCCAATTATCACCTATGAGGATCCAAACAGGCAAAAAATCTATCCAACTCTCTTAAATAACCTTATTTACATAAGAACACCCGGTTGCCTGGGGTTCGAATCCTAGGTACGTTACATCTTCCCACTTGTGCGGGCTCCTTTCCTACTTGTGTGGGCTTTCTTCCCGTGTGTGCGGGCTTCCTTCCCTGTTGAGTCGGCTGCTTTCCCGTATGTACGCGGGCTCTCTCTTAGGTCCCACTCATCTTGACTGGTGTAAAAAAAAAAAAGAAAAATATCGTATTCATATAAAAAAAAAAAAAAAATTTACTATTTTTAATGTGAGGAGGATGACTTGATGTTGATGAGCCAATACCCGTTTCCTATTTTGGCATTTAAAAACACAAATCTGTACATTGTTGGTACCTTTTCTTGTTTCATTTTCCTGATAATGTTATCCAAATGATACCTAACCTACTTTATCAGATCAACTTTATATCTCTTTTCCCAAAAGTTTCTGGTAGTGATCCCTTTAGTTGTCACATTCAAAGGATAGCTTCAACACACACTTGGCACATCCCATTAGTTACTTTAAAAAGATGAGCAAAAGCAATGTCTTGGCCATTAAACATTTTATTTATAATCAACCTATAGCGCTCGCAATGGGCTGATGGGTGGCCCATCAGGCCTTCAAGCTTGGATGGGCCTAAAAAGTAAGATTCTTTAATAGAAGTGCTTGGTTTAGGCCGACTTAGAGCCTACAAACATATGTTAAGACATTTAGTTAATGCATAAACTACGATATACAAATGTATTTAATATTATTAAATCATTTATATATAAATTAAGTGTATTGACTATTTAAAGTTTAAAGTTAAATTACCTAATAAATTTAATTACCGTTAAACACATCGAACTAAATTTACTATTTATTGTTCAGGATGAGCTAAAAATGACTTTAATTAGTCTTTTGAAGGAGGTTTACTATTACATCATACTTAAAGCTAAAAGAGATGATGCTATGTTGATGTACACTTATTACTTTTCATGTTTAAATTGAAACAATTGACCATTTACTAATTGCAACTATAGGAAACTGTCCCAAACTTGGACACGAAGTTCCTTTTTTCATGGATCGAGCTTGAGCTTTTCATGTTGGACCAGAATGCCGGCCTAACCATGATTATAGATGGGGTGGGCTTACGCATATTCTGGCCAAGCCCAACCTTAGCCTCACCCATTTACACCCATGTCCATCCAAAACTACCCACTTTCCACCCCTCTCTCTCTCCCTCCCTCCTCTTATTAGGCCTCTGTTATTCCACAGCATTCAAGAAATTCATGTTACATGTCTACCTTGTCTCTGTCTTTATAATTTATAGTGAGGCATTTAGAAATCAGTTGCTGAAAGTAAAGGGAAAAGTCCTGCAATTGGTAGCTAGTGTCAATATCATGCCACTAGGGAGATATTTAGGTGATATACCCAAATTCCTTATTAGCTAATCCGGTATAGATATTTATTCAGGATACAACTTTTTCTCACTCCCTCATCAATACTTATCTTGTTTGCCGGGTTGATAATTGATATGGCTCGAAAGAAAATACCCAACTTGCATGTTTTACAAGTGATTTCATAGGGCCTGTTTGTTTCATGTTTTTTTTTTTTTTCATTTTTTTGGTAGAAATGTTTGTTTCAATTGTTGAGATTTTATTTTTTCTATAGAAGTGATAAAAATGAAGATTCAAAGGCGAATGTATTCCAAAATGACCATCAAATAACCTCTCTTTCAATGAAAACTATTGAATAGCCTGCCATCATCTTATTAATTCAAATCTAAGAACAGTGTTCATCTACATCACTGCCCTATATATCCTTTGCTCCTTACCATTGTAATAATCCTTTCTTGAGCTCATCTGACTCAGAATTGCTATGTATCCAATTTCTATTATTTTATGCAAACAAAAGGACCCTAAAAAAAAATTAGGGTTCAAAATGTTGAACTGAGGTGCGGCCCTCCTGCCAAAATGAGCTGTAAGAGCTACCACTTTTCTTGCGCTCCTTTGAATTACAGGGATGTGGAAAAGGCAAATGTCACATGTAGAAAGCCTTTTCCTTTTCCAGATCTCTTCCTATATTCTCTTCTGGTTTCTTGGTAAGGACTTGCAACATGGAGACAGGAGAAAAGGTAGTATTATTTGCAACAAACACAAATAAACGAAGGGTTTGACAGGATCCTAGTCCTTCCCCTCTTTATCGATTTCACGATTTCTTACAATTGAGACTAGGGATGGCTCCAACCCCAAAAAAAAAAGACTAGGGGTGGCAACAATGGGATTTTGATATGGGTTGGGGTAAATCCAAACCCGTCCCATATTAATTTTATCTCATCTAAATCGAACATGCCGCCCATGACGGGTCACTAATATGTGCTACCAAACCCTACCTCATTTAGGTTGGGATTAGGTCAAATTTAAAGGCTAAAAGTTTTAAATGTATGGGAATGAATATAGTATAGATTGAACAGTCCACCTTTTCTTCCCACATGCGTTAACCAGGGCCGGTCCTGACTTTTCAAAGGCCCGGTGCGAATTACTAAAATGGGCCCTTTATTCATTTTTTATAATTTTTTAATATATGCACATATATATAACATGTTTTCATAAATTTAGCCCAAAAATAATAATTTCATTAAAAACCAAATAATATCATATGATAAATACATTTAATACATAAATAAAATACATTTAATACATAAATAAATGAATCTCTCATACCAACATCTCGGTAACAGTACCAGATCGTTGGCCAAATAATTTCTCATACCAGCATCACCATCTAGAAGATAAGTTGAAAAACAAAATCACAATTAAAAAAGTATTATTGAAAATGATTTTCTTCTTGCATTTTGAGAAGCAAAATCCTCAATTATGCTTTCAAATTCAAGATTTTCTAATCATGAAAAAATTACCTTCAATTGATTTCTACAACGACCCATTTTGCATTGAAAAAAGCCACACTTGGGATTTTGGAATCTCCCCAATCTACCAAGACAACGATGATATGGATGTTATGAAGATTGAAGAAGATCTATAAGCTATGGGCCCATGTGTTGATGTCTACAAATCTGATGCAAGTGGCTTTTTTTGTAAGTTGTTGTTGACTGTTGTTTTGGATTTGGGCATAACTCAAACTCAGGCGAGTGAATGGGTCCACCTGACCTGTATTGATTTGTTACCAAAGGAAATGGCTTGTCAGCGGAATGGATCATTGGATCAGGTCCAACCCGACCCGAACTCTACCTGAACTAAGAAGACTGGGCTGCCTCGGTCTTCGTGTTGGAGGAAAAACAAAAGGAAGCACTGAAGTGTACAGAACAAAGAGATGTGGCGTGGCGGGTGGGTGGACGGTGGAGGCGTGGAGCAGCACTAGCAATCAACCCGTGGTGCTGGCCTGCTGGGTGCTTCTTCTTCTTCTTCTTCTTGTTTTTATTTTTTTATTTTTGGGCTTGCTGTTTGGTTGAGATGGGGTATTGGGGTTCAAAGGAATTCGATTGATGAAGGGTTGATGGGTTTGACAGTTTGACTGCTGGGTAGCCTGGGTGTTTCGTCCGAAGTGGTGATGGACTGATGGTGCTTGATTGCTATTGTAGCAATCAACCAGTGGTGCTGGCCTGCTGGGTGCTTCTTCTTCTTTTTTTCTCTTTTTTTTTTTTTTTGGGCTTGCTGTTTGGTTGAGATGGGGTTCAAAGGAGTTCGATTGATGAATGGTTGAGGGATTTGACTGCTGGGTAGCCTGGGTGCTTCGTCCGAAGTGGTGATGGACTGATGATGCTTGACTGCTAGACGCTAGCACGAAGATGATGGGCCAGCCGGTTCTGGTGATGGCGGTGATTTGGGCCTAACCGGTTATGGCGGTCCAATTCTCTGCTGCTCGGCTTCTTCCTTCTTCTCCTTGTTTTTTTTTTTTTTTGGCTTGCTGTTTGGTTGAGATGGGGTTTCAAAGGAGTTCGATTGATGAAAGGTTAAGGGGTTTGAGAAGGAGGTCGGTGGATTTGGAGGAGTGAAAACATTTCTTCTTGAGGGAGGAAATATTTTTGGGCCCCCCTGAAAAAATGGGGGGCCCCGGGGGGGCCCGGGGCAGGCGCACTTACTGCCCTGCCTCAGGGCCGGGCCTGGCGTTAACGCCCAACACCACTTAAACCGCATAATTTTTATTTATAATTTTGACAATAAATAAATGAATATTATATATAAGGGGCTGGGCGGGTATAACAACGAAACCCAAACCCTCCCGTTCTAACACTTATACCACTACCAAATCCACCTCTAATAAGAGTGGGGCGGGGCGGGTCCCCGTTTAAACACGACACATGCCGCGAAATATGCACCCAGTGGCAGACCTAGGATTTTCGTTTGAGGGGGGACTTGAAAAAAAGTCTTCTTTTATTCAAAATGATAACCGGAAACATGAGTTTTAGTCAGGGGCGGATCCAGGATTATCAGTAAGGAGGGGCTGCTACTACTAATTGTCACTCCAAAAAAAAATTTTGGTAGGTAATAGTGGCAAATTAATAGGAGGTAACAAAATGGGAGTCATCCAATTTTTTTTTTTTTTTTTGGGAGTCATCAAATTAATCCTGGATAACTAGTCATCCAACTATCAAGCAACTAGTAGTTATCCTGAATACTCTTCCAAAAAGGACTAATACCACTCATGTTCATGCTCAGTATAACCAAATATTGATTGAAGCTTTAAGATGGAGTCTGAGCATCTCGACATCTAATCCATATATACCATAGAGGCTTGCTAGCATCAACTGATTGACAAACAATGGCTCGCATTCAAGCACCATTTTTTTTAGAAAGTTGGGGTGGGCTACAGCCACCCCGAGAACCCCCTAGATCCGCCCCTGAGATGCCCAATCTCATCACTAGTTGTGACGATATTTAAGTATAAGATTTGCGACGCATGTCTCCTATATGTGGATCTCATCCATACACATGTATTACATCTAGTATACTTCTGGATTGCGGTTCATCTCATGAACCATTATGTCATTCGTATTGGTTATGTGTAAGTAAGTAATAAATCACCATTCATCTCATGAAAGGAAAACATGATTATATTGATAAATAAAGAAATAAATCAATTTATTACTTCTTCTAATGGATTGAGACCATATAAACTAACAATCTCCCACTTGTGCTCAATACCAGTCAGGTTTGCATCTCATTCCATCCCGTCTACATGCTGCTCAAAGACTTTGGTGGTCAAAGGCTTAGTAAAGGGATCTGCCAGATTGGCTGCAGAGGCTATCTTGGTGATTGCAATATCACCTCTGTGCACAATCTCTCTAACCAAGTGATACTTCCTCTGCACATGCTTTTGGCTCTTATGGCTCTTGGGTTCCTTAGACAGTGCGACTGCCCCACTATTGTCACAGTAAACAGTGAATGGTTGTCGCTCCAAAGGTACCACTCCAAGTTCCAGAAGGAATCTTTTGAGCCATACTACTTCCTTAGCTGCTTCACAAGCCGCTACATATTCAGCCTCCGAGGTGGAATCAGCAGTATATTCCTGTTTAATACTCATCCAGCTGATAGCTCCGCCGCCAAGCATAAATACATATCCGGAAGTTGATTTCCTGGAATCCTTATCTGACATGAAGTAAGAATCTGTGTATCTGACCGGAACCAACTCATTACTGCCGTGAATCAACATGTAATCTCGAGTCCTTCTCAAGTATTTAAGAATACATTTTCAAGCAGTCCAATGATCAGGACCTGTATTAGACTGATATCTGCTGACTAGGCCTACTGTGTGATAGATATCCAGTCTAGTACAAAGTATAGCATACATGAGGCTACCAACAGCCGAAGCATATGGTATCGCTTTCATCTGCTCCTTTCCTCAGATGTCTTGGGACACTGATCATTGGAAAGGTTCAATCCATGCCTGAAAGATGTGATACCCTTCCTGGAATCCTGCATAGCAAACAGTACTAGTAACTTATCTATGTACGCAGTTTGGGATAAGCCTATCATCCTATTTTCCCAGTCTCGATGGAGTTTGATCCCTAGGATGTAGCTAGCTTCTCCCAAGTCCTTCATATCAAAAGTCTTAGCCAACCAAACTTTTACCGTTGACAACATTCTTATGTCACTACTTAGCAGAAGGATGTCGTCGACATACAATACCAGAAAAACTACCCTGCCTCCTTCACTTTTCATGTACGCACATGACTCATCCGGATTCTGACAAAAACCAAATGACTTGATTGTCTTGTCAAAACGGATGTTCCAGCTCCGGGATGCCTGCTTCGGTCCATAAATGGATTTCTGTAGCTTACAAACTCTTTGCTCTTGGTTATTAGCTACAAAATCGTCTGGCTGTATCAAATAGATGTCTTCCTCAAGATGGCCGTTGTGAAACGCCGTCTGGATGGACTTGAGCATGGCAACCGGCGAGAAGGTTTCCTCATAATCGATACCTTCTTTCTAAATATACCCTTTCGCAACAAGCTTGGCCTTAAAGGTCTCAACTCTTCCATTTAGTCATCTCTTTCTCTTGTAAACCCACTTGCACCCAATAGGTTTAATATTGGCAGGGAAGTCCACAAGTGTCCAGACCTGATTGGAGTACATGGACTCCATCTCAGCTTTCATAGCATCTTGTCAATGTCCCGAACCTATGTCATTCATTGCTTCATCATAGTTATAGGGATCTTGTTCCAGTTCTTTCAGGATTGCCTCGTAAGACTCCAAAAAACGGGAACCTGTCAGGGGTCCTGACAGTTCTCCCACTACAATGATGCACTGGTTTAGCTGCTGGGTCATGTATGGGCGGATTCTCTTCAAGTTCGGTCAAACTTGAATTTGGAATTGATCGCTCTTGAATTTCTTTCAAGATAACATTTTCTAAAGATTTTCGGTCAATCATATAATATTCCTCTAGAAAAACCACATTGGTGCTGACAAGTACTTTATGCTCTTTGGGATTATAGAATAACCAACCTTTAGTTCCTTTGAGATATCCTATAAAAGTACATACTTCCGACTTCGATTCCAACTTATCTATCTTAACCTTCAGCACGTGTACTAGACAACCCCAAATATGTAAATGTTATAAACTAGCCTTTCGCCCGGCCCATAACTCTCGGGGAGTCTTAGGTACAGACTTAAATGGAACGAAATTTAGTATGTACGTTGTAGTTTCCAAAGCATATCCCCAAAGGAATATAGGTAATCCTGAGAAACTCAACACGGACATGATCATATCTAAAAGAGTTTGGTTCATTCTTTCTCCTACTCGTTCATCCTTTCTCCTACTCCGTTCCGTTAAGGCATACCATGAGTAGATAACTAGGATAGAATCTCATTTTCTGATAAGTATCCCATAAAATTAGCGGAGAGATATTCACCTCCTCGATCTGATCGAAGAGTTTTTATACTTTTATCTAATTGCTTCACCGCTTCCGCTCAAAACTCTTTGAACTTTTCAAAAGCCTCAGACTTGCTGTGCATAAGATATATGTATCTATATCTTGAGTAATCATCGGTGAAAGTGATGAAGTACTCGTATCCTCCTCTCACTCTAATATTTATGGGTCCACACACATCAGTATGCACTAACTCTAATAAATCTTTGGCCCTATTGCCCTTAGATGAAAAGAGTCTTTTGGTCATTTTGCCTTCCAGACAAAACTCGCAGACAGGCATTGGTTCTACCACCAATGAAGGCAAGATACCATCTTTCACTAGCCTGTCAATCCTGTTTAGGTTTATATGACCTAGCCTCTGGTGCCAAAGTTTTGTTGGATTAGATGAAGGTGACTTCCTCTTTAATGATGGTCTATTATTAATCGGTGTCATGTATCTCATACATTGTGGGAGTTAACAAATAAAGGCCATTGATTACCTTGCCATAACATATAAAAGTATCATTCCTCTTTATGACAACTTTAGTACCAAAAGTAATAGAATAACTTTTATTCACCAAACTAGAAACTGAAATTAAATTCCGTCTTAAAGACTGTACATAAAGAGTATCTGACAAAATCAATTTATTATCTGAAAACAGTAAAGTAATAACTCCCACTGAAACCGCTTCCGCCTTAGCATCAGATCCTAGGTTGACAATGATCTCGCCGTCACTAAGCCTCCTAGTTTCCCAGAACCCCTGCAACGAATTACAGATGTGATTAGCTGCACCGGAGTCAACACACCAGGATTCTGAAGTAAAAGTTACGAAACTAACTTCAGAAACAAGTAACTCAATCATTCCTGAGGTCTTTTTCTTAGACAAAAAATCAGGATAATTTCTCTTCCAATGTCCAGTCATACTACACTGGAAACACTTTCCCATTGGTCCCACACCCTTAGCCTTGGCCACACCACCAGTAGTACCATTCTCCACCTTAGGACCCTTAGGGACTAATTTTTTCTTGCCTTTTTGGCCTTTGCCTTTCGGCTTGGACCTAACAAATGACTTTTTTGTCATCAGGGCAGTTGTCTTTTTTTTCATGATCCCCTCAGTCGCTACCAGCTGGCTAGACAGCTCAGCTAGGGTCGGATTCATTTTATTCATATTATAATTGATCTTAAAATGGTTGAATGAACTTGGCAGCGACTCGAGGATTATGTCAATATGCGATTCTACATCAATCGCAGTACTGGTGTTCCTTCAGCCATCTTGGTGCTTATAAGCACCCTCATAGCAGCCTGCCTAGCTGGCCTGCCCTGGTCCGCAAACATCTCCTTTAAGTTCGATATAGTATCGTATGCAGTCTTATAGAATTGATGTTGGTATTGTAAAACACTAGACATGGATGCCTATATATAACATCTGGCCATCTCATCGTCTTTGGCCCATTTAGCGTAAAGGTCTTTCTAGTCTTGTGGTGCATCTGGCACAAGCTCCTCAAGCGGGGTATGGTAATGACATATTTGTATCCTGATGCTGTCAGGACAATATCCAGATTCATTTTCCAGTCTATGTAGTTGGATCCCACCAACTTATTTTGGTTGAGGATGGTCGTAAGTGGATTGAAAGTGTTCGAATTCATGCAGAACAAACTGTAGCACAAAACTATACATTCAATAAAAAGAATATAAATGACATTAGGATTTATTATTCTACAAAATTCAAGTGGGAATCCTCATAGTCACTAAATTTAGAATACATCGAATTTCCAATCTCTTTGGGCATGCCTCCTTGGGGAGTGCGAATGCCACTTAAATTGGTGCGGATCAAAGTTGGTCAAAATTAGGATTAAGACTAACTATCTATGATCCCCCATCATTCATTATTATCTAGGTATCTCATACCAAATAATGTATGACTCCCAATTAGCTTTGGTTTCTAAAATACATGAAGCAAATCCTTGGGGATACTATATCACAATTTTAGTTAAATATGACCCACCAACTAGTATTGCGTGACAGCCATTGTGAGCAGCTTCTCCTTGGGGAGTGGGCCCCCACCAAGTCTCACTAACACTATCTTAAGAGATCCATATCTAGTAACCAGACAAATAAAAGCCTCTCGTAGGGAATGGCCATTTTAAAGATGGCGCGAGGCTAATACTTTCCTTACAATAAAAAAATGGTGGAAAACCATGGGGATATCTCAATTTAAATGCACCGCTCCCACTTAATATTTTAGAATTGAGGATTTCATTTTAAGGTATTAGGGCCCACATATATAATTATCAAATCATCTCATGATATGACAAATGATTGGTTCCAAGTCAAGTTAGATTTAAGGAAAGTCTAGTTTCTAAGATTAGTGTTACCAATGGGTCGATCTCATGGGTCCACCAGCACTAATTCTATAATTATAACTATTTCCAAAATATTAATTTGATTTGACCAATTTTGGTAACTACTATGTTTGAATCAGATTTGAAAACATACTATAAAAGCATTCATCCATAAATAGAAAATGCTAAAAATAGAAACTAGTCATCTTCTCCACATGGCCCAAGCGGAATAGACTTCTTGGACTTCTTAGACTTTTCAAACTTTGGGATTCCTCAAACTCTTTGGGCATCTCCAAAACGCTTTTGGTAATCTTCAAACTCTTTGATTAGGAGTCCAACATCACTTTCCTTCTTCTCTCGTACACCACGTAAAAAATAGAAAATTACAAGAATTCCTATGCCTCAATGATGAGACTTATATGGTAATCTAATAATGAAAATAAAAGGGCTATAGGGTAATTCACCATGCATTAACCTACAACGAGAAACCAAGGAAACCATAATGCCCTGTACATTTAGCCTCAAATAAACCAACAACCATAAAAGAAAGTAAAAAACTTGTGGGCTACATGGAGAGGACAAGATAACCTATAAGTTAGCATCTCATATAACCATACAAAACACAAAACCAGAGTGCCAAACAATGGTGGAAAAATAAGACGCCAAAGGACACTCGAAACATGAAAAAAACAAAATCAGAAGCTTACTATAACAGTGTCCTCGGTTGACCGGCTAGAGGCCTCGGTTGACCGACTTGCAGTCACCCGGTCGACCGAGCATGAGGCCAGGTCAAACGGACTGACGAATAACAGAAGATTGGATTTTCTGATTCGTGTCCATTCAACTCCAAAACTCTTTTGAAGTGTTCCATTGGCTTTCTACCATCCTTCCATCATTGTTAAACCCTTTTATGACTATCCAAACATGAATCTACTGATAAACTAAGTAAATCCATCAAAACTGATCCGTACATAGCCCTCACTCTATCATCTTCGCATCTCATGCAAAGATTAGAACAAGCTTACTGATCTAACATGATTAGAGATGAGGTATGACTCTGATACCATTTGTTAGAAATAGGTGGACCTCATGGATAGGTTTCAAAAACTTTTGACCCTTCTTGATGCAGGGATCAACTATCAATAAGGCTACAAACCCAATCCTAGAATCCAAGTCCTCAATCTCATCAACCAAGATCAGTAAATAACTCTATCTAGAAGAGAGAAACAACACCATACAAGCAGCCACGAAATCTACAATATGCAAGGAAGTAGATTATACCTTTGGAGCTCGGTTGTGTTCTAATAGAGAAGTTGATCTCTTTCTTTGATGATAAACTCTTTCACGAATTAAATAAAAATCTCCAAAACCCAATCGTCTTTCACACTATGTTCCTTATCAGATCTCTTTTCTCAAGAAGGTGGGTGGGATCTCCAAGAGAAAACAAAGCAACTAGAAGCTCTAAAGGAATCCGGAAGAGAATTAGAAAAGGGAGAGAGAAGTTGTGCAACTCTTGCACTTCTTGGGCTTTGGACGTGCAATCCAATGCATGGGACGTCCAAGGGGTGGTGTCCCCTATATATAATACTAAGCCTCTTCTACTTACTAATAATTATTAGAAGTCTCACTTCCAAAAGAATTAGTAACTATCATCTCTTACTATTACCACTATTAGAAGAATCACTTTTAATTAAAAATAGTAACTTTCTATTTCCTTTCCTTCTGAGTTCAAGTAGAATTAGTAATGATCTAATTTTAGGCTAGCGTGGGGACCACTAGGGATTCCATAGAAAGCTGGCTCCAACTAGGACACCCCGACCCCACATCTCATGTGCAATCCGGGTCCACAGTTAATTGTAAATAACTCTACTATATAAATATATTGAACTCCGGTCTTAGGAATAAATTACAAAGAAGACTCTAAACTTCCCTATAACCACAAGTAGGCCCCTCCATCTATATCCATGGATCAATTGGATCTGTGCACCAAATTAGATCCATATCTTATTATCCTTGAGACCCAATTAATTATAGTGATCATCGGTACTTATCTAATTATGTCTTAATCGGAATGGGTGCGCACTTACCAATGATAAATCCATTAATTTGTACAAGGGAATAATGATGATAGATTCTATCTTGACTATTGAATGTTCCCACAGCTCTACTACCACGTACCAAAATCACCGAGGTGTTGACCTACAATTGGCCTCACTCATTGGTGACTCAGAGCAAATAAATAGACAGAAACTTGAGTTCATTAATGTCTCAAGATTATGAGCCTATTGCTAGGGAATTATGAGAGTAGACCTTAAAATAAAGACAGAGTTTATAAGTTGCTTTTCATGGTCCTTCAATACATCCAATGTACCGGCACCATGATCTAGAATCTTACATTCTGATGACCGAGAGAAATCACACTATCTCATAATGATCAAAGTGCTGCAACATTGTCAGATGAGATGCCCAATCTCATCACTGGTTGTGAGAATATTTAAGTATAAGATTTGCGATGCATGTCTCCTGTATGTAGATCTCATCCATACACATGTATTACATTTAGTATACTTGTGCATTGCGGTTCATCTCATGAAACCATTATGTCATTCCTATTAGTTATGTGCAGGTAAGTAATAAATCACCATTCATCTCATGAAAGGAAAACATGATTATATTGATAAATAAAGAAATAAATCAATTTATTACATCTTCTAATGGATTGAGACCATATAAACTAACATGTTCATGCTCTCATTTAAACTCATGTTTACGTGCTTACTTGAGAGAACCTGGCTCATGTGGTTGTGCCACCTTGCCATGGTTATATGTATGTACTTGTCATTCATGATTCCTTAGTTCATGCTTACTCAAGCACTGATCATGCATAGACTACACTCGTTGACCTCATATGATTTATGCTTGTTCTATTCTCTTGTATTTCATGTCATGAATTATATTTGTTTATTTTGCTTAGTGTTGGCTAATGGTACTATACTTGGCATTACAGGTGAGGACCTTAATGCCACAGCCCCGAAGCTCGAGGAGGACACTCCTGACGATGTATTATAGACATTGGTACGCCGAGTTATTGGATGTCACATCACCCATGATTGTGGCTTGGATTGCCATGTATTTAGTTGTTGTTTAAGATGTTTTATTTTGGATCTGTAAACCTTAAACTTAACTTACTTCCTTCTCTCTCCTAACCTTGAAACTTGATTCTTTAATCTAGGCTTATGAGCTAGTTGATGCTCTCATACCCTATATATGGAAACATGTTATGGATGATGATTTCAGGTGAATGTCAATGGATGGATTTTATAGGTTTGATTCTACATGTTCACAGGAAGATTTTAAAAAGGTGCTCCTAATGTGATGGCATGCAAGACCTCACACGTGAATCTCGTGGGAAAACCCGCTCGTGGGATTAGTTGTTTCTCAAGTTTTGGCTCGAATCCCCATGCGGGCGTATGTCGCACCTCGAGAGGTGTGTAATCTCGGGCTCGAGGCGTAGTAATTTTTCACTTTTGTTTGAGTGACGATATCATCGCTCAAACAAAAATGAAAATTGGCAGGAGGGTCTTTGCTGTTACAGATGAACTATGTAAACCTTTTTGGTACACCAGACATCTAGGGTCATTTTTTTTAGTAATTTCTTTAATAATCAACTATAAATTTAATTCTTTTCCCAACTGATATCTTAATTAACAAGATGTCTTAAAAATGCTCTATTGGCAAAACTAGGTCAAGCCAGTCCTAAAAATTGGTTGCGCCAACCTTGACTCCTATGACATGGATGGTGGGGCTTAATTACCCATACAAAGACTCCGCTGCTCATGTGTCGTGCCACACCTACATGAAGTGTCATTAGCTTTTGAGGTATGTGCAATCCAATTTCATTGGGCTAAGCGTCTCAAAACTCTTTCAAATAAAGAAAATGGGAGACTAAAACACAATGAAGGGTTTGATTATAGTCAAGTGCCATGTAAGTACACAAAAATGAAATGATGAATAGATTGATATTTCCGGTGCATATTTCACGGCATGTGTCGTGTTTAAACGGGGACCCGCCCCGCCCCACTCATATTAGGAGTGGATTTGGTAGTGGTAGTATTAGAACGGGGGAGGGTTTGGGTTTCGTTGTTATACCCGCCCAGCCCCGTATATATAAGATTCATTTAATTATTGTCAAAATTATAAATAAAAATTATGCTGGTTTAAGTTCTGTTGGGCGTTAACGCATATGGGAAGAAAAGTTGGAGTGTTCAATCTATACAATATTCATTCCCATACATTTAAAACTTTTAGCCTTTAAATTTGACCTAATCCCAACCTAAATGAGGTAGGGTTTGGTATCACATATTAGTGACCCGTCATGGGCGGCATGTTCGATTTAGATGAGATAAAATTAATATGGGACGGGTTTGGATTTACCCCAACCCATATCAAACTCCCATTGTTGCCACCCCTTGTCTTTTTTTTTTTATTGGAGCCATCCCTAGTCTCAATTGTAAAAAATTGTGAAATCGATAAGAGGGAAAGACTAGGATCGTGTCAAACCCTTCGTTTATTTGTGTTTGTTGCAAATAATACTACCTTTACTCTAGTCTCCATGTTGCATGTCCTTACCAAGAAATAAGAAGAGAATTCAGGAAGAGATCTAGAAAAAGAACATATAGTGGTATGGGGGCTGAAGCCCCCACCAAACTGGAAAACTTCTCATGAGGTGTCTTAACTTAAACTAGCCCAGCCCTCGCTTAAAAGATTGTTCAGCCCCCATCTATTTTCCTAAACTCTCTCTCCCTCTGAAAAATCTCCAAATTGGAAGAGATCCACAAATCACACTCTGTATGAGGCATTGGTGTGCCACCGTCGTCCCTCTCTAGGTAGGTATTCTTTGTGGCGCGGCCCCGCCGCTTCCCATTTTTCCTTTTGTTCTTGAAAGCTCCTCTCTAGGTAAGTCCCCTTATTTGTTCAATTTCTTTGCTTTTGTGTACTAATTGCCAATTTAATTATCTTTTGCTAGATCATTATGAGCATCATTTTCAAGCCTGATTTTTAACTCAAATCGAAACCTATTTAGATTCACACATAAACTTTATTTATATTAAGATAATGCAACTTAAGTTAAAATGGGTTTGAATATTGGACACAAATTTAATTTTATTTATTTAAGTACTTTAGTACTTGGGACTATAGTTCAACACTATTGATTAACACCTTTCTTTTGGCCATTTTCTTTATTTTTACTCAGTTATATACAATGGCTAAGAAGAGAGGGCCAATGGTATGGTTGTCTTGGGCTCATTCATTTCAAAAGGAGAGCTTCGTTTTAGAAGGATAGAAGAACAAGGATAGAGAACTTGATATAGTATTGGCTCTTTATCTCATATGGTGTTATAAAAAATTACTATGATTTTTTTAATAACTCTAAAAACTCAGGTGACATGTATCAGTTTAGTCATCACTAAAACCAGGGGCGGATCTAGGGGGGTGCCGGGGGTGGCTGCAGCCCACCCCAACTTTCTTAAAATAAAAAAATGGTGCTTAAATGCGAGCCATTGTTTGTCAATCAGTTGATGCTAGCAAGCCTCTATGGTCTATATGGATTAGATGTCGAGATGCTCAGACTCCATCTCAAAGCTTCAATCAATATTTGGTTATACTGAGCATGAACATGAGTGGTATTAGTCCTTTTTGGAAGAGTATTCAGGATAACTACTAGTTGCTTGATAGTTGGATGACTAGTTATCTAGGATTAATTTGATGACTCCCAAAAAAAAAAAAATTTTGGATGACTCCCATTTTGTTACCTCCTATTAATTTGCCACTATTACCTACCAAAAAAAATTTATGGAGTGACAATTAGTAGTAGCAGCCCCTCCTTACTGATAATCCTGGATCCGCCCCTGGGGCATCTCATCTGATAAAGTTACAGCACTTTGATCACTATGAGATAGTGTGATTTGTCTCGGTTATCAGAATATAAGATTTTAGATCATGGTGCTAGTACATTGGATGTATTGAAGGACCATGAGAAGCACCTTATGAACTCTATCTTTACTTTAAGGTCTGCTCTCATAATTCCCTAGTAATAGGCTCATAATCCTGAGACATTAATGAACTCAAGTTTTTGTCTATTCATTTGCTTTGAGTCACCAATGAGTGAGGCCAATTGTAGGTCAACACCTCGGTGATTTTGGTACATGGTAGTAGAGCTATGTGAACATTCAATAGTCAAGATGGAATCTATCCTCATTATCCCCTTGTGCCAATTAATGGATTTATCACTGCAAAGCTAAAGAGATTGAGAGGACCAGGTATAAGTTATGGTATACTGGGACTTAATAGATCGAGAAATGGGGTCGGCATAGTGGTAAACAAGGACTTAAAGGAAGATGTAGTGAATGTAAAGCGCTATGGAGATAGAATTATTGTAATTAAGTTAGTGTTAGGAGAAGAGATAGTGAACGTAATTAGTGCTTATGCCCCCCAGGTGGGCTTAGGAGATGGACATAAGGAGAAGTTTTGGGAAGACTTGGAAGGAGTGCTACTAGAGATACCCCAAGGAGAGATGGTCTTCATAGGAGGTGATTTGAACGGTCATGTAGGACGTGATGTAGATGGATACATAGGAGTACACGGGGGACATGGGTACGGTAATAGAAATGAAGAAGGGAATGATATCTTGGAGTTTTCAGTGGCTTATGATCTCATGGTAACTAACACATTTTTTAGAAAGAGAGAGGAGCATTTGGTGACTTATAAGAGTGGCTCTTCGAGGACACAAATTGACTTCTTCTTAATTAGGGAAAGAGACCGTTTAGCTTGTAAAGATTGTAAGGTTATACCGGGGGAGAGCTTGAATTCCCAACATAGGTTGTTGATCATAGATGTGCAGTTACAAAGGTGGACTAGAAAAAAGAAGTTGTATAGATGCTCAAGGACTAAATGGTGGAACCTGAAAGGTGATAAGCAACTAGCTTTAAGGGAAAGAGTACTAGAGGAAGACGTTTGGGCGACAGATGAGAGTGCAAATAATATGTGGGATAAGGCAGCAGAGTGTATTATGAGGGTAGGGAAAGAAGTCTTAAGAGAATCTAAAGGGGGTGCTCCGGTACAGAAAGAGGCATGGTGGTGGAGCGAAGCCGTCCAAGACAAGATAAGAGTTAAAAGAGTGTGCTTTAAAACTTGGCAAAAGGATCGAATTGAAGCGAACTTGGAGAGGTATAAAGAAGCAAAAAGAGAAACCAAAACGGCAGTCAGTGAGGCCAAGGCAAAGGCATTTGAGGAGCTATATAGGCGACTTGACACTAAGGAAGGCGAAAGAGAGATATTCAAGCTTGCTAAAACTAGAGATCGGCGGACCAAGGACTTAAACCAAGTTAAATGCATTAAGGATGATGATGAAAAGGTATTAGTAAAGGAAGAGGAGATAAATGAGCGTTGGAAGAGTTACTTCTACAAGTTATTTAACGAAAGCAGTAGTAGTGATATACAATTGGGGCAGCTTACCATTTCTAGAGAAGAAGCGAATCATATGTTCTATAGGAGAATCAGAAGGGAAGAAGTTAAAGAATTATTGAAAAGAATGAAGAATGGGAAAGCGGTTGGGCCAGATGGTATCCCTATTGAGGTCTGGAGATGCTTGGGGGAGGATGGTATTAGTTGGTTGACAAAGCTTTTTAATGTTGTGCTAAAGAGCAAGAAGATGCCTAATGCATGGAGGAAAAGTATTCTTATACCCATATACAAGAACAAAGGAGATATTCAGAAATGTGCGAACTACCGCGGGATTAAATTGATGAGCCATACGATGAAATTATGGGAGAGAGTTATTGAGAGAACACTAAGAAGAACAACAAATATTTCAGAGAATCAATTTGGTTTCATGCCTGGGAGATCAACCATGGAGGCTATCTTTCTCCTGAGGAGGTTAATGGAACAGTATAGAGAAGGTAAGAGAGATTTACATATGGTGTTCATTGACTTGGAGAAGGCCTATGACCGGGTTCCTAAGGAGATTCTTTGGAAAGTTCTGGAAAAGAAAAGAGTTTGTGTCGCTTATATTGAGGCGATAAAGGATATGTATGATAGAGTCGTAACATCTATAAGGACGACTGGTGGCGAAACTAAGGAGTTTCCTATCACGATTGGTCTACACCAAGGCTCAGCGTTAAGCCCGTACTTGTTTGCCCTAGTTATGGATGAGATTACAAGACATATCCAGGATGAGGTGCCGTGGTGTATGCTATTTGCAGATGACATTATTTTAGTGGATGAGACGAGAGAAGGAGTGAATGTTAAACTTGAATTGTGGCGGAAAACATTAGAGACAAAAGGGTTTAGGCTAAGTCGATGCAAAACTGGAATATATGGAATGCAAGTTTAGTCAAAGTAGGACACCTGGTAACATAGAAGTAAGTTTGGGCACACAAAAGATAGTAGAGAAAGAAAACTTTAGGTACCTTGGATCTATGGTGCAACAGGATGGAGGGATTGATACTGATGTAAGTCACAGGATTCAAGCCGGGTGGACCAAATGGAGGAGTGCTTCGGGGGTCTTGTGTGATCGGAAAGTCCCCTCAAGGTTAAAGGAAAGTATTATAAGTTGGCGGTACGGCCAGTGTTGTTATATGGATCAGAGTGTTGGGCAGTAAAGCATAATCATGTCAAGAAGATGGAAGTTGCAGAGATGAGAATGCTAAGATGGATGTGCGGGATCACAAGGAGAGATAGGATTAGGAATGAGGAGATTAGGGGCATAGTAGGAATAGCACCGATTGGAGATAAAATGAGAGAAAATCGATTGAGATGGTTCGGCCATGTTAGAAGGCGTCCAACAGAGGCACCTGTTAAAAGGTGTGAAAGCATGGAGTTTGCCAAGAGTAGGAGAGGGAGAGGGAGACCCAAGAGAAGTTGGAAAGAAACTATTAAACATGATCTCGCCTACATGGATCTAACGGAGGACATGGCCCTAAACAGATTTGATTGGCGTCGTCAAATCCATATAGCCGACCCCACCTAGTGGGAAAAGGCTTGGTTTGGTTTGGTTTGGTTTGGTATCACTGGAAAGTGTGCACCCATTCCTATTAAGAGTTAATTGGATAGGTACCGATGATCACTATAATTAATTGGGTCTCAAGGATGATAAGATATGGATCTAATTTGATGGACAGATCCAATTGATCCATGGATATAGATGGAGGGGTCTACTTGTGGTCATAGGGAAATTTAGGGTCTTCTTTATAATTTATTCCTAATACTGGAGTTCAATTGCTTTTATATATTGGAGTTATTTGTAATTAACTGTGAGCCCGAATTGCACATGAGATGAGGGGTCGGGGTGTCCTAGTTGGAGCCAGCTTTCTATGAAATCCCTAGTGGTCCCCACGCTAGCTCAAGATTAGATCATTACTAATTCTACTTGAACTCAAATGGAAAGAAAATAGAAAGTTACTATTTTTATTAGAAGTGAGACTTCTAATAGTGGTAATAGTAAGAGATGATAGTTACTAATTCTTTTAGAAGTGAGACTAATAATTACTAGTAAGTGGGAGAGGCTTAGTGCTATATAGTGGACACCACCCCTTGGACGTCCCATGCATTGGAGTGCACACCCAAAGCCCTAGAAGTGCAAGAGTTGCACCACTTCTCTCTCCCTTTTCTAGTTCTCTTCCGAATTCCTTTAGAGCTTCTAGCTGATTTGTTTTCTCTTGGAGATCACACACATCTTCTTGAGAAAAGAGATCTAATATGGGACATAGCGTGGAAGACGATTAGATCTTGGGGATTCTTTTTTGATTCGTGAATGAGTTTATCATCAAAGAAAAAGATCAATTTCTCCATTAGAGCACAACCAAGCTATAAAGGTATAATCTACTTCCTTGCATGTTATAGATTTCGTGGCTGCTTGTATGGTGCTGTTTCTATCTTCTAGATAGAGTTATTTACTGATCTTGGTTGATGAGATTGAGGACTTGGATTCTGAATTGGGTTTATAGCCTTCTGGATAGTTAATCTCTGCATCAAGTGGGTCAAAAGTTTTTGAAACCTATCCACAAGCCCACCTATTTCCTACAAAACATTCATAACATAACATGAGGTACCAATTAAGCTCCAATAAAATCCCATCTATAGAGGGTCAATAGACTAAACCCACACCCAATTGGGTCCGACTGAGATCGGATTGAAGCTAAATAGTGCCGACTTAAGGAATAGAGTACATGTGTAAATTAGTTTGGTACAAATACATAACATGACATAGACATGAGCATAAATTGATACGGCCATAAGGCATGGACATGTGCCTAAACGCGAACACAGAACATACATGACATAACTAGCATATGTAAGCATAAAGGGACATAAAGCATGATACATAACAAGGTGCATAAACTAACAGGGCAAATATAGAAGCATGAAACAAATCATGCAAGAGTATTGAAAAACGGATGAATAACAATCATGCATAAGGATCATATGATGAGTTAAGGATGAATAACAAGACAATCCTAAGGTTTCAGGAATGCTTGTGGGCTTCATCGTCCAACAACACATACTTCCGAGACATTCGGCGTCAATGGGCCACAACAAACCCTTGTCGTTACTTAATTTGGGACGCTGAACCCCTTAGGAGAACTCATTTGGTTCAGGGTCAAGAAGTCCAAGGAAACGAGCTTACGTGTGGGTGTATGGTAGCTCACACCACACCCACCAAGTTAACAAGTTCATCAAGCATAAATTGGGGTTCCAGGGATCGAATGCTAAGGTCCAAGACTAGGTCCAAAACCACCTAAGAAACCTGAGGAGTTTGGTCGCTACTCGGTTAACCGAGGATGGTCCTGTCGGTTAATTGACACATGACAAAGTGTCAATTTGTAGGAAAAATAGGCATTCAGTTATTGGAACCGATGAAATTCGGTGAACCGAACTCAGTTTCCTGTAATTTTCCACCATCCAGTTATTCTGACTGAACACCAGGTCGGTTAATCGACACTTCACCAACATGCTGCGAATAGGGTTGAGAAGCTTCCGTTCAGAAAATCTTCGATTCCCCTTGTATTCACAGCCTTCCCATAGTGTATACCTGCAATGAGTTAAATGAATGAGGGATAAGGTAATGATGCCAAATATTTCATGAAGATGATCAAGCTCGTTCCTAGATGCCTCCTTCAAATCATATAGCAAAGATAGGTAAGCTACTTCAAGAAGAGATACATGAAGAATACATAGGTCGCAGTTAGAAATTCATGAATGTGAAGCACGAATGATCCCAGTGATAGCTAGCTTCAAAGAGTGAACTTATACGTTACTCGGATCTTCTCAAAACAAGGATTAGTCAGAAATGGCAAGACTTGTGTATTACCCATGACAGAGATACAAGAGCAAAACCAGAATTTTTCCTAGGGGTGGCCATTGTGTAATGAGGAAATTCTTGAAAGGAGTGGGGGCGCAAAAGTAAAACAATATGAAATTTACTCTAAGCCCCTATTTGGCATCACTAATTTTTGCTTCTATTTCTCATAATCTCTAAATCGGGTATAAATTTTGAGAATAGAGGCGTGCTGCCTTTTTTTTTTTTTTTTTTTGTAGAGAAGTAGAGGCAACGCCTCTATTTCCCACAGGCCACCATTGATAGCATGTAGAAAGTATAGGGAGAAAAATAAGCAGGTGAATAGTATTTTTGACCATTCACGCCCAAATTGACTTTTTTTTTTACTTTTTTTCTCAAAATCTAAGAGTGTAGATCAAGATCTAAACCGTAGGAAATTTTCACAAGATCAAACACGGCCATGACATCAAATTCCATCCGTTGGATCACCACAAATCTCGAGATATATGCAAAAAAAAAAAAAAAAAGTGAGCCATTAGATGAAATTTTATGGAATCTTTAGGCCCCAAACACAAAATCCGCACTGTTAGCTAGATCTCTTTGGAAGGCTGAAAACGGCTGTGGTCAATTTTCTAGGCTTGATACATTGTGGATCTCGGGATATTTTGAAAACAAAATCAACCATTGATGTATTATGCTCAATATTGCATTTGTCCATGAGCAGTAACATTTTTCTATTTTTTTTAAAAATTATTTCTAGGAGTGTAAATCAAGATCCAAATCATTGGAAATGCTAAAAAGATCAAATACGGCCATGACACCAATTCTCGATCGTTGGAGCATCACCAATCTCGGGATATGTGCAAAAAATGTGGGCCATTAGATGTAATTTTCTAGATTTTGTGGGCCCCAAACACAAGATCTAAAACCGTTAGATCTCTTTGGAAGGCTGAATATGGCTAGAGGGTCAATTTTCCAAATTGATGCCTTGTGGATCTCAAGAAATTTATGAAAAACTTTCAACCATTGATATAAAAAAGTCTATTTAACATAGATCTTTGTATTACCAAACACTTCTTTTGATTCTAGCCTCTTTCCTTTTATAGCTTTTTCTTTAGTGACTCTATTTTGATGGGTCTATACAAAAAAGAGTAGAGATACCAAACAAGGCCTAAGTTCAAGGGGATTTTATGAAAATTTGGGGGTGTATGGTTAGCCCCCTCTAGTTCCGCCCTTGCGGTGATGCAAGATATGCATGAATTAATAGTACCACTTTACTTCTCACTTCACTTTCTTTTTCAAACAAGCTTAAACACAAAATATCACATCATGACCTACTTTTACTCCTCTTTTACTATTTTTCCTATAGTAACATATGGGGAGATTGAACTGATAATCAAGATGAGAATCTACATGCAGTCCGGTCATATGCCATTCTCTAGGCGAGTTGAAAGGTTTGTTAGAAAATAGGTTTAGAACATCTGTGTGTGATGGATGGCGGTCCCCCTAGTGTTGACCCCAAATTCTAATTTTGCATTTATGCGCTGATTCCTACTTGCCATAGTGCAATACAAACATTGAGAACAAACCTATCCAAATGCACCAGAATTATTTTCCATTCTTTCTTCATTATTTTACTATGATTAGCCCCACAGGTGACTTGGGAGTAGGGTTTTAGCTCCATGTGACCATATATATGGATGGCTCATGTGCCCTCGACTATGCCTTCTGCAATGAAGGGATGAGATTCGAGGGCATTATGCCAGTAAAGCAGTTCAGGATGAATCCTAGATTTGGTTGGACCAAGACTTGACCCCGTTAGAGCTCCTGACCAGAACGTGGCAATCACAGAGTTGAACAAGTTCCATTTGTTGACACATGGCATGTTGATGGATTGAATGCACCAAGTTGTGGTATCTAGTATCTACCACACTCACCTCTATTGGGTATTTTTATCATTGGAGGTGTAGGAGGGTATCCGAGCTGAGGAGGTAACCGCTTGGGAGTCGCACAGCTGGACCCTCTACAGGGGGTAGGCGGGGCCCAGAGCCCCGCGCCTATTGTATACACTCGGGCTGTAACCTTTGGCTGTAACCCTTGTGCGTTTGTCCCGGGCAGGAGCGTGTCACGTACCCAGGGGCCTCCCCAGGTTTCGAACCCGAGACCTCCTGTATAAAGGGTAATCTGGGTGAAACCTGGTACCACTTGGGCTACTAGCTCAAGTGGTACCAGGTTTCACCCAGATTACCCTTTATACAGGAGGTCTCGGGTTCGAAACCTGGGGAGGCCCCTGGGTACGTGACACGCTCCTGCCCGGGACAAACGCACAAGGGTTACAGCCCGAGTGTATACAATAGGCGCGGGGCTCTGGGCCCCGCCTACCCCCTGTAGAGGGTCCAGCTGTGCGACTCCCAAGCGGTTACCTCCTCAGCTCGGATACCCTCCTACAAAAAGGCCGGCCTTTTTGTAGGAGGGTATCCGAGCTGAGGAGGTAACCGCTTGGGAGTCGCACAGCTGGACCCTCTACAGGGGATAGGCGGGGCCCAGGGCCCCGGGCTCATTTGTGTACACTTGGGGGCGTCTTATTACGGTGCGCCCTTACATGCTTTTGGCTCCGTAGAGTGGCCTCCCCAGGACTCGAACCCGCAACCTCTCACCATGTGATAAAGGTATTTTGGGAAGCATCCTGGTACCACTTGAGCTACTTGTGTGGGGAGATTTCCAGAACCACAGGATTAAGCTAATCACGGCCGTCAGATGAGACTAAGCATTCCCACGTGCCATCCGCGTGCCATCCACGTGGCACCAATCTCACCCCGGCTACCAGGACAGGAGGTCCGACCGAAGTCAGGCAGCTCCGGGCCCTTAACGCCGAACTGGCCCACCTCGGGCGTCATCTCGGCAGGGAGCTCCACCTCGGCTAGGCCACCCCGGATGCCGTCTCAGCAGAAAGCTCCACCTCGGCTGAAGAAGCCGGGACGGAAGCCGAAACCAGAAAGGGTCTCCACTCACGCCCCTCATCCCCCACGTCACCAGGCACGTGGAGGGATGGGGGCGCGAGCCAGTGGGACAGATGCGACATCCAGCCACTCACAATCTTCACCAGATCCCTGACAGGGCGGCGTCCAGCGGCTGAGGCCACATCAGGGCAGGGCCCGAGGGCGGATCCGCTGGTACCCCTACCGCCAAAGGCGCCCAACACGACCTGGCCCAACAAGACGTGCATTAAATGAGATGCGGGCCGACCCGACGGGCATTTAATGCATAGTGGGCTGGATTGGACCACAATTAATGCAATGTGGGCTGATCGTGACTTCCCAGTCCAATCATGGGACCCACACCACAATATCTCCCAAAGATACGTTCCACGCTCTATAAATAGAGGCTCATACCACCATCAAAGGTACGCCCATTTTCCATTCACAGAGCCCTTACTCTGTCTTTCTTCTCCCTCTCCTTCCATTGTTCCAGTTCCCATACTGACTTTGGCATCGGAGAGCCTTGCGCCGCTCAGGCCAGGGTCCTCTGACCGTTTGCTACTCTCTTTCAGGCTTTCGGACGGCATCCAGACATTCCAGACACCATCATCTTCCCGGATAAGTCCTGTAAGGCACCCTCTTATTGTGGGTCATAATTTTCTGCACCTACAATTGGCGCCGTCTGTGGGAAAGCAATATCCCAGCCTCCCCAACCTTCTCCAAATCCTTCCAAACAATCTTTCTTAACCTCATCTTCTCAGAAGCCATGCCTCCGAGAGCTAAGAAGGGTGTAGAATCGTCGAGAGCAGCACTCGGGCTGCTACCACCGCCAGCGGACGTCCCTCCTCAGGGACGGTCCCGAACGATCCAAGGCACATCCGCAGGCGAGGGTCGCCTGGGCTCCCAACTCTTTGTCGAGATCCCATTCCAGGAGGGAGTCGAGGCCTCGCTCTCAGCGGACGAAGTCGCGCCACCCGGACGCAGTAAGCGTCAGCATAAGCGTCCCCGGAAGGACAAAGCCGTGGCCGTAGGAGAAACGCGCCACGCTCAACCCCCTGGAGAGGTTCCTGAAGCTGCCCTCCTCCAGAAGCAACTCCAGAAGCAAGAACGGATGATTCGCGAGCTCCAGCAGCAGCTGAAGGCAGTGCAAACTGCCTCCTTGAGGGAGGTCTCTGAGCCTCAAGGGAAAAAGAAGGACGCTCCCAGCAGGGCAGCCCAGCCTCCTCGTGAGGAACTCAGACATCATCTGGACCAGAAACGGAGCCAGATCCGTGACGAAGGCTCGAGCAACAGCCGAAGTCACCACAGCTGCGACGGCCGAACTCGTAGCCGTCGTAGCCCAAACCATCCGAAGCGGAAGACCCGAGCTCAGACTCCAGAAAAGGACGACGAGCAAGAGCGATTTGACAAACGTGTCAGATTGGCTCTCCAGCGCAACTTAGACATGCGGGATCAGAAGCAGCTCTGTGGTCACACTGATCTCGGGGGCTCTCCCTTCACAAAAGAGATTGAGCACACCCCCTTGCCCAAGAAGTTCTCCGTCCCGCGGTTCGTCCCCTATGACGGACTGTCCGACCCATCTGCACACCTCCGACACTTCTCCCAGAAGATGTCCATCTGGGGAAACGAGGGTCACCTGAACTGCAAAATCTTCTCCTCCAGTTTGGGTGACCTCCCCCTGAAGTGGTTCTGCTCCCTCCCGGAGCAGTCGGTTTCCAGTTGGAAGGAGCTCCAGCTCTCCTTCCTGAAGAAGTTCCAAGCCTACACCGTCGTCCCCAAGAAGGAAGGGGACCTCATCGCCCTGAGAATGAAGCAGGGCGAAACTCTCGCCAAGTTCACCCACCGATTCTGGGCGGTCTACAGCCAGATCGAGGGCGCGAGGGAGGGGATAGCCATCTACGCCTTCCAGCATGCCCTGATCCCTGGCACCGACTTGCGAAAGGACTTGGCCGGGGACACCCCAGAATCCATGTCAGAATTGATATCCCGGGTGAAGCGCTTTATCGCCCGGGAGGAAGACGAGATCCGAGCTAAGGATCAGGACGGGCATCCGGAGCCCGAACAGAAGAATAGCCAGCCTCGGCAGAAAGGCGGGAGGCCCTCCCAGGAGCAGGAGCCCAAGCAGGCTTGGTTCTCCAGTTCGGCGAAGCCTGCGTCGTCCAGGTCTGGGGGCACCTTGCAGCCCGGACCTCCCACCAGCGCCAGTCAGGGCGTCAACGTCGTCTTCAAGGAGCCGATCTACCGCATCCTGACCAAGATCAGGTCCAAGCCGTTCTTCAAGTACCCTCCGCCCATGCAGAATGAGCCCACCTCAGGCGCCCGAAGCAAGCTCTACTGCTCCTTCCATAGGGGCAATGGGCACAGGACCGAAGACTGCAACTCTCTGCAGTGGTATCTGGAGAAGCTGGCCGAAGAGGGCCACATTCCAGAGTTCGTTGAGGCAGTAGATGCTGGCGGCAGCGAGGGCCGAGTTCACCAGAACGCAGCCCAGATTCCAGACAACGAGGATTCGGAGAAGATCATTACGTGATCCATCTGGCGTCCTCTGTATCCATCTGTATCCCAAGAAATTCAATTTCTAAAAGATGTAATGAATCTCTGAATCAATGGAAATGGCGTTCGCCCCGTCACCAATCTGTCACCTTTCTGGTCGACTCCGGCAGCACAGGCTCTACGCCCTGGAAACGGCATGGAAGAGTTCTTACACTCAGCCTTTCCTAAAGCCCCCGTGTCTTGGACACACAGGCTCTACGCCCTGGAAACGGCATAGAAGAGTTCTTACACTCAGCCTTTCCTAAAGCCCCCGTGTCTTGGACACACAGGCTCTACGCCCTGGAAACGGCATAGAAGAGTTCTTACACTCAGCCTTTCCTAAAGCCCCCGTGTCTTGGACACACAGGCTCTACGCCCTGGAAACGGCATAGAAGAGTTCTTACACTCAGCCTTTCCTAAAGCCCCCGTGTCTTGGACACACAGGCTCTACGCCCTGGAAACGGCATAGAAGAGTTCTTACACTCAGCCTTTCCTAAAGCCCCCGTGTCTTGGACACACAGGCTCTACGCCCTGGAAACGGCATGGAAGAGTTCCTACACTCAGCCTTTCCTAAAGCCCCGTGTCTTGGACACAATCGAGGCTCTACGCCTTGGAAATGGCCTGCAGTTCCTACACTCAGCCGTTTCCTAAAGTCCGGGTTCATACACCCCTCAGAAGGCCATAGCCGCACTCTCGCCTAGCCGAGTCCAGCGGAACGATGGATCTACCCGGCGCAAGGCAATTCGGCCAAGGTATGGATCCACCTCGGCGCAAGGCCAGCCATTTCGGCCAAAGCCAGTCTTCAAAAAAGAAGAGCTGTGCCATCACTCAAACGCAGAAAAGCAGCACAAAAACACAAGTGTTCCAGAACAGTGCAAGGAAAAAAGACAAATAAAGAGCAGCCCGGCTACTGTGGCTTCGGCGACTCCACTAGGTCGATCACCGTATCTGCTGGACCAATGGATTCGGCCGAAACCGCGACCTTGCTGTGAGCGTCGCTGGCAGGAGATTCTTCGACCAGGGCCTCATTTGCTCCGGGGGCAGAAGAGGCCTCACCCCGAGGCACGGCAGAAGCAACACTGGCAACCGGGGCACCGCTCAAGACCGGGGCAGCTGGAGCATCTTCCGGAGCAGGAACCACTGCAGGAGCTCCAACTGGGGCACTTTCGGCTGCAGAAGCGGAGCTCGGCTCAGGAGCCCCCGCACCTCTCAGTGCGGCCAGGCATCCTTCCTCGAACAGGATGGCGGTGACCTCCTCCACCTGCCTCTCGTACGGCTCAGTGGCTCGATCCACCCCATCCTGGAGGGCGGACCGAGCCTTGGCCTGAAGAGAGGCCTTTTCCTTCTCCAGCTCGGCGTTCGCCGTCTTCAACCTTGTCGTCTCGGCGCGCCCCGCCAGCACTTCCCCACGCAGCCTCGTCCCCTCAGCAGTAGATTCAGCCTTCAATCTGGCCAACTCAGACTCCAGTTCGGCGGTCTTCTTGTTCCTCGCCCAGACATAGCCTTCTTCGACGTAAGTTCGGCGACATCAGCCAGAGGCGATGCCAGCCGATCAGCCTCTTCAGCGATGGCCTCCTTCATCCCCTCTATTCATTTCCGCGACTCTTCCAACTCCCTCTTCAGCTTGTCCCTCTCAGACTCCAGCTGAGTGACCCGCGTCGCGTTCTTATCGCTCCTTCCCACCACGGTCAGGAGCCACTGCACGTTCTGCAAATGGAAACAGAGGGTCAGGTTCGACCAAGACACTTGAAGAATGAAGAAACGCACACACTTACCAGAAGATTAGCCTGGATCGCCGAGACCATCTCGTGCGTCTCCATGTCTCTTGGCAGAGCACAGACCTCGGCGAAAGCTCCGATCACCTCGGCATTCCCCAACAGCCGGTCCTCGACTTTCAGGGGCTCACCGGCTGAGTCTTCATCCTCGGCCTCCATGGCGCTGGGGCACTCCGGGGTCCGGAGGCCGATCCAGACCCTTGCCCCACCGAGATCGTCAGCTCGCGGGCCGCTCCACCGGCCGGCTTGCTGACCTGCGCGCTCTTCTCAATATGAGTCTTGGCTCCGGGGGCCCGCGCAGAGGCCTCATTCTTCGGAGGCTGTTCATCCCCCGAGTCCTTCTCCCCAGCCTTGGACTTCTTTCTAGGCAGGGACCCCTCCCTTGGGCGCTCCGGCGAAGCGTCGCCGCACTCCCGCACTCGGAGCAGGAGCAGGAGCTGGAGCAGGAGCGGAAGCTGGAGCAGGAGCAGAAGCTGAAGTAGCGCCAGCACCTCCCGAGCTCGAAGCAGCGCGGGTGCTGGCAGAAGATGGCGTCGCAGACTAAGAAGACCCCGCAGACTAAGAAGACCCCCGCCTAAACTTGGCCGCTAGGTTCGACGGTTCCGAACTTGAAGTAGACGACTAGGGACCGGATGCAGCTCGGCTCGCAACAGGATCGTTCACAGGGATCCCGGCAGACACCGCTATCAGTGAAAAGGCGACGCGTGTAGCCGCCGACTCGCTTCCCAGTACAGGCAAGACAGAGCATGTATCGCTTCAGAGCAGTTGAAGCAACACCAGACGACGATCGCCACATCCCCGGACGGATTCTTCTAGCTTTCAACCCCTAAAGGCTAGCACACTTCAGAGGTCAAAAGCTAGGGGGCAATTGTGTGGGGAGATTTCCAGAACCACAGGATTAAGCTAATCACGGCCGTCAGATGAGACTAAGCATTCCCACGTGCCATCCGCGTGCCATCCACGTGGCACCAATCTCACCCCGGCTACCAGGACAGGAGGTCCGACCGAAGTCAGGCAGCTCCGGGCCCTTAACGCCGAACTGGCCCACCTCGGGCGTCATCTCGGCAGGGAGCTCCACCTCGGCTAGGCCACCCCGGATGCCGTCTCAGCAGAAAGCTCCACCTCGGCTGAAGAAGCCGGGACGGAAGCCGAAACCAGAAAGGGTCTCCACTCACGCCCCTCATCCCCCACGTCACCAGGCACGTGGAGGGATGGGGGCGCGAGCCAGTGGGACAGATGCGACATCCAGCCACTCACAATCTTCACCAGATCCCTGACAGGGCGGCGTCCAGCGGCTGAGGCCACATCAGGGCAGGGCCCGAGGGCGGATCCGCTGGTACCCCTACCGCCAAAGGCGCCCAACACGACCTGGCCCAACAAGACGTGCATTAAATGAGATGCGGGCCGACCCGACGGGCATTTAATGCATAGTGGGCTGGATTGGACCACAATTAATGCAATGTGGGCTGATCGTGACTTCCCAGTCCAATCATGGGACCCACACCACAATATCTCCCAAAGATACGTTCCACGCTCTATAAATAGAGGCTCATACCACCATCAAAGGTACGCCCATTTTCCATTCACAGAGCCCTTACTCTGTCTTTCTTCTCCCTCTCCTTCCATTGTTCCAGTTCCCATACTGACTTTGGCATCGGAGAGCCTTGCGCCGCTCAGGCCAGGGTCCTCTGACCGTTTGCTACTCTCTTTCAGGCTTTCGGACGGCATCCAGACATTCCAGACACCATCATCTTCCCGGATAAGTCCTGTAAGGCACCCTCTTATTGTGGGTCATAATTTTCTGCACCTACAGGAGGTATTCACTTGAAATTGATATTTAAAATGAAGAAAGAAGAAAAGGAATCATCGAACCGTTAATTATCATTGCCTTGAATCATAGATTTAAGATAAGTTTTGGAGAACAATAAGATAAGTTTTGGATTTCTACTTACAGAGAGAGAGAGAGAGAGAGAGAAGTCCCTTAATATTGATGTTTAATGTTTAAGGCCTCTAATCCACATGATTTTCAGTTGAGGCCTCAATATACTTAGACTTATTTTAGGCGGATGTCCCTAAGTATGACAGATCATACATTTGTATGTCTGATTTTTCCTTCTAACCATCTGAAATTATGTCACGAATTTAATCCCTAGTTTTAAGCTCCTTACCATGATATTTCTTGACTGATTTTTCCCTCTAACGAGTTTTATTTCCTAGTTTTAGATTAAGTTTCAAAATTCAAATAGGAGGGAACGAAATTCCTGGTTTTAGATGATGTTTTGAAATTCCCCGATTTCCCTTTCTTTTTCTAATTCCTGTTTGTGTCGGATTTTGGGAATTCATGGTTTTACGCAAGTGGTGTTTTTGGTTGCTTCTTGTTCTTTTGGTCTTGAGTGCTGGTCTTGTTGAAGTAGGCGACATCGTTCATGATGACGAGGATGCTCCCAACCGGCCCGGATGCGAGAATAACTTCATTCTGGTAGATTCTGAGATCTGGGTCTTGTGTCTTCTTTTTTTTTTGTAAAGTTTTAGTTGGGGTCTTTATTTTATTTATTTATTTTGTGAAAGGATTTGAAGGAAGAGTGGAGAGTGCAGTGTTTTTTGTTTTTTTTTTTTTTTTTTTATGAGACTGTGGATTTGATCCATCCTTTTTTGAATTTATCTGAGTTTGGTATTGCAAAAGGTCTTAAATGACAATATTAAGGGTCCTCTGTACAATCCAGTCATATCATTCGGTATAAATTTATTTGAGTTTATGTGACAAACTCAGACAAATTCATATGTCGCTAACTCGGATAAATTTATCTGAGTTTTAAAATAAATTTATCCGAGTTCTAGAATAAATTTATCTAAGCACTGTAACAATTTAATTGGATAAGAGGTACAGATGCTTTTGATCAAGGTCGTTTAGCTGGCGTGCCCCACTATGAATAGGGCATTTTGGGGGACATTGGCTTTGATTGGGCAATGTTAGCCACCTGATCGATGGCCACGAATGGACGATAGATGTTTATATTTGGTACTGTCAGTTTTGGGTGGGATGTTTTTCACCAATTTGACAGTCACGAAGGCTTGGTTAATTGGATTTGTTGATCCCATCCATGGTGGGATCCATCTAATGAACTGTCTCCTTTCCTGATTCACTTTCCCTCATTCTCTTTGCTCCCGATGTTCAAACTTCGTAATTTTTCGCTTTCATTCCTTCTTTAGCAAGTTACTGCGATTTTATGCTTAAAGTTTTAATAAGGGGCGTTTGGTTGGAGGTCCCTTAACACATGACTTTATGGTAAACAGTCCACAATTTAAACAAATGTAGCCAAAGGTCCCTCTCACATATTTCCATACCTGAAATGTCGAAATTGCCCTTTCTTTAAATCATATCTCATGATTGGTGGGATATTCCATTAATAATGGTCAACTACCATTTCATTGGCCTCAATTAATGGAATCCCATTAATGAGATTTTCAAATAAGTTCTAAAAAAACACAAATAAATTTTAAAATAACGCAAATAAATTTCATAAAATGCAATAAATTCAAAAACTATAATAAATTAAAAAAAAGTAATAAATTTCAAAAGAACGCAGATAAATTTAAAAAGACGCAAATAAATTTCAAAATATCCATTCAAATTTCAAAAAATATAAATAAATTTCAAAAGATCCAAATAAATATCAAAAGATCCAGATAAATTTCAAAAAATATAAATAAAATTCAAACGATGAAAATCAATTTCAAAAGATCCAAATAAATTTCAAAAAATGTAAATAAATTTCAAAAGACGGAAATAAATTCCAAAAGATGTAAATAAAATTAAAAAATGCAAATAAATTTAAAAAATACGAATACATTTGCCAAAACTAAGATAAACCAATTTTTCAAATTTCAGATAAAATTTTCAAAAACTTAAGTATTTTTGTCAAAACTCAGTTAAATTTATTTCAAAAAAGACAAATAAATTTCAAAAGACACAAATAAAATTCAAAAACACAAATAGATCTAAGAAATAAAAATAAATTTGCCAAAAACACAGAAAGACTCGTTCAAAAACTTACTTAAGATTTTCTAAATGGAGATAAATTTGTTAGAAACTCAGCTATATTTTTCAAAAACTCAAATAAATTTGCCAAAAGCTCAGATAGATTTGTTTCAAAACTCAGATAAATAGCCAAAAATTTAGATAGATTTTTCTAGAACTCAGATAAATTTACGCAATACTCAAATAAATTTGATAAAAAAATAAAAAAATTAGATAAATTTGACGGAAACTTCAACGTCGGCTCCACCGCTCCTTACGTCTGTAGCGTGGAGTCATCCTTCTCCTCCATCACCTTCATCCACCTCCCTCCCATCTCCCTCCCCATAAACGACTCCACCTCTGAGCTCAGTGGAAACTAACCCAACTGGGTCTTGTATTCTTCCTCTTGTGTTCTATTCCAGAACTCTGCAACTAGAAGTTTCGGAACGGTAGTCTCTGCCTGTTCTTCTCGATCTCCAGCGACATGGGGCGTGGCGCGGTGGTCTTCGACTGGCGAAGAACGACGGACGGCAGTGAAGTAGTCCGAATATGGACTATCTTCTCCGGCGAGATGGAAGCCTGGAGCCTTTGTTTGCTCTGCTTCTGGTTTCTGCACCAGCGACCGAACCAAAAATCCCTGAATCCTCTTCTCTATTCCCCTTTAAATAAATGGATATGATCTATCTTTGTGCCATAAAAGGACAAAAGTCCTATCTTTGACCAAGTTAACAAAGTTTCAAACTCTTTCTTGTTTTTGTTCCTAGAATCCAGATCGAGACCACTCTTGCCGCAACACAGGTGTTGACGATGGTCGCAAGATCCGATCAATGGATCTCTGTTGATGAGCACATAGAAATAACGGAGGGAGAATACAAGATTTGAAATTTTAAATTTCAAAATTTTATGTCTAAAACGGTTGAAAGGGCAAATCAGTCACAAAATATGTGATTGTACGAATGTAGGAACCTCTGGCTGCAAAATATCCAGCTACGTGGATCGGCGCCCTTAAACAAAAATCGCGTGGACCAGAGCCTCTAAACGTTTCACTTCAGGGACCTATCGCTAATTTACTCTTTAAATAAATAGATAAGACATTATGAGGGTATTATTGCATTTTCAAGTGACCTTTGCTACTACGAAATTAATTCGTGGACCGTTTTTAATAAAAATCAATATTGAGGGACCTCCGACCAAACGACCAAACGCCAAAAAGAAAAAAAAAAGTTTAAGTTTCGACACACACAAAAACAAACAAACATGCTCTTGGCCCACCAAACCACATGTGCGTGACCTTGACCTTGTATGTCAACAAAGTACAATATAACTGGGTTGATTTTGGTTTTGGAAAGTTGTGAGATACTTGGCCTTCAAGGCTTGTAATCCACTTAAACAAGCTTCCTGGCTTCGTTCCGATACGTAAGGCACAAGGACCCTTGTGGGGGGAACCTTCTTTGTAGTACTACTAAAGTGCTACTAAGGTCTTTATATAAAGTTCGTGGTCCCTCTAACAGAAATAAATTAGCTTAGTTGATGACATGCCATCTCAAGCAAGGTTA
The DNA here is from genome assembly GCA_012931725.1 of Litsea cubeba. Taxonomy (NCBI): domain Eukaryota; kingdom Viridiplantae; phylum Streptophyta; class Magnoliopsida; order Laurales; family Lauraceae; genus Litsea; species Litsea cubeba. Next base: position 91,432,316 of record CM022944.1, on the reverse strand, counting down.
GATACGTACAGATTTACATTTCATAGGTTGACCAACAGATGAAGTCCGAGAATAAAGTTCCTACCATGCATGACTAGTTGACCGTTGTCAAACATCAAGATTCATTGAATTTGCTAGAAGAATTAGTTTGATTTTGGGCTCAAAATGCCCAAAATCCATATTCATTAAGCAAGAAAAATGAGTAAGTCAAACATCAAGAATCCATATTCAACAATATCAGGCAACATGAAGCTAAACATAGAACCTTTTTTTTTTAAGGTTTTCATTTTTCTAAACTATTATCACAAATGGGCTTATGATCACTAGAATTAAGTTAAAACTTACCTTGGACAGCCATGATATGGAGTTGAAGATGTTCAAAAAATTCTTGAATTTGTCCACCAATCATCTAGGGCTCAAACCTTTTGACGTGTGATGAGTATAGATAGAGAGGAAAGCCTCTAAGCACCTCTAATTATAGTCACAAATGGAGATACCCCATATTATCTCCTCTCTACATGGGGTGCTTTGACTTGTTAATCTCTCACCTAACTTATTATTAGATTAGATCTAATTTGGATCCAAATCTTTTCATTAAAATTCAAAACTCCAAAATTTTATCATGTGTTTAAATGTATTGATTATGGACCTACGAAACTTGTATGGCCTTAGTAGGTCCATGCAGTCCTTTGATCCACCAAGTCGATCCCATGGGCACTAGCAAATAATTGCTTGATTGAGCCCTGTGGTATTTTGTCTTGGGAAATTTGATTCATCCATTAACTTGATTCTCACCTGAAGGATTCATTTTAAGCCTTTATGATTTAAAAAAAAAAAACTTCTGTTGCAACTCTTGGCATTTGTCTTGAAGGGTTTATTGGATAACTTGCTTCCTTAACAGGCATTTAGCTAACTAGCTTTTGAAAGTAGTAAATTTCAAAAAAATAAAGTTATCGAAAGCATTTGATTTGAATGTGATATTAAAAAGCATTTAAGATGTTCCAAACTTTGTGATTAAGGATAACTAAAATCAATTGTCATTCGATCACTGCATCGTTCAAGAACAATATTTGAAGGTCCTCCAACCAGGGGCGGGCCCCTGCCAGCCCCCCCCCTAAATCTTAAAAATTATCTCAAAGCAATGCTTTGATCCCAGCATTTTGTGTGGATGGCCCTCCATTGTTTAATATTTTTTTAACATGATTTTGATTCTTAGAAAAAAGAAACAAAAATATTGCCGATTTTGGGGAAAAATCAAAATGAAAAAAGAAAGGAAAAAAAAAGGAAAGTAAATGAAAGAAAGGAGAAGAAATAAGGAAAGCTTGATGGAGATTGGAAAAAAATTTCCTCAATTTTCATTCTAATCTATTTACATCCGCCCTAAATCTTGTGATCCAAAAGAGGAAGATGAGAAGTCACGTCTTCTTGATGGAGGTCTTGAAAGGAGTTGTTGGTTGCAGGCTTGTGGAGATTCTGAGGTTTGAATAAAGAAGAACGACAAACTCACTTTCTCTTTTATAAATTCTTTTTTTGCGTTGCATAAATGCGTTAATTTCACTACACATCATTATATATTTTCAATCTTTGTGGCTTATATTGAAATTTAATCCGCTTAAAATTAATGTCTGTTTGTGTTCACTTATTACATTAATTTTTAGCTCAGTCGGAGCTTTATTAATCATGGATAAAGAAATATAGTTATATTTTTGGGAAAACTACGGGAAAAGTCCTCATAGTGAGCCATGAGTAAGAAACCTACTCAGTAGAAGTTTAGAGACGGAATGAACCCTCTGGGCCCCTTCCAGTTTTTTTTAGATATCTATCGATGTTGTCGATATCGACAATTTTGGCGGTTATACAAAAACTGCAAGAAACCCCCTTGCTACTGGAATAGAAAAAAATAGTCGATAGCGACAACATTAAGTTGTCGATATCGACTAGTCTATCAGTGAGCTGAATTAAGAGTTGTAAGTCAGCTGCTGCTTGAAGAGATAAAAGTTGTCGATAGCGACGACATTAGGTTGTCGATATCGACTAGTTGCATCAGTGGGTTGAATTAAAAGTTGTAAGTTAGCAGCTGCTGGAAGAGATAAAAGTTGTCGATAGCGACAACATTAGGTTGTCGATATCGACCAGTTTCATCAGTGGAGTGTATGAAAAGTTATAAGTTAGCAGCTACTGAAACAGATAAAAGTTATTGATAGTGACAACATTAGGTTGTCGATATTGACTAGTTTCATCAGTGGAGTGAATTAAAAGTTGTAAGTTAGCAGCGTTTGGAATAAATAAAAGTTGTCAATAGCGACAACTTTTATCTGATAGCTAATCAACTGGTTTGCATGGTTTTATAGTGTGAATTCAACATATTAAACCCAACTTATGGCCATTAGGAATGTCATAAAAAGCAAACACCATGGAATAACTGAATACAACATTCTCCATTTATATTAAAAAAGTTGTTAGCACCATTCACATTCTAACATTCATTACAGCCATTCAATACTTACAAAAGTAGCAAAACACAATAAATAAAAAGCTCAATTTGTAGTGTTCAAATCTACATGGATCTCATTTACATGCTTCAAATCTACATGGAACCCATTGACATCACCAAACAACCCATTTACATCAGCAGCCATACAAGTCGTTTACATCAACAGCCATACAAGTAAAAAGGCACCGCACTGGTCAAGCTTGGAGCAACTCATTTACATTACCAACTCCACCAAAAAATGAATGCAATCTCTTTTGGTCAAGCTTGGAACAACCCATTTAGCTGGGACACAACTACTGCACTAGAGAAATTATATCTTCCAGAGGGCTGGAAAGCTGCCACTACAAAACAATGCAAGACGGCACCACAGACAACACCCTAGCTAGAGCTGGACCAGACAGACACCACCAGCAACAGCTCAAAACAGAGAAGGGAGCTAATAAAAAATAACTGCAAGCTGCACAAAACCATGAGACCACCTGAGATAGGCAAAACAGGGCCCAACAGAACTGCAGAACTCCACACCTCACTGAGTAGAGAGATCTACCCGGGCTGCCTCCAGACTAACTTGAAATGGCAACTGAGTTGCGTAGAGAGGGGAGGATCTCTACAACTCGACAGAAACCAGATACTACAAAAGAAAGAATCCCATCCATAGCTTACAACAAGAAGCTTAGATGACTGGGCTGGAAAGAATCCCCTACAATCCTTTGCACAGTAGCTCCACAGCCACTACCCCAGCTAAAACTAGGCCTAAAATCCTCAGCTAGCACTAAACCAAACAGGCCAAAAGCTGTAGCAAGCTGCAGAGGAGCTAGAAGCTGAACACTTGAGAAGCTCTTCCAAAAATGTACTGACATGGAAAGCAGATAACTCCACTACCCCAAGTAGGCTGACAGGAAGATCAAACTAGAGGCTAAAAGAACACCCACTACAATGAGAAAGGCCAAACCGGACGCTGAGCAAAAACAGGGGACTATCCCTACAGCTGGACCAAATCAGCAGCAGCTATAGGATAGCCTAACCCATCAAGATGTTCCTCCGCCGAAACCGAGGCCCCATCAAGGCTGAAATCACGATACCTAATATCGGTCCGCACCTGAACCATATGCCCATCAGAGGATCTCTGCAGAGCTGAAGAAGGCTTCTCTTTTCGATCTGGGTAGTTACGAATCCGGCCAATGACTTCAACCGGGTGGTCTGTTTGTGGGGCTTCTTTCGTAGCAGAGATCGGATTGGGAGACGGGTGGGTGTTCTTTGCAGAGGGAAAATGCATAGGATGCTTGGAATGGAGGGTTTTCGAAGGGATTGTTGAATGGCTTGAAACTGGTTTAGATGAAGGTGTTGAAACCCCTTTTCAAATCCTAAAACCCAAAACGAAAATCGCCATTAATCAAGATCAAAACAAAAATCGCCATCAACCAAGCCCAAACCTTTTAATGGAATCCAACATCCACTTTGGCTAATTCCATGTAGAAGTTTTCTTAGAAGGAAAAATCTCTAAAACACAAGTTGCAAACGATGAAAAGGGTTTGATGAAGAAATGCAAACACGGGACAATGTATAAAGGGTTTACGCATATTTATCGAGATCGACAACTACATTGTCGATATCGACAACATCTCTAAACGACAAAAAAAAATAAAATAAAGAAACTCACCCAAATGACCCCTTCCGTCTCTAAACTCCTAACGGGTCTTCTCCTTACTCATGGGCCACTATGAGGATTTATCCGGTAGTTTTCCCTATATTTTTTTGTTGTGATTATTATTAAGGAGATAAAAAGTAGTGAGACCATGCTTTGAATGGTTTAGATTTTAGATATGGGATGCTATTATTACTTTTTTTTATTTTTTAAATAATAAAGTTTTAAATTGTAACTTACAAGTTACATACATAAGTAAGGACCGGTACCCATCTTGTGCGATTCGCAAGAGAATGAAAGGTGAATTTCTTACAGATTATTTAATTATATATATTGAAAAATAATACAGAAAAAATAATTGATGATTTCAACTCATTGAAAGAACGTTGAGCACAACTTTAATAATTTGATTATTACATATTTTATTATTAGATTTTACAATTTTGTTAAATAATTTTTTTCTTTGGCCCCCTCAGAAATAAAATTCCTGGTTCCGCCCTTGCCTCCAACTCATATCTACCGTCATTCGAAACTCTTGGCAGTTGGCACCATTTCTCTTGGCCTTTCAAGAGAAGTAAAAAAATTTGCATTGAATGAGTTTATAAACAACTATGTTTTAACAATTAGCAATCATAGACATTATGATGATTGAGTTTTATCTAATCATCACATGACTAATCCCAAGGAATTATCTGCCTTAATGTAAAAGGTCCTACTATTTGACTATAATGTACGTGTGTGCCAATGCGACGTATTATCTTGTACCAAAAAAATACATTATTATCTTAGTCATATCCGAAAAAATTTGGCTTGATGCAGGAGGTTCTATTATTTGTTCTGTGTGTGACTACGCGACTCTTAATGACTACTAGAAAAAGAATGTGAAAAAACACTTATAAAGGAAGACTAGAAACCTACTAAAACACACATTCTCAAATTAAAAAAACCCTCATATACTAACCTTTAAAGAAATAATATCTCTTAGTTATTATATATTAATTAAGTGATTGTCATGCTATAGTTAGACTAAACATTTCTCCGTAAAAGGATCACAACTTCATTATCACCATAGCATTATTATTATATCCTTTTTATGATCCATGTCTAGCCCTAATCAATGTCATGTTCCTTTTTTTTTTTTCGAAATGGTAACCAAAAATTTCATTGAAGGGAATAAAAATACAAAGAGATTGGAAGAGATCAGAGCAAAAGAATTATAAAGATACAAGAGAGATCTAAAACATATCTTCCCTCACTCCCTTTATTTATATCTTTAATTAATAGTCTTATCTTTTTTTAATTAATTTCTTGAACGTGTAACATTTCAATGCATCATTAGTTCATTACATCATTCAAGAGAGTTTTTAAGCTTCTATATCCATGCTGAAAACGTCATTTCTAGCTTTTTTTTCCTCCTTCGGTTGGACATTAGAGTTAATCATAAATCGCGCTAGGGTTTCTTCTTGTGTGCTCATTTCTAAATCTATTATATCTTAATATAGCATACATCAACCTATACTACATGTCCTTTAGTTTCAACTTTTTTATTTTTGTTTTTTGTAAAAAGAAAGTTTCATTAAGAAAAAGTAAAAACAGGCCACAGACAATCCAAGAGCTAAACCTTAAACAAACCACCCATAATTAAGCGATAAGCCAATTCAATAAACTTCCTCGGGATAAAAGTAAACTAAAGTCAATACTAGAAAAGTTCTTAGCAACTTCCAAAATATCCACAACGACATAATTAATAAACCAGTCCATAGTTCCTTTGATAGCATGCATCAATTACTTTTTGGGCATTAGTCCGGCTCCCCTCGGGCCTGTATATACTATGTAAATTTTTTTTTTATTATAATGCTTTTCTTGCATATATATAAATTTATTAATTTGAATTGATTATTATGAATCATGTAAATAAATGTCTTTTTTAGATTTTATAAATAATTAATTCATTTTTAAGTATTTCTTAAATTATTTTTACGTTGAAGAGCACTCCTTGAAGGAACCCCACTTTTAACTTTTCAGATTTGAGTGTAATGGGCTTTTTACTGTAAGAATTTTTGACAAAACTGGATGTGAAATAGAGGAGATAATTACATGCAAAACTAGTAAAAAATTCATCCTCAGTAGTGGTATGATACTTTTGCATATTCTTGTATACACTGATTGCTTCCAATTTCCGTTCATCTTAATCAAGAATTATTTTCTTTTAAATGATAGCAATTGCTTCCAAATCTTGTCTTTACAAAGAATAATGGATATTTATGTGAAGAACTCCAAAATTACTTGCAATTGAAAAAATTAATTCATGCATGAGTAAATCTATTTTCCATACGTGCATTATGAACCGTTTGGACACCATTTCTCTGAAAATAATGACAAAAACTTTTAAAAAATTCTGCTCAAATTAGTATCTTATTTTTAAGGGTAAGCCCTCAAGCTACAAGTTGTGAATTGGATTCAGATCTTTGACTTGAACTGTGTTTTTTTTTTTTAGTAGAAAGGCACAAAATTCTCATCATAGTCATTTTGTCTGCAAAAGAGTAGAAAGAAGAGAAGTTAGGGTTTTGGATGCCCTAAACACAAGGCAAGTTTGGGTTTTGGCTACTTGGATCCACTGCTCCAGCTATGCCAATTTTATCTAATTGTTGATAGAATATGATACACAAAGTACTCTTGGCTAAGTTAGTACTGGTACAATAAATCATGCTAAGCACGGGTACGTCCATACAATGCAATTCAAATGTTCACTCATACAAGGCAAATAAAATATTCATGCATAGGAATGAATTTTTAGAAAGAAAAAAAATATGACTGTACCTATTTTCAAAATTGAAAATAGGGAGAGTAGAAAGGGAATATGCGAAGTGAGGTAAAAAAAAAGTATATATAGAAATGGAATTGGAGATACGGGCAAAAAGGTAATTTTACAGAAATTAAAAAAAGAAAAAAGTACTTATAAGAAGTGAGAAGTTATATTTCAATTACGAGTAAAATCAAATCAAGTGGTCAAAATTATCTAAAAAACTTTTAGCTTAATATATAATAATTGCACATTTAGAAAAGTGTGAGTTCTGAGTTGGTTTGGGACCTCCTTGGTGCATGCCCATATATAAGTGCTTTTTTTATTATTAAGATGTCTTAAAATGAAAAGGATAATGAGGACCAAACCCAATCTAAACAAGAGGGCTTGGTTTCAGATAACATAAACCCCATCATGGGTCAAGGTGAGCATTGGGCGGTGCAGGTGTATGAGTGGCCGGGGCAGGTTTGGGTTCAGAATGACCCATGCCAAACCCAACTTGTGGTCATCCACACTTTTGAGGTGGGATATAGTTTTCATGTCTATTCATTTTGGCTGTGAATGACAAGTAACAACACTTAGCTACCTCAAGAATATGAAGAGACTGCAAGATTGCATTATACATTGAGCCATTAATAGTTTAGCCAAAGCTGATGCTGAAGATCCATTAAGTTTGGCCTGAGATTTCCTTGGCTTGCAGACCTTTGGCCTGATGAACGTTAAATTGAGGGCCATGATAGATGAAATTGCTAGACTGATTTCCACGACAAATTTTCATACAGATGCTTAGATTGTGTCACGGACTCACGGTTCACTTATGACTCTTGTTTAGATGCCTTAATTTCTAGCCTTTTGGATGGCTCGGCCTAAGAATAAGTGATATGTTTTAAACCATGCATATGCTCAAGGCACGACCACTTTATTATTTGGAAGGCACTGCAGTTCATTATAGTTTAAAAAAAATGTAAGTCATAAAGTTCTTGTTGATATATGAATTTGTACTTCTATTTCATTCACCTTTGAAATGCTTTTGTTTAATGGTTTATGCTTGTCACGACCCGGTCCCGAGATTTGATTAGCTCGAACAAATCCCGAGTCGCGAGCTCATACTTACTCCCGTAAGTTCCGCATTAACAAAAGCTAAAACGAAACTCACAAGGGATATCAATTACTTTACCTGTCAACTGTATACAATGGCGGAAATTATACATTGACAAAATATAATACACAAGGTTAATTCCACATTCAAGAAAGTCAATCACCGTATATTTAATATAATACGGGGACTTCTAATTACATTCAAAACTATATACATTTAAAATGTTATTCCCTCGCTCTCAGCGATCATATCCACTCGACTAAACCTCCTGGAGGTATCGGGCGGGCATCCTCCGCCGGCGGCGCGGCCTCGGCAGGACCGGCACGGGCATCTGGGCCTGTGACATTCATCAATAGTACCATGAACACGACGGTTCAACAAATACATACATGTAATGATAGTTCTAGCTATCACATAATCCAGTGAAAACAATTCATTAATCAACAATAACGGATCCAGTGATATCTGGACACTCTTAATTCATTTCATAAAAATAACGGATCCAGTAATATCATTAGGTTGATATCTACATGGACACTCTTATTTAGGGGTTATCAAATGGTATGGAATAAGTCAGTGTCTTGATCAGAGATCACTAACTTCCACGAGGTTCCGGAACACCTCAAACATCCGCTGCAGCAGAAATGGTACATTATGCAATTTATATGCAATGTCATATATTCACAATTTCAAGTAGTAACTAACCAATGGTTATCAGACGTCTAAGCCAAGCAAATGAGTGAAACATTCATTTTCCAATACACGTACTATTTTCGATGAATATCATTTGAATTGTGTATTCGGAAACTTGAGTTTACACCTATGAAGGCTTATACATTAACAATCTTCAGCCTGTATACATTAGGCCTCAAAACAGACAATTTTATACATTCCTGTACAGCGTCGGTTCGCCTATCGGTCAACCCATCGGTCGACCGACGGCTTCATAACGGTCGACCGACAACGCGTCGATCAGAATTCCAGCAAGCTGGAATTCCCCGAATTCTGTACTACTTTTACGCTATCGGTTGACCCATCGGTCGACCGACCATACCATGTCGGTGGACCGACCTCACATCGGTCAGAATTCCAGAGAACTGGAATTCTCTGAAAACCAATAGGTTTTAACCTGTCGGTTCGCTCGTCGGTTCGTCGGTCGACCGGTCGGTCTACCGATAGTCATCCAAAAGTTCACTTCGAGCTTCAGGTTTCTGAAGCCAATTTTTTGGCTTCTTGGCTCAAATGAGTTCTAATGATTCATAAACACTACCAATCATAGAAACATGTAGTACTTGCCTCTTATGGTGCTAAATCCACAAAAACCCCTTTGTATAGCTTAAGCTTGAGATCTATTTCTCTTCAATCCAAGCTTTGCAACTCCTCCAATGGAAATAGACTTGAAGAAGATGATTACTATGATGAAGAGCTTGAGTTCTCTCCAACACAACTATAAGAGACCTTGTTTGATGGTGAAAATTGAAGGAAGAAAGAGAGAAACGAAAGAAACCAAGAGGAAGGCTAGGGTTTTGGAACATAATTTCCAATTGACTGTTCTTAGCTTATATAAGCTTTTGAATTGCGTTTAGCCCCCTTAATTCTTCCTTAATTATAATTCAAGTCAAATGGATGGTGATCTGAATCAATATTCGTCAAACGACTTCGAGTCTTTGACGGAAGTGAACGTACTCCTCGAGATACGCACGTTGGCATCAAGAGTTTCCGTATTCGATGAAATCCATATAAAACCGTATTTACACAAAAGTCCCTCAATTCCTAGTTTGAGTTCACAAACTCATCAAATCCATTTACAATCCATTTCATAAGCTTATCAAGCTTAACTCATTCTCTTAAGGCTAAACCAAGTCCATTTGGTACTAAGCCTTAATTAATTTGTCTAAACACATTTAATTAGTCATAAGTGCGATTAATAAGAGTTAATCGTGATTAACTCGGGACGGGGTCTCACAACTCCCTACAACTTTTAGAACCATTCGGTCCTCCGAATGCTATACAAATCAATGCAACTTAAATAACAATTCTGAATTCAAAAGTACTAAAATAATTCTGAATTCACACTTACCTGTACGAATAGTTCGGGATACTTTCGAGCCAATTGCTCTTCAAGCTCCCATGTAGCCTCATTAGGTCCATGATGTGCCCAAAGCACCTTGACCCATTTAATCGTTCGCGTGCGCAGAACTGCCTCCTTGGTATCAATGATCTGAGTTGGCTTCTCAACATACGTGGTGTTTGGAAACACTTGGATCTCTTCATGCTTTATGATATGTGAAGGATCATGTACGTACTTTCGAAGCATAGAAATATGAAATACATTGTGGATACCGGAGAGTTCTGTTGGCAACTCGAGACGATAGGCTACATTTCCAATTCGACTCTGGATCTTGAAAGGTCCAATGAATCTCGGAGAAAGTTTTCCTTTTTGCCCGAATCGGATAGTGCCTTTCATCGGTGAAGTTTTCAAAAAGACCATATCACCAATGGCAAACTCTAGATCACGCCGACGATTATCAGCATAGCTTTTCTGCCGTGATCTAGCAATCTTCAACCGATCCTGAATCTTCTGTACTTTCTCTGCTATTTCAGCAATGATCGTAGGACCATGGAAACTTCGAGTTCCCACCTCTTCCCAGCTCACTGGGGTCCTACATCTCCGACCATATAAAGCTTCAAATGGTGCCATTTCAATGCTGGAGTGATAGCTGTTGTTATATGCAAATTCACACAACGCTAAATGGTCATCCCAATCACTCCCAAAATCAGATACACTGGCACGAAGCAAGTCTTCTAAGGTCTGGATAGTCCGTTCTTATTGTCCATCAGTCTGTGGATGATAAGCAGTACTAAACTTAAGTCTAGTACCCATTGAATTCTGAAAAGATTGCCAAAATGCAGAAATAAACCGACTATCTCGATCGGAAACAATTGAAACTGGAGTTCCATGCAATCGAATCACTTCGCTGGTAAACAATCTGGACATATCACTGAAACCAATATCTTTTCTAATCAGAAGGAAGTGTGCAGACTTCGTAAGGCGATCCATGATTACCCATATGGCATCGTGCTGTTTCCTCGTTCTTGGCAAACCTGATACGAAGTCCATAGTAATGTGTTCCCACTTCCATCGAGGAATGTTCAGTGGATGAAGCAAGCCATGTGGTTTTTGGTGCTCAGCCTTCACACGCTGACAAGTCAGGCATGAAGTTACATAACCGGCAATTTCTCGCTTCATATTGTTCCACCAAAACATACCCTTGAAATTCCTATACATTTTTGTGCTTCCAGGATGCATAGAGTATCTAGCATGATGCGCTTCATACATTACTGCTTGTTTCAAATCATTCTCTGCTGGAACACACAATCTGTCTCTAAAGTAGAGGATTCCTTCCACTAACATGAAGTCTGGTCTTGCAGCAATGTTGTCCCTGATCCTTACCAATTCCGGATCGTCGAACTGTCTATCCTTAATCTGTTGGATAATAATTGGTTCGAACACGGACATTGCCATAGTCATTGCTTGGTCATCGACTGCCTCAATGGACACATCCATGTCCTTGAAATCATCAAGTTGCTTCCATCCCCATTTCAATGATGCTACTTCAATAGTCTTTCGACTCAAGGCATCGGCTACGACATTGCTCTTTCCAGGTACATATTTAAATGGAAAGTCGTAGTCCTTGATCAGCTCTAGCCAACGACGTTGCCTCAGATTAATCTCCTTCTGAGTGAATAAGTACTGGAGACTCTTGTGATCACAGTGAACTTCAAAAGTTTCACCATACAGGTAATGTCTCCATTGTTTCAAGGCAAACACACCGCTGCGAGCTCAAGATCGTGAGTAGCATAGTTCTTCTCATGCTCTTTCAACTGACGAGAACCGTAGGCAATGACTTTTCTATGCTGCATCAATACACATCCCAAGCCAACACCCGAGGCATCTGAGTAGATCTCAAATCCTCCTCTTCCTTCGGGTAAAGCTAATACGGGAGCTGAAACAAGTTTCTGCTTCAAGGTCTGGAAACTAGACTCACAAGCATCGTCCCATTGAAAAAGAACGTCTTTTCGAGTCAGTTTCGTTAGTGGAGCCGCTATCTTTGAGAAGTCCTTGACGAACCTCCTGTAATAGCCTGCCAACCCTAAGAAGCTTCGAACTTCAGGCACATTCTTCGGACTCTGCCAATTGGTAACCGCTTCAATCTTAGCTGTATCTACAGCTAATCCTTTTCTGGTAATAACATGACCCAGAAATGCCACCTGCTGCAACCAGAAGTCGCACTTCTTGAGGTTTGCATACAACTGATTTGCCCTCAGTATTTGCAAAGTCGTCCTCAAATGATGTGAATGCTCCAACTCTGTCTTCGAGTATACCAGGATGTCATCTACGAAGATTACAACAAACTGGTCTAGGTATGAAGCAAACACCCTGTTCATTAGTGCCATAAACACTGCAGGTGCATTGGTTAGACCAAAAGGCATCACAAGGAACTCATAGTGACCGTAACGAGTCCTGAATGCAGTTTTCTGTACATCCTGATCTTTAACTCGAATCTGATGATATCCAGATCGAAGATCAATCTTGGAAAAGTGTCCTGCACCTTGGAGTTGATCAAACAACTCATCAATCCTAGGCAGAGGATATTTGTTCTTAATTGTCATTTGGTTTATCTGCCTATAATCAATGCACATACGAAGGGTGCCATCCTTCTTTTTCACAAACAGAACAGGTGCTCCCCAGGGTGAGACACTAGGTCTTATGAAACCCTTATCAAGTAAGTCCTGTATCTGTTTCTTCAATTCACATAACTCAGATGGTGCCATTCGATACGGTGCTTTCGAGATTGGCGCAGTACCAGGCATGAGTTCAATTGTAAAGTCCACTTCCCTTGCTGGAGGTAGACCGAGTACTTCACTTGGAAACTGATGGACCGCGCTCCTGCTCGGTTCTACCGAGGTCGGCGGACGTGGGAGTCCTTCGGGTCCGACCCTTTCGTAACCGGGGGGCAAGGGCGTGCATCAACATTTCTTTTTTTGTGGGTGTGCCAGATTTTCTATTTTTACTTGGAATTGCAAGTGGTGATCCGGAGATCAACCTTCGCAAGTAAAAAGGAAATCAACTTCTTTCAAGTTTTCCATTGCACATATATTTAAGAAAAGAGACATTTTCTTTATTTGCCGTGAAAGGCGATTTTTTTTGCATTTGTAGCCGATTTTTGGCGTTTATAGTCGATTTTGGCGTTTATAGCCGATTTACAATCCTTATCAACAATGAAAGACAAGAATTGTGATTTTTGTCTCTTTTGAAAAAATACAAACTACAATGAAAAGCAAGAAAAGGAGGATCTAACTTCTCAGGAGATTGTGGGGGACTCGTTTAGATTGACGGTCGCAAGCCATATGTGGGCTTCGCCATCATCCATGCAGATGAGAACAGAGGATGCTATTGATTCGCTTGGCTTGGCTATAACCTCGGGTTTTTAGAGGACAAAGACCAAAAGGAGGTCCTATGTCCAATAAAAAGCCGAGTAGACGGGCTGAAAAGCCATATCTAAGCCATTGGAGGCAGGAGGAGAAGGCAAGGACCTTGGGGGGGGGGTACCCCCCAAGGGACTTTTGTCACCTTGTTGCGGTGGCCGGTGTAGAACTTCCGCAGAGTTTTCTCTCTTTTTCTTTTCTCTGGATTTCTGTCTGCTGTCTGTTGATGTTTGTTGTGTCTGTGTGTCTTCTTCTTGGAGAGCCCTCCTATTTATAGGCTTTTAGGTAGCCTTTTAGGTGGGTTTATGGGCTTTTATTGTCATTAAGCCGCATAATGGGAGGAGTTACAAAATTGAATTGTTTATTTTGTAACTCCTTTTTCTTGGCTTCTGATTGGCCGGAGGAGATTGAGGGCATTTAATTGCCTTTAATCGTCATGATGGGAGGAGTTTCATGGGTTAAATGCCATGAATTTCTTGACTTGTAACTCCCGAATGCTTGCTTCTGATTGGGCCGTCCAAAGAAATGGATTAATGACTGTAATAAAGCTAGTCAATTAATCGCATTAAGTGGTCGCCGAGCAGCTGAAGAGTCGCGGGCCGTGCCACGTCTTTTGAGATTCTTCTGTTGATGATCATCGATGGATCTTCATGTAGATCGACATCAGATGATCATGTAATTTCAGGTGTTTGTTACCAACAGCGGGTCGGTGCCATCTGTCCTGTCGATTTCTCGATCGGTCGGGTGGAAAGCACACTTTTTTTTGGTTGACCGGGTGGCGATCAATACTGTCTTCGATACTCTTGATGATTTACCCGTGTTTTGGACGGATGTCAGAGGACTTGGTGTCTCAAAAGCATGAATTTTGGAAAGTACCAGAGGCTGGGCTCCTCGAATCGCGAAAAAACGGCGAAAACCGGGGTTTCCGGGGCTTTCCCGGCGACCCCGGGGTCCAAGGTCGCCGGCGACCCTGGCCCAGGGTCGCAGGGGCCTGCGACCCTGGGGGGGTTTTCCCCCTTTCGTGTCCCGTTTTGCGTCCGTTTTTGCTTTTTTTTTTATTCTTTTTTCTTCTGTACTTTCCTTGACATTTTGACCATTTATTGGCCTGATTTCTTTGTAGGAAACCTGATGAGAATCCTTGCATTTTATTTTGCAAAGTTTCCAATTTCCTGAGAAAGCCGAAGACTTTGTCGCGCAGAGCTGCCGATTTTCCGTCAGAAGCTGAAACTGGGTCAAACGATGTCGGAATGACCTGAAATTTGGTGTGAAGCCTCCTGAGCAATAAATAAGACCAACCATAGGCTTTTGTTTGAGTTTTGAAGCCGTTTGGGGTCCTATCACCTGTAGACTTGCTTTTTGTCGCGATGAAGATGTCGCGGTTTGATGTGCGGTCAACCGATGTCCGATTGACTTGAAATTTGACAGGGAACCTATTGGAGTCATTTTAAGATGATCCATAGGCTCTGTCTTGGAAACCATGGTCCCGGAGAGCTTTTGTCGCCGAGAGCTCCTTTTCGGCTGTCGGAGAAGCGAAGTTAGGCCAAATGATTTTGAAATGGCCCGAAACTTCTTGTGTACTCCTCTTTTGGCTGTCTGGAAGAATCTTGCAGTTTTTGTTTGTGACAAGATTTGATTTTTGGAAGCAGCATTGCCTATTTATGGCAGGTTGCGACTTCATGTAGCTCTTTGGATCTTGATGAGGCAAAGTGACATTTTTGGTGTCAACAGAAACACGTCTGGAAATTCACAGACTACAGGAATGTCATTCAATTCCCGTACAGGCTTTTCTTCCGAAATAAATGCGATGTAGCCCTTCACAACCACTACGCAGTCATTCGTCAGCCTTTAATGCTGATACAAGCCTGGTGTCATATTTCTTTTGGACTCCTTCAAAGAGTACACTGGCATTGGTCTCATTCACTTTGGAAGTGATGATTCTTGTGAAAACAGTCTAAACAAGCCTGTATTTCGCAAGCCAATCCCATACCGAATATAACATCGAAAGTCCTTCATAGTTGTTAGTACAACTAGATCAACTGGCATCGACATGTCCCAGATTTTAAACATTACATTGGGGAAGATACAATTCACAAACTACCTCTCTTTCCTAAGGGAGTAGAGACAGTAAAAATCATAAAGCTAAATGTGTTCTATCCGGTCTTGTATAATCACAAACAATGTAGGTGCTACAAATGAATGAGTA